>CM041786.1:130170333-130770333 GCA_023375725.1 Nephotettix cincticeps | reverse complement strand
ATGGTAAGTAATTATTAAGGCCTATAATTTTTAGCGATGTAAAATATATATTGTTACAGGTCACTCGAGAAGTTTGTACAAAATAATCACAGATGCTTATTTTGACACTAGTGCTGCGTTGCGGATTTTGGTTAATCCTAACTGAACCCGCACTAATAATATACAAATTTCGGTTAGGAAATAACGAATTATTATCCTCAGAGACAAGACAGTAATAACGGCATTATTTGCACAATATTGCAAACATTAAAATTATTTTTGCTCTATATGGCCTATGAATAAGATAATTACACTTAGTTGTCCACCACAATAATACTAGTCTTGCCCAGCGCACGTTGCTGCGCCTAAATTGAATTTTTGTAGATAAATTAAGCTACTATTAGCTGTTAATCGTGTAAGCACTAAGCCCTTTTATGCCCTCTGGGTAAAAGCCCTTTGTTATATTGATTTATATTTAATTCTAGAAGCCTAAATCTACTATAGTAACATTACACAACATTCAATTTGTTTGTTTGCATTTTAACAAACAGAATTATAACCCTCCAAGCGTCGATCGGCGAAAGTATCACCGATGCCGCCGTTCGTATAGGGTCATCGGTAATAATATTTTCGTCGATATACAAGCACTCGCTTTAAGGATTAATTGGAAACTGGCCAAAGACATATAAATTATATATTCTATTTATATATAATCATAATTAATTATTCGTAATTAAATATAACTATGTAAGTAAATTTTATCTTGTAAGCATGCATATTTTCATTATTTCATTGCTTACATTATTTGCATTAGATTTTTATTCTTCTAATAAATTATAACATGTCTACATATATTTGAATTTATAATTAAATTTTGAACAAAATGACTATATTGATTTTTTTTTAATGTGATTACAGTGGAACCTCGATTTAACTAATTTCATAGGAATAAGAGAGATATACATTATATAGGGATATATTCTTAAAACGAGGTTCATTAAATTGAGGTTGAATCGTAATATAGGGGTTAGTCATAACCTTCAAATAAAGAATATTGAACACCTCCAACCTCTTAAAGTAGATTTTTAGGCAAATGTTATTTTTGGTATACTGTATGTTTTACTGCTTCAGATTAGCTTAACCAGCCATTGCCTGCTCGAAAACCATTATGACCTAATTCCTCGGCCAATTGTTGAGTTTTTTCCTGAAATAAAATTTGATTGCTTTAAGTTTGGAGATCCACTCCAAGAGGAAAATGTCCGTTGGATAGACTAAAATTAAGATGAACTGATCAAGTAATGAAAGAAGTTAGGATCATGAGTGTGAATTATATTATAATGTAAATATTCTTCAGCAAAATCTTTTTAGGTTTTGAGTTACCAGGTGGATAGTTATGAAATTTGACCGTATCGGTGAAGGAGACCACTGCTTTTGAGCTCAAGTTTAGCCAATGAGCATAGATAACAAAGCTGTTTCACGTAAGGAAAGTGAAATTTTGAAAAATCATATACTACAGAAAATGATTTTCGAAAGGTACATTTATGTTCCTATCATATTATAAGTATGGTAAGTAATTATTAAGGCCTATAATTTTTAGCGATGTATAAAAAATATATTGTTACAGGTCACTCGAGAAGTTTGTACAAAATAATCACAGATGCTTATTTTAACACTAGTGCTGTGTTGCGGATTTTGGTTAATCCTAACTGAACCCGCACTAATAATATACAAATTTCGGTTAGGATATAATGAATTATTATCGTCAGAGACAAGACAGTAATAACGGCATTATGCACAATATTGCAAACATTAAAATTATTTTTGCTATATATGGCCTATGAATAAGATAATTACACTTAGTTGTCCACCACAATAATACTAGTCTTGCCCAGCGCACCTTGCTGCGCCTAAATTGAATTTTTGTAGATAAATTAAGCTACTATTAGCTGTTAATCGTGTAAACACTAAGCCCTTTTATGCCCTCTGGGTAAAAGCCCTTTGTTATATTGATTTATATTTAATTCTAGAAGCCTAAATCTACTATAGTAACATTACACAACATTCAATTTGTTTGTTTGCATTTTAACAAACAGAATTATAACCCTCCAAGCGTCGATCGGCGAAAGTATCACCGATGCCGCCGTTCGTATAGGGTCATCGGCAATATTTTCGTCGATATACAAGCACTCGCTTTAAGGATTAATTGGAAACTGGCCAAAGACATATAAATTATATATTCTATTTATATATAATCATAATTAATTATTCGTAATTAAATATAACTATGTAAGTAAATTTTATCTTGTAAGCATGCATATTTTCATTATTTCATTGCTTACATTATTTGCATTAGATTTTTATTCTTCTAATAAATTATAACATGTCTACATATATTTGAATTTATAATTAAATTTTGAACAAAATGACTATATTGATTTTTTTTTAATGTGATTACAGTGGAACCTCGATTTAACTAATTTCATAGGAATAAGAGAGATATACATTATATAGGGATATTCTTAAAACGAGGTTCATTAAATTGAGGTTGAATTTTGCCGAAATTCGTAATATAGGGGTTAGTCATAACCTCCAAATAAAGAATATTGAACACCTCCAACCTCTTAAAGTAGATTTTTAGGCAAATGTTATTTTTGGTATACTGTATGTTTTACTGCTTCAGATTAGCTTAACCAGCCATTGCCTGCTCGAAAACCATTATGACCTAATTCCTCGGCCAATTGTTGAGCTTTTTCCTGAAGTACAGGCCCCGAAACGGTCATGGTATTGTTTCATCAATAACCTGACAGCACTTTCAACGTCCTGTAATTCGGGCCGTTTTACGGGTTACTTTGACCAGAAACTCCACCTTCGTCTTCATATTTTATTTATTTTTGAGTATTGTTTGAAGAGTTGCTGGTGTTATTTAACTTCACCCTAAGAGCCACCAATGTGTTAATCACAATCACAAACACTGCTATGATATGCAACACAGTCTTAACAATATGTGTGATAGATGTGCACCTTCTATGAATATTGCGTATATATATGCAAATAATGTCTTGAGTACTGGTGAATTCCTCATTTAGTTCTTTAGAAAATGGTATATAATGTATACTTATTATATTTATGGAATTAATTATGATTTTTTAGGGGTTAAGAAACCAACTAAGGACAAAAGCCAATTAAAACTTCAAAGTTACAATAGTGTTGAAAAAATACAAAATAAAATTAGCAACATGATATTACCATCAAAGTGGAAGAAGTGGTTGGGCCGTGGACGGTTGGCCGGCAAGTTGGTTGGCTCGTTGAGTTGGTTGTTAGCAGAGTTGAGAGTGTGGATGCTGAGTGCCAGACGACATGTGGGACACGATGTGTCCTGCTCCAGCCAAGACTGCAGGCACGAACTGTCACACACAAACATCATCCGTTACATACACATGTTTTTTCATAACATTTTTTTTAATTGTTATTTTACCATTTAATGTTTTCCAACCAAAAGGTGTACAGTTTTTTAAAGTCTGCTTGGCTTGTGGGCCAGCCCAACGATGGCGTATGGTAGTTCCTCAAATTGCCAAATGCTCTGCTAGTTAGACAATTCTGTTGTATTTAAAAAAATATTTATACACATTTAATTATATAAACCATACTTATGCATTATTCTGAAATAAAATACTTTCTCTAACATATTTATATTATTTTCTAAGTACTCTGCTCTTCTAATTATGTGCATTGGTGTGCCTGCCTACACTGCGATGAAAGGTGTTTTTCAAAATTGTAAGTGGAAGTTCACAGGCGAAACAGAAAGACAAAAACCAAACAAATTTTATTTTATAGTACATTTTGATCCAAAGTAAATAACACAACTTAAAACACAAAAAATAGTTACTTAAATTTTAATAATTGTTTTTATTCAAATCATCTTTTTTTATTTTAAAACCCCTGGGAAAAATATAATTATGATAAGGACCTAATTTTAAGACACTTAAATATAAAATATCACTGATATCAGGTGAACAGTTCTCTGTAACTGGTACCTTTATTTGAAAAATTTGCTACTTTCACATCTCCTAACTCCAATACTTTTTCCTCAAACTGTATAACGTATAGATATTTTGAATTCAAATTTATACCTAAATAACTTTTCTCTAAGTCTATATTGTCATATTGAAAAATATGACTTTTATTAGTATTACTGGTGTTAACTACAGTAAATGCCAGTTTATCCAGATCCAAATGTGACATGGGTGATCCTGTTATATTTTCAGATTATGTTATCTGGATTTTCGGATATCTGGATTTGGACTCTGCCAAACCACACTTTACTGTGCTTTCATTGTATTCAGCAATCATGTAAATGTGCTATGAGTGTTTGGTTCAATGTAAATCTCATGATTTAAGCTGAAACCAGTCCAACTTTGACCCTAACATTTTTCTCACCTTAAATGGTTAAGAAAAAAATCATGCAAGTCAATTTAAAAAAAACTAAATTAATATTTTAATGCGTGTCAGGTTTTGAAACATATATATTGTGATCAAATATGTAAAAAAGTTTATTCAGTCTATCTCTCGATATTGGATCCTTGACTCCTTTTCATTTTTCTCAAACACATGTTGAGGTTTTTCAGTACTGTATGGAGGCCAAATGGCAGTTATACAAAAGAAATAATGGGTGACACTTACTTGTGGAAAAGATGAGTGCAGGGCAGTTTCCTCGCCGACTCCATTTTCTCCCAACAGATAGCGCAGTTGTCCGAGTTCTCAGCAAGCTCTTTGCTTGAGGCCATCGGGTAGCTACAATAGCGAAATCAATTGTAATATATCAAATTATTTTCAGTTTCAAAATTAATTGAAATAAATATGTTTTATATTAACTGGTATTTTATATCACTTGCTACGACATTGAAATCAGTAAGTAGAAATTATTTGTAGATAAGAGTTCTTAGACCTCACTATGTTTTGCTGACTGCCAAGTTCCTGGAGAAAAATTATTAGTAAATTTGAACATTGTTAGATGGTGTGTTGATAGATAGTAAGAAAGACAAATAATGGTTTAAAGATGGGAACAAATATATACATATATATACTTGCTTTTGCAGATGATGTAACAATTACAAGAGAGAAAAGCTAACCTAAGATAAGTGTGCAAGAGACCAGTAAAATAAAGCATTGGTTACATTTAGTTTTTAACTGAATTAGCTGCATAATGGTATGCTATTTCAGAACTTTGAAATGGAAACTCTATAGCTTTGACAGACGCCACTTTTATATTACTTATCGTCTTCGAATATTCGACCAACTTTGTCAGAAATCCCAAGTCGGACCGAATATCCACAATATTTCCCGACTTTTATGATCCTTAACAGGTAGTAAACCGGACTCACCTCTGTTCCATGTGGTACAAGACCCACAGGTAGTTGCGGTGCTTCTTGACCCGACGCTGTATCTCATGGATGAGGTAGCGCAGATGCATGCAGATGACCAGCGACGCCATGGACAAGAAGATGTTGCTCCACAGCAGCATATGCACATGGTGTAACAGCTCGACGGTGAGCGCGCCCAGCTCAAACACCAACTCTGTGTAGTAGGCTAGAGCTCCACGCTTCTCCCACACACGGCCGCCGCCACCACGCACGTCATACACGTGCAGCGCGTAACGCAGCAGAGTGTGCAGCGTGCGCACCGACAGCAGCACACACTGTAACAAACCGTCACCTCTACTAAATGATGATCTTGATTTTACACTCGGAAAAAAGGAAGTACTTTTAATATATTTTTATTACAAAATCCTGTGTTTTCTCAAAAAATTTTTTGATTCATGCTGAGGAACTAGACTATACTTAATATACAGGACATTTTTTATCCCTAAAAATAAATAGGTTGTATTTATATTATGCATAATAAAAATTTGTGGGAGCATCAAAATAGACTGCTACTAAAAATTGAAAAAAAAATCAAAAAATTTAAGTATTGAAAACATATTGATAAAAATAATTCTGGTAATGATATCTTAAAAATAATAAGAGTTGTACAAACCTCAGCTGCCATAAATGCAAATGTGTTGAGGCCGGCAGACAGGAAGCCCACGGCGACCGCGACAAGGAACATGAGCCCTGGAACCAACAACAGTCAACCACTAACCTTTATATAACTGAGGATATTATTTGCATAGCCTTTTATTGATACCTCTTACTATCAGGCCTTCTGAAAATTAATTTTTAGCTCACTTGTTTAGAAAAAGTCCTAAAATAATCGAACAATATTATAGAATGTTCAAGAAGCGACATGTTATTCTATGGCATAAACAATTTAAAATTGGATTAGAAAAATTGATACTGAACACAATATACATGAAATATTGTAGGTATTGAACATATGCCGAGGTAAGCTTCCATTCACATTTTTTACACTATGTTCATTACTGAACAGAATATCAATCTCCAAGCTTAATAAATGAACAGCAGTCGATAAAACTTACTATATTCACAAGCATTCTCTGCACTCTGTTATGATGACCCCTTAATTGAAGCTGTGTGATGGAAAATGATTTGAATACATCATTTTAAATCGTATGACACCAATACCCGTTTGAATAATTCAATTTATCCAATGGTTTTATTCAGCTACCCTCATTGTTGCAATAGGTCGATAACATAAGGTTAAATGGAAATTCACACAATATCCAATAATTTATTTCCGCTTCTGTTAGTTACCGGACCCACTGAACACATTTTACAATGATTCTGAAATCTACTGGTTACCTACCAATACGGATACGTTGATTGTTGGAAGATCAGATGAATCCGCATTCAACCTTAAATTATTGACCATTGCCACTGGTTGGTGTGGCTGACTACAAACAACTTCAAGGAAAAACAAGTAAACCAGAGTCCCAGTAATCCGAATGTCCAGTTAATCTGAACTACCTGATGGGGAAAAGGTTACTGAGTTTAAATAAAAAACAAAGCAATGTAATCTGAAGTATAACACTTTTCTTCAGCACGGTATCACTAACTATACAATACTACGTACACAATGTTTACTAAATACAATAACTTACTTTTTGGAACATAGGAGTACAGTTAGCCAATAAAAAGTTGCGTAATTGTCTCATAAACATCTAGTATGCGGATGTAGCAGTACATTGTTGCTTCAGATAGCACAGGGTGATGTTTAGCTACACCCACAGTACATCACAACAGATTCGATTTCCACGGTCCGAATCTTTATCATCGCTTTTTGGCGAACTACTTTTTGAACATTTGAGTTCATCTCCAGCAATGACCGCGATTGCGTAAAAAGTAAGCCTACAGACAGCACTGATTTATCATTGTTCTTTTTATGTGTCAATGTGTTTTTCGTGTTTTATATTCCTAGTCACATGTCCATAACGGATAGAATGTCCCTGCAGGAACCCTTGATGCTGTTCAGGCAAAACATGTAGTGGACAAACTTATAACCTATAACTGTGATAAGACGTAAGTTAATTGGTCTAAATACACAGTTCTCGCCTAAAGTAATAGATTTTATTAGTACTTTTAACGCAACTTAAAAATGCATTTCCAGATAATCCGAATCAGGGTTCGGTCCCAATTAGTTTGGATTACCTCAACTCTGGTGTAGTTATGAATTAAATTTAATCATTTTATAAGCAATATAATTAGTTTGGTAGGCTTACCTGAGAGGAAGAGGATGGATACGAGCAACACGACCAGCCTCAAGTGAGACCAGCCCGGCGTGGTGGGGGAGAACGACAGCTGCAACACATCTCTGATTGGAGCAACCGTCTTTTACAACACAAGGGGCATCAGTAAATACTAATCAATTACTCACTGCTCTTAAAAGTCATGTCAATACGATTATATTACGCTCATTGGCTAATGACTTACATTTACTTGTGTAAACAATATAAGTAATATGAGTGTTCATTCTCTTCATTGAACTATGGGATCTCCAAGAGGTTGCTCTTTAATATGACACATTATTTTAGGTAAGCAGAAAATTATAAATTAATGGAGGTATAATTCATTTTATGTACCAACTTTTCCCAGTCATTGACAATTACCGCGTTTTAACCTGCAACCTCGAAGACAGAAGTTTTGTGCTTTCCCCCTAGATTCTAGTCCCCTCACTGGAGATTCTAATTTAATTAAAACTATACATATATTAAAGAAAAACTAGTAAACAATCTTAAAATATAAAAGTTAACTGAAATGATTTTCAAATTTGAGTCTGTAACATCGAACAATAATAACACTGGAACTCACTCTCCAATTTAAAAAAAATTAAAAGTTTTTATTGCTTAAATGTAATTTATGGCAGTCAGTTGGCTGTAATTGGCCAGCCCTTTGTTTGTAACATGAATGTAAACAAAACGCTCTATTTCACCAGCTGTATTCTCCTGTATTGATCGTATGCGAATAATTTTTCATTTGAGAGCACATTTCTGTGGTACAGCTCGATGGTTTGTAACTAACACTCTCTCTGCCCCAGAGGGGATTCTAACTGAACTTTGTCAGTTTATAGACCAATACTGGGTACTGGGGTACATTCAGGAATGTTCTTGAAATCAGAGACAGTGTTATGGCTGTGCTTCAAATGAACGCATTTGGGGAAGTTAGTGCAGACGTATCAAGATCGAGGCATAGTTGGAGACCCCAGATTCCTTCAAAGTTAGTAGAAGGGAGGGGGTCTACCTGTCGACTAGGTATTACTAAACGAACCTGTCCTCACCTGCCTAGCCCATCCCCATTTCTTCCTATTGCACTTCTATTATCATAAATCCACAAGAGTTAAAATGGAAGTGATCACTTTTCTCCTGCAGGGTACCAACAGTGAGCCTTGGTCTACATGCACCCGTTGAATTTAATCACAGTTGCGTTAAGATCTCGACCTCGAATCCTCATAACCCATGACAACAACATTCCCTCAAATACTGTTGATCAACTTCAAAATCCATCACTTCACTAATCATCTGAAACCACAAGGTAACTTGGAGAATAAACTTAAGTACACGATAAATATTATCAAGAAAATATTATCTTCAAAATAATTGATTGATTGGATTACGAGGGGTAGGACTACAGGTCAAAGTTCATCAACCTTGTGGCTTATTGTGTTCCCCGTGTGTGTTAGGTGGGTAAGCTAATTTCTAAGCCTTCCACGAGGCACGAGAGCTTTTTCCCTAGTGTTGAATACCTCATGCCCAGTTGCTCAAGACCAAATAGGGCCCTTATCTTGGCCTCAGTCGGTCACAGTCTAGAATGATGTTCAGAATAATAAGTATTAAAAAGAAAGTATTTTTAACTAGTATCTTCAAGTATTGTTGACGGTAAATACTTATAAAAACTACATTGGCAAACGGACTTGAACTTACATATTCAAAGCGGTCTTTGCAGAGTTGGGCGAGGAGATGCAGTGATCCCAGCACACTGAACCATGCACACCACACAACCACCTGTAACAGATGACGTGTTGGTAGCAATGTCTCAACACATATAGTAGGGCCAGGACACATGGCTACCAATAGTTTTTAAACTTTGTTTTTGTCATAAAAGTTTTCTTAATTAGACCAGTCCAATTGTCTTTAGGTGCCCAGAGTCCAAAAAACAATAGTCGTGAAAATTTTTATATATAATATATATATATATATATGTATATATATTATATATGTGTCTGTTAACACTTAAAACTCTCGTAAAATGGTCCCGATCGAGACCAAATTTTGGTAGAAAGTGTTTCCATCTACAAATGCTTGGACGTGTTCGTAAACCAGACATATCGGTCAATGGGAACGGATAGTTTCGGGGTTTTGTACCCTAAAATAAGGTTTTTGCGCTTTTCAATGTAATTTTAAAAAATTTATAATTTTATTATTCACCATTAGAATCAGCTTAAAAAACTACACAATTAAGTTCCTTAAAGTTTTTCTCTATCTCCAATGGTTACCGAGATATTAAAAAATCTAAACACAGTACATTGTATTGTGGGGCTCCAATGTTAATCTTATGGAGGATAGTTAAAAATTAATATTTCCCATATTAATCAATATTTTTGTATAAAACTTGATATTTACCTTCATGTGGTTGGGACCCATAAGTTTATGCTTAAAAATCATAGTTTATGTGTTTATCATGGTAGCAAACCTGCATACTCTTTTCCCATGTTAATCATATAGGGAATAGGCAAAGTCCTTTATTTATGGACAGATGTTGATGAAAGTTGGTATAAATATTAAGATAAAAATTATTCATGGTAGAAATGACTTATTTCAGTGTTCCTCACAGCAGCTAACCTGCACACTCTTTCCTATGTTAATCTTATGGAGAATAGGCAAATAATTCTCATGTTTATGGACATATTTTTATAAAACGTCATATAAGTTGAGTTGGATAATGACCTCTTTAGCAGGTCTCACTAGTAGTTTAAACTTTGTTTTTGTCATAAAAGTTTTCTTAATAATTTAAGTAGTCCAACTTTTAGTGAATTTCCCATCTAGAAGCTATTTTAAAAACGTATAGATTTGAAATGCCCAGGATGTTAACTGTTTATTGTCACATATCCTACATTTGTCAAATTTTCTATTCCCCTCTGACAGAGGTGACTTAAAATACACAATAATTTTTCCCCACAAGTTGAGAACTATCATTTCCATTTCTACAGTAAAACTAATACACTGTAAAACGTAAAACATGGGCATTAAAACAAATTATTGCAGTCTGATATGACCAACACGACTCTTGAAAGGAAATGAGCAAGTAATTTACTGTTTCCTAATTTAAACATGCAGATGTAATGATGAAAATACATGAGTACAGAAAACCGCATAAAACAATTAAAATAGATTACAAACATCAACATATTAAATGCATTGTGCTGCAGTTTGGTTCATGGATTTTTATGTAATGTTAAAATTGATGCAATTCCAGATTTATCAGAGGTCACTCTTAAGAATGAAGCTGTATTTCAATATATCACGAGATATTGCCGCAAATATAGTATCAGGAGATAAAGATCAGTTAGATAAAGGTTACTTTTCTGATAGAGTTACACCTGTATACAACTGACACAAAATTTAATCAGACACAGAGCAATATAAATAAAACACAATATTCATTAATCTTTCTTTTCCTCTCCTCAAAAAAAAGTTACAACAAACATTTTTCTGATCAGATACCTCAGATAGTATTAAAATGTACCAACCTCATCCATATATTGAACATTGATGACACCAAAGACGAATATGAACTTGTAGAAGACAAAGTTCCAGAACTTGTCCTTGAGGTGTTGTTGCTCCGAGACCCGCAACTCTCCGAAGACGAGTCTCTGGATGAACTTGCCCAGCAGGATGAGTGTGCAGTATGCGGTGTTGATCAGGGTCTGCAACCAGGCCAACCCACAATTACCAACAGTATAACAGTTCAATCCACATTTATCAGAAAAAAATACTTTTTGCATCTCCTAACGGAGCCTTTCATAGATGATATTGGTGGTTGCCCCTTAAGATTAATGTTAATTTTGTAAGAGCATAACTGGCCAAATATTTGCAAAAAGGTAGTTCAATTGTTGATACTTTGGGTTGTTATCTGGAGAAAGTAAATAAATATTTGTTTATACCTCGGTATTAAGAAAAATCATGCTAATTACTGATTAGGAATAAATGTCATAATTTTTTTCTGAAAATAAAATGAACGATTTTTTCATTTCTGTAAATAACCACTGTAATTTAACATAATTTTTCTATGAGTATGGAGAACACAATTTTACATTTTTCTTGTGGGACACAAATTCATGTATTACAAATTTACACATTATTATTAGTATTACAAATTTTACACAATAATACATTTTTGCTATACAGGTTTACAAAAGCAGCAATATAGAAATTCTTTAGGTCCGTTCTAGTATGTCTTATTTGTAAAAATATATGTAAAAACACAACTAGGAGGACTAACCGTCCGTGTGGCGAACCTTTTCAACTTGTTTTGTAAGCGTACTTCCTATTACCTTCAAACGTTGCATTCGTCTGTACAACAACTCTTTAATCCACTACACCATATGAGAAAGTGTTTATCTGGTTATAAAAGCATAGACTAGTGACAAAACAAACGAACTCTAGCGGCAAAACAGCGAACTCCACGAGTTAGTTCCAGTATTAGCTCTCAGATAGCAACACGGTGACTGTAATGGTTTACTACGTTGGTACTAAATTTCAATATTCTTCGGTAATATACGCGTCGCCGAAAATCATCGCGATAAATAGAAGCTGCAGCATCTTTCACCATTAGGAGGGTTTAACAGCGATGTCGCTCTCGCCGCTGGCTCTACAGCTGCCCACACCGCTTAGCGTAATGATGATCAAACTCATACTCTTTATTGTTAGAAAAACATTTTAAGTTTATAACAATCGTCATATTTGTTTAAAAGCATCACTATACAATAGAGCAGAATACAATTCAACCATTTACAAATAATTGACAGTTTGAAGTATGATAATTTATTTCTATATCTTACTTGAGTATATTCGTTCTAACTGTAAAATTATTTCCTAAAGTAGGGCTTTGAGTTTTCTCTTAAATACATTAATTTCTGTCTCATTTTTTAGAGCGATTGGGAGGTGGTGAAAGAGCTTGATCGAAGAAAACAATGTTTGATGCTGGAAAAACGTAGTTTTGTGCTGGGGAACGGATAGGATATTAAGATTTCGTATGTTGAATCTTGAAGCAAGCTGTTTTGGAAAGAGATCTGAGTTGTTCTTTAAAAATAACAGAGTTGAAAATGTAGATTGACGGGAACGTTAAGATGTTGTTGTCCCTGAAAATGCCTCTACATGATGCTGTTGGGTGGAGGCCAAAGATGATTCGAACTGCCTTCTTTTGGGCTTTGAAAATGGCTTGTGTTTTTGAACTATCATGGCCCCAAACCACAACTCCATAAGCAAGAATAGAATGAAAACATCCATAATAGGCAGTGAGGACGATTTCACGATTCGAAAAATAAGCAAGCCTGTGGAGAAGGAAGAGAGTCCGACTTAACCTCCTGGATATTCCCTCAATGTGTTCATGAAAATTGAGGCCAGAATCAATTATTATCCACAAAAAGTTAATAGTTGAAGATGACGTCACTTCGAAATCACCCCGATGTATATGATCGATCTCCCTCCTTTTTCCTCAGTGAGAAATTTACAAACGTTGTCTTCACAGCATTAATACTAAGGTCACTAAGAAGCACAAAAAGAAAATCTGAAGAATAAAGATACCAACAGTGTTAAGGTGTGCACTACAGGTTAAAATGAAACAACAGCGCTATAACTGCCTTATTTATTTGAAATCCACCGATAGTGCTTATTCTGTATCTGGTGGAGGTGAATCGTTTATTCGTATACGGTATTGCACACGTACTCGAGCAGTAGTGTTTACTCCCACCACATCGTCGCTATGTACAACCGAGTGTTGGCAGTGTCGGGTAGACAAGTGCGATGCTCGTAGCTATTGTGACTCTGGCCATTGTTCGAGATCAACACTTGTTTTTCAATATGCCCTCGACTCGACCAGCCGCGCTGTTGCTTCCTTTACTTTTAATACACTGTTAATAAATACTGTACTTTCCAGCAGCGCATCAGTGAGGACCTTGTTACACGAGTTCCACAAAAAGTTTAGATCCTTCCGAGACTGATGAGAACAACAAACTGATAGTGTTAAGTAACTTTTAATAAAAATCCAAACTAATTAAGTCACGACTAGCAGTAAGCCCGTCCTTTGTACGGGCTGTAGGATTCAGTTTAAAGAAGAAAGATTATCATACTAAAATGTAAACCTGAAATCCTAAACAAATCAATACAAAGAAAATAAATCAATACCCAGCTTTGTTATTTAGCATTACTTTACAATTAAATAAATTAGAACATTTATACCATTATTATTATTAGCTATACGTTAAAATAACTTTTTAATATAGTATGATTTCGAAATAGGTTTAAATCAATGACCAATATAAACTAATAACTAATATTGATTCAAAAGATGTTTGATTTCTTTCTATTAAATCTTTAAACTACAAAGACAGCTGATTATTGCCAGTAGGTTATTCATTTAAAACTGAAGCAAAAAGCGACTAATATCTCGTAAAAATGTGTTTTTAAATGCTCGTTATTTACTCTTCAAGGGTCGGCGGACAACTTTAAGCCTTTAAAAACCTTCTCTGAAATGTAGAGAATGTATGAAATAAGTTTTATTGTTATTAGTTCTCCCGTTTTTTTCTTTCGGAGAAAACGGCGTAAAACGCCTCCTAGAGCGTCATAGACAAAAATTGAGATAAGACTTATTTTGGCTTCTCTAACGGGTGAAAATACTCCCATTTTCTCTGTTGAAATAGTGGCCTTACATCCGAGCCGAGTGCTTCCTGCTTGGTTCCCGTCCTGCAAGCGGAGAGTAGTGTCTATATGATTTTACTTTTTATTTTGCGTATATTTACACGAATTATGGTTTATTTCTTTTAACTGTAACAATTTTACTTCGTTTATATATTTTGTATTAATGTTTGTTATATAAATTCTCATGTGAATTTTAAACATGTAAATAGATCCTATTCTTAGACGTAAATAATCCTTTAATGTAGATTTAGCTTTTAGACACTCACTTGAAACGTCCAGAAATTTTGAGTAGTTTTAAAACAAAAAGACAAGAATCGTAAAAAAGTATAATAAGTAAATAGTAAAAGCATAGTAATTTCACACGAGGGCCGACGGTGAAAGAAATTATCTAATTTCTTTAAGCGTTATGAACCCACTGTCTGTGATTGTATATTGTAAAAATGTAGTGTCAAGTACAGTATTATGTAGTGAAGTGAAATTTTAACTTTTTAGTGATCTTCAACGATCAAATGTATATCCTTATTTACCTCATAATATAGATGGAAAATAGTTGTGACTCAAAAGTTTTGATTGTAATAAAAAGGTATTTAAACTAATATACTGATCATTTAAATTTAAACTTGACAATAGCATAGCACTCGGATCCTTTAACATGAAATGTCGAAGTGCTTTACTCCAGCTCTACGCAGTAGAGAGGGGGTCCGAAAAGGATGAAGAAAAAAACTTATACTTCCAACATTTATAGATGTTTATGTAAGGTAAATGTATACTAAAAGTACAAATTCTAAATGCACATGTAAATATTTGCATAGGCCTCGCTGTAAGTTCATCTTAAGACATGAGAGACAATTTATCATATCAATTTAACAACAAATTATACTAGATGTTAGATTCAGGAGGCCCCAGCACGCTGTACTGAGGAATGTAGTACAGCCATCGGAAAGAAAAGATACATACAGATGAGAAAGAAAGGACATGGGTAGACTATAAGATTCTCAGAGAAGTGAAAATGATCTCCAAACTAATATAGATCCGAGCTCAGGCCTAAATTTCCGTACATTTTTCCTATTTTTCACAACAATTTCTGTCGCGTTTTTCCACATTTTTAACATATTGTAACGCGGTCAACGAGTTCATTATTCATGGTTTGCATATAATTTACATATCAACCCGCTAATTTAACCATGGAAACTGAAAGAAAAAATCAGACACGGGACACGAAACCGGATGTTACGGCAAAGGTAAATACGACGCAAAGAAAGCCGACACTACTTACTAGTTTATTTATATCATTGTGGAGCTTTTATACTGGTAAGTAGAGTTGAGGAAACTCGAGCATAGGGTGCGTCCAATAAGCACTCTAGTTTTCGGAGTCAAATTGTCGGCGCCGATCGAGTCAGACTCGGCAAGAGTTTGTCCGTTGTTAGTAAACAGAGACAGCCACAGTGCACCTGACTCAGATTTTTATCAGAATTAATAATGGATCATTAATTCTGGTCTCAGACAACCTGCCAATCGGTATGTAGATTTTGCTATTGTGTTTCGAGTATCCAAGAGTTTTTACCCCTCCCAGGTACACAACAAGGAGATACACCACTCCCTGCGGATTCTGGTCAGACTCAGCTGGGAGTGATACAAGACCCCGGAGGGAACAAGAAAGAACCAAGGCGAAAAGAAGCCCGTCACACTGGATAACCAAACAGACTCAACAGTCAAGTTATTGGAGAGTAAAATCACCAAGTGATGAACCCGTAAAAAGCAGAGAGAGACGACTAAAGCTACGTTTTATACGAAGTGCGAATATAGAAGTTGCAATTGATTAAAATCGATTTGTAATATAACAAGAAAAAGTGAAACTTTACAATACTACTTTTTTTGAAGTTAACAAGTCCGGTAACATAAATTCATTTACAAAGTTCGTTCAGAGAACCGGAACATTAAGGTCACAAAAACGTATGTTTTAGAGTGTTTTGTTACAGTAAAATAAAGTTAAATTAAAATACAACACCGGGGATAAATCCCAAAATAAAAAAGTTAGTTACGGTTAGTTGTTTGAGTGAATTAACTAGCAACCCCACCTCCCCAGTCTCCAGCGCCACCACACGCCGGAATCACCCCCCCCAGCCATAGTCGTGTGGGGGCTTCCCTCTCAGTCTCTCAAGTGCAGAAAGGGATTGTCAAAAAACTAATTTAACATAAAAGGTGCTGACATCCACGCATATTGCAAGTATTAATTTTACAATTTATTCATCTAAATAATCCTTAATAAGCGATATTCCATTGGTTTAGGAATTACTTGTGATGAAACAAACTAAACTTTGTAACAGATTAAACCAGTTACATCGATTTACTTATTCTCGATAAGAATGATATGTGAAAGAGTAAGTAGGTTTGCTGCAGCGAAGATCAAACGAATTTAAATTTATAAATATACAACTGTAGACCTTCACTACAAAATAATAAGTCCTTATTGAAAATCATCAGCAAGTTTTGTATATTTGTTTTTATTCTATATAAGAAAACATGGAAAATGAGCTAGTTTGTTTAATGCCACGAGGAACACAAAAATAAATTTTTCAGCATACGTTGTTAAAAAATAACTATATGAACTTGTACACTCAATTTTATCATAATATTTAAAATACCCCCGTCGCAGCAGACCTGCGTACTCAGCGAATTTCCAAATCAATAATTTAATATATGACGTTTTATAAAAATATGTCCATAAACATGAGAATTATTTGCCTATTCTCCATAAGATTAACATAGGAAAGAGTGTGCAGGTTAGCTGCTGTGAGGAACACTGAAATAAGTCATTTCTACCATGAATAATTTTTATCTTAATATTTATACCAACTTTCATCAACATCTGTCCATAAATAAAGGACTTTGCCTATTCCCTATATGATTAACATGGGAAAAGAGTATGCAGGTTTGCTACCATGATAAACACATAAACTATGATTTTTAAGCATAAACTTATGGGTCCCAACCACATGAAGGTAAATATCAAGTTTTATACAAAAATATTGATTAATATGGGAAATATTAATTTTTAACTATCCTCCATAAGATTAACATTGGAGCCCCACAATACAACGTACTGTGTTTAGATTTTTTTAATATCTCGGTAACCGTTGGAGATAGAGAAAAACTTTAAGGAACTTAATTGTGTAGTTTTTTAAGCTGATTCCAATGGTGAAATATAAAATTATAAATTTTTTAAAATTACATGTGAAAAGCGCAAAAAACCTGATTTTGGGGTACAAAACCCCCCCAAACTATCCGTTCCCATTGACCGATATGTCTGGTTTACGAACTCGTCCAAGCATTTGTAGGAATACACGTCTCTACCAAATTTGGTCTCGATCGGACCATTTTTACGAGAGTTATCGTGTTAACAGACACATATATATATACATATATATATACATATATACATATATATATATATATATATAAATTTTAACGACTATTGTTTTTGGACTCTGGGCACCTAAAGACGAAAAAATAACATGGTCTCGGGCTTAAGTCTTACCATGAGACCTACGGTAATAGCTTCTTCCCTATGGGAAATTCGCTAAAAAGGGTATATGTAATAGTTTCCTCATAATATTAACATTAGGTCTCCAAAGGATAACATACTGTGTTTACCAGTATCTATATCCCAGAAATCATTTGGCATTCAACGTTGAATATTCCAAATACATTTTTTGTGTCTGATTTTAGCGTTTACCTGCTCTAACACAACATCCAAGGAAAACTAGACATTCAGAGGGTTTTCACTTTGATGCAGTCTACAGCTGTCTATAGCCACGTTAACAACAATACCACTAAAAGCGAACGTGTACTGCTCTAACACAGCATCGACTTGTGTTGGACAAGGAATCCCAGGTAAAGGGGTTCACTTTGATACATTTCATAACACAAGTGACGAGAGAACGCCTTTATGCAACCTGACTGGACACTCTCAGACCAATCAAAGTGCACGGTTTTCCGTATTCGACTCTCAAAAGAATTCTGAAACCATGAACGGTATTTCGCAACAGCTGACTGATACAAGAGGCCGTGTCGGTGCGTCGATTCGTCACGGGTGTCAGCCAATCAACGGCCGCCTTGTGTAAGGAGCTTGCCTTCTTGGGGAATACTGTGTATTTTAAGATAAACAGATAACAAATTCTTAAATTTTGCTGTCCCTTCTTATGTACTTCCTCGTTATATGAACCAAAAAAGCATAAAAAATACATACCAAAATTCTGACTTCGAGGTCATGAAATATAAATAGTTATGACCGTTGGTCGGTGGGAGCGATTTTCTCTTTGACGGATTACATTCACACTATTGAATCCTAATGACCATACTCATAATTAGAACTGTTCGCAGATCAGAAGTATTGTGTTAATGATCATGGTTCGGATTCCACATTAAACTGCAGGTCCCTTAGAAGCCAACGACTAACATACGGCTATTAATTAACAGCCCTTTCCCAGGGACATGCCAGCCTTGATGGAAGCGCGTATAGTGAGTGAGGAAGTGCAGGTGAAGGTGTATGTGGGTGTCTAGCACGATGCTTTTCAAAAAACATCCAACTGTAGGCCTACTTTGAATTACAAAGAGGTCTAGCGCGATGCTTTGTAAGTTAGCTTCCTCGTGATTGGTCCATTGAAGGCCTCACATCCCTCATCCCTCAATTTGGTCCACTTAAAACTATCGATGTGTAAGGATATTTGCTCTTGTTATTCACTACTGTTTATTGTTCCTCTGAGAGCTTAAACGATAGTTCCGTAATTAGTAAGTAAATTAGCGTTCTCTTGCGTTCTTTTAACAGTTTGAAATAAGGTTAAGTATTTTGAGCGTTTACTACGAAGGAAGATGTACCAAGATGTACCAACATTGTGAGAAGGACCTAAATAGCGAAATACGAATGGGGACTGACTTTGCGGTATGAGTGGTGGGGGAAAAAGTATCATGCTAAAACCCCTCTACCATACAATACCTACATCTACACCTAAACCTCTTCACCATACGTCACCATACGCGTGCCCTTAGCCAAGGTGTCAAATTATCAAGGTAATTAAATTATTAGTTTTTATTTGATATTCCAGTTAAATATAATTGCCACGAAACTAATTCTATCAAACGACTAACATGTCATTGTCTTATTGGGATTAAAACTAAACTGTAAATGAGTATATATCTCACTCAATAATCTCACAAGTCTAATGCGGGTTTCAAAATCAACTCTACCAAAACAAACGTCATTGTTGGAACAGCTGACTGGTAGTATCGACCGGATCGAGCTATATTTAGCCGGGCGGCTATAAATATCCGAGGGGAGCGGAAAGTGAACGACCGGCGACACGTCACACGTCACACCCGGCCTGATGTGATGATAGACATTGCCGCCGCTTCCTTCCGGCTCGTCGTGACGTCATCCTAACACGCTTACAACTGCTCAACATCCTTCCAATTGGTCGCTACTCTGCGATGAGCTAACAAATAAAAACAAAATGAAGTTGTCACAATATTGGTAAGTCTTTGGCTATCCAAAGTGAACAGCTTCCTTTGCACATAGAGGAATAACCAAGCCTGGAGAGATGTTGTATATCAGGTGAGAGAAGGGGGAGTGTGATAAAGTAGGCCAATGTTTGGGAGTTCAAGCGTAAAGGTCCTTAGATGCTTAGAAGATTGAAATGCTCTGTTGATAACTTTGTCTTACTAAATGTATATTTTGCTCACATTCAGAACATACTCACATATGTTATTGTTTTGTGGGGTGCAAGTTCCCACTGCAGTAAACTTTTTATTCTTCAAAAAAGAGCAATTAGATTAGTTTGCAATGTTCCTTATCGAACTTCGTGTAGGCCATTTTTTGTCAACCTTCGTGTCCTAACTCTTTATTCACTTGATATATATCATGCTCTTTACTATACCTATGTAAATTTGGATCTATTTACAGTTAATGCTGATGTTCATTCACATAACACCCGTAATAAAAATAGCTTTTAAATATAGCACCTCATAGAAAAATTGATTATATATGTCCACCAAATTTTACAATTCATTACCTAATAGATTAAAGTTATTACCTCTAAAACAATTTAAAAATAAAATAAAAAATGTACTCATTAGCGAATGTCTTTACAGTATAGATAAATTTTTTGACATTAATTGGGAACAGTAGAAATGATATGTATCTAATGTTAGCTTAAGTTTATGTTTGGAATTAAGATTGTTTTTACTATAACCATTTTGTTGTTCAACTTGTAAACTTGTTTAATTTGATATTGTTATTTAAGATTGTTTCTACTGAAACCATTTGTTGTTCAAATTGTAAACTTGTTCATTTGTTATTAGTATTTAAAATTTTTGTACTACTGTATAACCATTTTGATGTTACTTGATGATTGTCGATGCACTTGTAAGAGTGTCTATGTCCCATCATTTTCCCTGTCATTACTTGCATTTTGCGGCATGTGGCATTCGGCCGCCGGCCGTCGTTCTGTCAACAGCAGGCGCTTGGATTATACCTTAACCAGCGCAGGCTACTTGGTGCAATTAGTTGATGTTGGTTTTTTTTGTTAGGAGTAAAAATACAAAATTTAAAAAATACAAGATTTTATGTGTGTATATTTAAAAAGTGGGACATAATGACATGTTTCTGAGTAAGAACTTCAATTTTGCTATGTCCATTTTTTATTTAATTTTTTCATGATAATACGTATTAGGCCAAATGTGGCGGGGGCTGCAACCCCAACAGCCCCCCTCTGGATCCGCCAATGATGACATCTGAATGACCTACAGTTTAATGTAGTATCTGAACCATACCTTCACCTCTGAATTATTCTGCCAATAACAATAGGTCTGACAAAACCACGGCTTTATCCCCAAGATTGCGCAATTACCCTCATCTGCTGTAAGGTTATACTAAAATAAGTTTCATACTTGAGACATTAACCGATTATGATGTAGGTTAAATTTTTCGCTTAATGCAAGACGATCGGAAAATTAACTCCACACAACACGTTGTGCAAAACTGTTTGTCGACGTCATGTTTCCTTCGCACATAATGTAATATCCGTTCGCCGATATGAGATAGAAACTCCACGTTTCACAGGGAACGGTCGCAGTTTTTTTACTAAGGAAAATCAGTTTATAATTAGTTGCGTAATTTCGCTTCGGTGCCGTCGCACGATTTAGCATACAGGGATTTCTCCACCCGAGACGTGTCATTGACATAATACCGTTTTGAAACCAGCTACCAGCATATCGCCGGAAGCAGCCTTTCCACTCATGTGTCGTTTAATCAGAATTGCGGGGCGAACGGCCCAGATATGCGCGGGTAATAACAGGTGAAAAAAGTCACCCTGGCATGTGCCGCCGCTGGAAACAAAAAAAAACTAATCACTTCCCTTCGATCGCCATGACCTAAATTCACTAAACTGAGCGATTTAATACAATTTTTTTGTTTTTTATTAACCAGGTTATACATGTAGTGGTTATTTTCCTAACCTAAAAAAGGTAAATGTTCGTGTAACCTTATATCCAAGGTCTAGTGTCAACATTCACAGGCCGCATAAGTGCCTCTGACGTGACCTAACGACTACCGGGACCAACTGCTTTAAGTGCCTTCCGAAGCACGTTGACAGCCTGAAATACAAATTTTATGTGCCATAGCCGGGAATCGAACCTGGCTCTATTGGGTGGTAAGTTAGTAGAGCTCTACCAACTCAGCTATGAATGCCACTTCACTAGGTCCACAAGGCCCCTTTTACCTATTATTTGGTATTTGCGTGTATTTTGTGGTTGAGGACATTTTCACTCGGACTGAAAATGTAAAACGTCACCGTAAATAACCAGTATCGCATGGAACTTGTGAAAAAAATATAAAACTCCCAAGGGGGTCCATAATAATACGGTGAAATTTCTCATAGACACTTCTATAAAAATATATGGTGCTAAATATGGAATACAAAATAAAACTGTAATCACGTGACACGCCCAGGTTCGATAGTGATCACAGTGAGCCAACACGACATAACGCCGGATGTGTCCGACTCGGCTTTCACGTGTATTGCCTCCATTCTTAATACTACAGCTGTGTTTCTCATGGGAAATGCAAGGCAGGCAAGATGCTACAGAGGAGGTAATTTCATCTTGCTCCATCCGCCCCTCCTCGCAACATCTGTTCCTAGAATTAATGCGCTCTAGGATAAGGGATAAAGCCGTTTAAAACAATAAATAATTGTCTTACGAGAAACCTCCCTACATATAGGAACTAGCATGGCCCAAATAAAAATAGAAACATAATAATAATAATGGATTGTTTAATTTTATAGAAGATGTAAACCCTAATAGAAGTTATGGCGAAGTATGTCACTTAAGTCGACAGAAGAACGGTACTCCCATCTAAAGATCAGGGGAATACTAGTGAGGATCTACGGCAACATGTGTCGGTTCTAACTAGATTAGATTAGATTACCATTTGAAATGGCGACCGACCCAGGTAGGTATTTTAAGCCAAGTATGAATGAGAAATGATTGTGGGATGATTGTAGCGCGATCTTGTAGTCTTGTTACTGACTAAGGCTGACATGTTCCTTAGACAAAACTGTTAATTAATAGCCCAATAGCCGATGGCAACTAAGGGACCTACAGTTTAACGTGGAATCCGAACCACGACCTCTGAACTACGAATTCGTCTAATTACGAGGATGGTATTTGTGGATTAATGTAGTATTCAATAGTGTGGACGTTAATCCACACAAGAGAACACTACACCCACCGACCATCGCTCATAACTATCCACAATTCGTGACCTCCAAGTAGCTGGATTACAGGATGTCGCCACCGTCACAGTTGATTTTTTGAAAAACCTTGGTCTTGGATGAGGCTTAAACTTTGGAGAAATAAATAAAAGGAAAGTTGAATGTAATAACTCTGTCGCAGCAGACCTGCATACTCAGTGAATTTACAAATCAATAATATGACAAGTTTGATAAATATATATAACGATAAATAAGACAGCTTTCCTTCTATTCTCCATAAGATGAACATGGAAAAATGCAGATTTGCTGCTGCGAGGATCTACCATGTTTCATCAACACCAGTCAGTAAATAAAGGAGTTTGCCTATTCTGTTTGTGACTAATATGGGAAAAGAGCATGCAGGTTAGCTCATAAACTATGATTTTTGCATAAAATATTGGTGATAATAAGTGAAATAGTAATGTTTCCTTATTCTCCACAAGATTAACATTGAATAAGGGATATTGTTTTGGTAGTCACGAGACGTTTAGATAGACACACTGTTCATACAACTCTAGAGTTCTATATAGTGCCAGGTGAACGTGAAACAAAATGAAGTCATTACAACAAAAATAGACGATTTTGGAATAGGATTCTGTGAGAGTACTACACTCAGACAATAACAAGAGTTTCCACAAAGTGGTAACGAGGGGTTAACTACATGGCTAAGGAGGCCTAGCCTCCCCCCAGTCCCCAGACGAGGCGACGAGGCGTGTCTCTCACGCTGTTGGTAATTGCTCACAGACTCACTTCTATTGTAACATCGACTCTGCCAGACAATCAATTTTCAGCTTCATCAACTTTATTTTACAGCTGATTAAATGTCTACTGTCGCCCGTCGATTAAGTACAGTATCAAGAATATTCTCCAGGTAATAACACTCAAAGAGAGATGGTGGGCAGCGAACCAGTCAAAATATATTTACATATTAAATCAGACGGTGAAAAGTATCAGGGTCACTCCTGTTTCTTAAAAAAGTAACATTATCTATGTAAAACATACTAAAAAACTCAAAAACAAAAAAGTAGAAAAAAAGTAATCGAAATTATCTCTTTCAATTGAAAATTCCCTTAGCTGTTTGGAAAACTCCTCCCTACTATAAACTTTCTTCAATTTAGAGGAAAATAGATTTTTTAAATTCTCAAACGAATTATATCTTCGGTGTAGTGACAAAACGTAATTTCCATGTGACATGACTGAAACAAGCCAGTTCGTGACGTCAAGTCGTAACACCACAGCGCCAGGATCGAATCTGTACGATCGAGGTCGCTGTCCATGTCACCACTACGACCATAAATTATGGAGCAAAAAATAACTACAAAATTACAAATAAATCCAATAAAATTTAAAAAAAAAACTCACAGGCTTGAATAGTAATTGGTTTGAAAGCTCTTAAAATCACGACTGGGTCGAACGACGCGTAAAAACGGAGGAGCCGAAATAAATTAACTCCAGTGACAACTTTAATGGAAGCGATCTGTTACGCTGAGCCAGAGGTGGGCAGAAAAATCCTCATTTCAAATTAAGTTAGGTTCTCGCTTTATATACTGTAGTGTGTTGAGCACAAAAGTGAATCTACGTGCATTAATTTAACGTTTCTATTATTATTTTGTCCTTAAACAGTATAAAACCGTGCATTTTTTGTAAATTTTGTATAAAATTGTTTTTACTACTAATGAAAGGATTTCAATTTCGATTTATTGTAGGTTTGCTTAGCTGTCTGTGCGTGAAACATCTCAAGTATGTATATGAGCCCAATACAGAAAGTTATTTTCTTTATTATCAAATTTAAAAAAAACGCGATATCGTGATTTCTCTAGAGATTTCTAGGGATTTTCTACAAATTCCACAAAAATCCGGTAATTTATTATCATACCGAATGTCTCAAAAGTCTCATACCTGTTATTTTTCATTAATGGAGATGGAATTAATACACTTAGGGAATATTTACATGGTCAAAAGGAAGTTTTTGATAGTTAAATAATTCAAGTCTTAAATTTAAAAAAGTGGAGTTTGGAGGTTTGAGTCTCAAATATTTTAATAACAACCCCTTACTTACGCACATGATTTTCAAGATCTTCACGGAAGAAGAAAATTGACGCTTATTAGGTCTCTACATAGATCCTATATAATGTTATATCAGTTCAAAAATTAATTAAATGATTAGTATTTGAGAATAATGAAGAAAGGAGAATTTGCTCTCCCTTAATGAGTTTGGGTTAAAAATACACAATTCTTCTTTGACCAGTCTCGGATTTCCTTTTACTTCCAGCTCATGGTGGGAACATTAAAAGTAACGTGTCACTATTCGTATACCTAATATTCGTCATAGTAAGTTCAGCGGAGTAGCAGTAATTAAGGACCTCCCGCCGCACCGGTGAACAATAACCGGCTCAGGGCTGACCCGACCCTCTGCTTCGTGGAAGGTTGTCCACTACTATAAAACACTATAAAACCTGAATCGGAGCCACCTCTGACACAGGTGAGTTGTCCATCACGCTTTCATTTGAGCCACAGACACACTTTAAAATAATAAATACCCTCGTCACAGCAGACCTGCGTACTCAGCGAGTTTCCAAATCAATAATAAGACAATTAATATAGAGCAAGTTTTTATCATTATCTGCCAATAAATTAAGAGAGTTTTCCTATTCTCCATATGGTTAACATGGGAAAGAGTATGCAGATTTGCTGCTGTGAGGAACACTGAAAGTAGGCATTTTTACCATAAACAATTTTTATTTTGACAATATACCAAGTTTTTTTATCAATATCTGTCAATAAATTAGAGAGTTTGGCTATTATCCATATGGTTAACATGGGAAAAGAGGATGCTGGTAAGCTGCCATAACACATATATTAGGATTTTAGGATAAGCATAAATGGATGGATATTAACTACACGAAGATAAATACAAAGTTTCATAAAAAATATTGGTTAACATGTTAAATTTTAATTCTTAACGAATGTTGTGTTTGGCCTCTAGACACCTCAAAACTAAAAGGTAAAATTGTCCCGGGTTTAAGTATTACCATGAGACTAAAAATTATTAATTCGCTAAAAAGTATTTATATCAATTAGCGCCTGCGAATCGGCGAAAGCAACATGATCGCCGTTTGCAAATCGCCCAACGTATACTCCAAGGCGCTCACTGTTGACGGTGTAATTACTCACGTCAATCCGCGCCAAAATCAAACTGATCAGTAATTCTATTAATGGAAACTCTCATCATTCATATTTTAAAATTGATTTCGATCGATGTAAATCGACCTAGTTAGCTGGTTAATTGATTCACGTACAAAGCAAAACCTTTGGATGCATGTGCAGTAAAAACAACTTTATCTCGAACTAATTGGGTTCATGAGTATTTAGATAAGCATATCGTAGTGGTTTCCACAAAATGTATAATGCATTCTCAAATTAACACGAATTAATTATATGGATAGTAAAAGAGAGAAATGCTTTGCTCTTTGACGTATGGCCTGTCTTTCCTTCAAGAACCCAGGTATATTGCGGGATTCATATCCTGTTGAATTTCCTCGCACAACAAATCTGTCAATAATAAAGCCAAACTCAATCTATTCTAAGTGGAAGGAAAACGTCTCTATAATCGCAGACGTTCCTTGGCCTTCGTTTGGACGATCACAATATTTAGACCTGCACGCCATTATTCGTAACAAATTAAAAAAACAATCTTCATGCTGGGTGCTTTTCAAGAAGAAGAACACAAATGCCTTCTTTAGGGTTAGTTAGTACACCAGACAGATAGATGGATGGACAGAAATTGAGTCGAGACCCCGGCTCTAGAAAATAACATAACAAATACTAAATACCCCCGTCGCAGCAGGCCTGCGTACTCAGCGAATTTCCAAATCAATAATATAATAATAATAATAATATATGATAAGTTTTATAAAAATATGTCCATAAACATGAGAATTATTTGCCTATTCTCCATTAGATTAACATGGGAAAGAGTGTGCAGGTTAGCTGCTGTGAGGAACACTGAAAGAAGTAATTTCTACCATGAATAATTTTTATCTTAACATTTATACCAACTTTCATCAACATCTGTCCGTAAATAAAGGAGTTTGCCTATTCCCTATATGATTAATATGGGAAAAGAGTATGCAGGTTTGCTGCCATGATAAACACATAAACTATGATTTTTAAGCATAAATGGATAGATCTCAACCACATGAAGCTAAATATCAAGTTGTATCCAAAAATATTGATTAATATGGGAAATATTAATTTTTCCCTATTCTCCATAAGATTAACATTGGAGCCCCACAATACAACGTACTGTGTTTAGATTTTTTAATATCTCGGTAACCGTTGGAGATAGAGAAAACTTTAAGGAACTTAATTGTGTAGTTTTTTAAGCTGATTCCAATGGAGAAATATAAAATTGGAAAATTTTAAAAATTACATGTGAAAAACGTAAAAAACCCCATTTTGGGGTACAAAACCCCCCCAAACTACCCGTTCCCATTGACCGATATGTCTAGTTTACGAACTCGTCCGAGCATTTGTAGGAATACACGTCTCTACCAAATTTGGTCTTGATCGGACCATTTTTACGAGAGTTGTGTTATCAGACACATATATACATATATATAAAAATTTTAACGACTATTGTTTTTGGACTCTGGGCACCTAAAGACGAAAAAATAACATGGTCCCGGGCTTAAGTCTTACCATGAGACCTCGGTAATAGCTTCTTCCCTATGGGAAATTCGCTAAAAAGGAAAGAGGTTTTTTATAAGATCAATTATGCTATATATACAACTACTTTGCGATTCATAAAGTTTGACCAATGACTGATTTTGCCAACAGCAAAATCGATAATAATGTTTATTTTTGTCGGCTGGAATTTAAGAGAAAAAAATGGATTTAACGTCATAATGTATCATGCACGAAAATTCAAATCCTAATAACAGCACATAAATATAAAGTCAACCAACAATTTCAAAACATTGCTGATAAACTTGTAAAAACACACCTGTTCACGTATTAATACTAAACATAAAAGTTGTTAATAAAATGGTAAAATTAATGGAACATTTAATGTAATTGAGTAGTTATGTTAAAAATTGTTAAAAAGTATTGTCAGAAAAATTGGTAGATGAAAAACTACCGGGATGACAATAGTGGGAAATAAACGTAGAGGTTGTGATGGTGGTGACCTAGACAGCGACGATGGCTGAATAAAACATACAGGAGACGTCCGTCACTGGGACGTGGGATGCATCCAGGGCTGTGGCGCGAGCACGACGTGCACTGGGTGCAGCATTCCAACTACAACCTCTACCCCAGCCGCGCTAGCGTGTAACAAGAAGCATACAGTGCTGTGGCGCGAGCACGACGTGCACTGGGTGCAGCATTCCAACTACAACCTCTACCCCAGCCGCACTAGCGTGTAACAAGAAGCATACAGGGCGGTGGCGCGAGCACGACGTGCACTGGGTGCAGCATTCCAACTACAACCTCTACCCCAGCCGCGCTAGCGTGTAACAAGAAGCGTCCAGGGCCGTGGCGCGAGCACGACGTGCACTGGGTGCAGCATTCCAACTACAACCTCTACCCCAGCCGCGCTAGCGTGTAACAAGAAGCATACAGTGCTGTGGCGCGAGCACGACGTGCACTGGGTGCAGCATTCCAACTACAACCTCTACCCCAGCCGCGCTAGCGTGTAACAAGAAGCATACAGTGCTGTGGCGCGAGCACGACGTGCACTGGGTGCAGCATTCCAACTACAACCTCTACCCCAGCCGCGCTAGCGTGTAACAAGAAGCATACAGTGCTGTGGCGCGAGCACGACGTGCACTGGGTGCAGCATTCCAACTACAACCTCTACCCCAGCCGCGCTAGCGTGTAACAAGAAGCGTCCAGGGCCGTGGCGCGAGCACGACGTGCACTGGGTGCAGCATTCCAACTACAACCTCTACCCCAGCCGCACTAGCGTGTAACAAGAAGCGTCCAGGGCTGTGGCGCGAGCACGACGTGCACTGGGTGCAGCATTCCAACTACAACCTCTACCCCAGCCGCGCTAGCGTGTAACAAGAAGCATACAGTGCTGTGGCGCGAGCACGACGTGCACTGGGTGCAGCATTCCAACTACAACCTCTACCCCAGCCGCGCTAGCGTGTAACAAGAAGCATACAGTGCTGTGGCGCGAGCACGACGTGCACTGGGTGCAGCATTCCAACTACAACCTCTACCCCAGCCGCGCTAGCGTGTAACAAGAAGCGTCCAGGGCCGTGGCGCGAGCACGACGTGCACTGGGTGCAGCATTCCAACTACAACCTCTACCCCAGCCGCGCTAGCGTGTAACAAGAAGCATCCAGGGCCGTGGCGCGAGCACGACGTGCACTGGGTGCAGCATTCCAACTACAACCTCTACCCCAGCCGCACTAGCGTGTAACAAGAAGCGTCCAGGGCCGTGGCGCGAGCACGACGTGCACTGGGTGCAGCATTCCAACTACAACCTCTACCCCAGCCGCACTAGCGTGTAACAAGAAGCGTCCAGGGCTGTGGCGCGAGCACGACGTGCACTGGGTGCAGCATTCCAACTACAACCTCTACCCCAGCCGCACTAGCGTGTAACAAGAAGCGTCCAGGGCTGTGGCGCGAGCACGACGTGCACTGGGTGCAGCATTCCAACTACAACCTCTACCCCAGCCGCACTAGCGTGTAACAAGAAGCGTCCAGGGCTGTGGCGCGAGCACGACGTGCACTGGGTGCAGCATTCCAACTACAACCTCTACCCCAGCCGCACTAGCGTGTAACAAGAAGCGTCCAGGGCTGTGGCGCGAGCACGACGTGCACTGGGTGCAGCATTCCAACTACAACCTCTACCCCAGCCGCGCTAGCGTGTAACAAGAAGCATCCAGGGCCGTGGCGCGAGCATGACGTGCACTGGGTGCAGCATTCAAACTACAACCTCTACCCCAGCCGCGCTAGCGTGTAACAAGAAGCATCCAGGGCCGTGGCGCGAGCATGACGTGCACTGGGTGCAGCATTCAAACTACAACCTCTACCCCAGCCGCGCTAGCGTGTAACAAGAAGCATACAGGGCGGTGGCGCGGAGGACATTGAGCTAAATTCAAGGACTTTCCCAGGAATTTCAGTACACCCCTGAAATTCCAGGTATTCTAGAACGCGAGTAAACTCTGCTTAAAAGTCTTAAGGTCCCCAGTCATGACGGAGCCAACGAGTGAAGGGTTTTGAGCCATCCATATTTTAGTGTGGGTGGGGAAATTTCTAGTGGCCCCTCGCCATTCAGGCTGCCTCGCAGGATTTTCGGACGGCCCAAACTCGTGAATGGGGGCCTTTAGTCAGATGAACCAATATTACGGTTTAGCAATGGCAGAAGAATTTTTATTTTGTCACAGCGTTACTGATCTCAAAGTAGTTTAAAAATGATTTTAAGGCTTTGCAATCAAATCAAATTACAATACTCACAGAGACTACGAATCGAAATTCGTCTGGTACTTACCTGCAAAAACAGAATTCATCATGAAATATAAATACATTCGTCATGAGCACAGCTAGAATCAATCACTGCACACATTATCGATTCGAACGGATCGAAAGTTTATAAACAGAACGAGCAAATCATTGTTTCCGCTGAAACTTGGAAACACAAACAGTGATTTGTATCTGTGGTAAACATAGATAGTATCGGGGCGTTGAACTGTGAATCACCATCCCTCTGGGCGTAACGGCCAGGGCCCGCGCTGGGATGTGGTGAAACCTGGTGCAAATACCGACATAAGGAAACTGTGCACTGAAATGCCAAGGCGTTACATGCAAGTGTCGATTATTGAGACCTCTACGTAGCTAATAACATCGGTTAGATTACATACTAGCTACTTGAAATGGCGACCTACCCAGGTAGGTATTTTAAGCCAAGTAGACTATGAATGAGAAATGAGTGTAACATGATTGTGGCGATATCTTGCAATCTTGTTACTGGCTAAGGCTGGCATGTTCTTTAGATAGGACGTTAATTAATAATTAATAATGAGGGATTTACAGTTTAAAGTGTGATTCGAACCATAATTAATTGTTGTCTCTGAATTACTATGAACTGTTCTAACCCAAGAGGGTATTTCTAAAAATTAGGTTCATAAAAATTGCGTATCTATAAAAATTAAAGTTTTGTATTTTAAGCTTGGAACTATAACATTTTAGATAGTTTATATGTTTTATATCCCCAAAAATCCAGAATGGGTCTTATCTCAATTATTTTCTGTCAATTTATCTGTAACACTAAACAAGGCATTTATGTTCATTTTTTTCAAAAATAATCGAGAGTACCCACTGTTATGAAACTTATTTTCCTTATTCTATAACTTTAAGGGAGCATTTTTGTTTACTTTTAAACTGATATACGCTTTAAAATAATAAGTTATCCACACCCCAGTTATGAACTACTGTATATTAGACATAAAGGGTGTCTGTTAAATACGTCACCAAAATTCATGGCGTGGTTCATTGGGTCAAAGTAAGGAAAAAGGTCCTATGGTGTTATGTCCTAAAATGCATACTTAGCCGGATATCCGCCATTTGGTATTTTTTATAAAATATTTTATAATTTATACCTCAGTTATTTTTAATCGATTGTTTTGAAACTTGGCACGTGTCTTTAAATAATAAAGACCCAATTTAGAAAAAATATCAATGCCATTAAACGTATCAATATCAAAATTACGGCCATTTAAATTTTTTGAAATAAAATAACTTAGTTAAAAAGTTATGATTGTTTAATCGTCTAAATTTTAATTCCCTATCTAATGAAATCAAAATTACGAAAAAAACGGTCAATAAACAACGAAGATTCCAGTCGCCATTTGTCATTCTACTAATTAATGATGCTTTACCAGGTCGACGTTATAGTAACAAGAGTTTACGTTATGTTATTCGTGAATATACACATAATCCGTAAAAGACGAAAAACACTGCTAGTAATTTATAAATTGTTAACTTCTTAAATTTTATTGATGCAAAAACAATCATAGTTAGGATATTGAGACTTTGCATCTTATGATACTGATATTTGATTAAACAGATAATTCTATATTTAATTTATAGACTAACTATAAATGACCCGGCGAACTTCGTAACGCCTGACAGTAAATACATGTTAACTTTAAGATTGGCCATGTTCTGAAGTCGAATAGCAATACGACTTCATTGTGAAAGGTTATATATTCTGGGTCGCTGCATAGTGAATAACAATACTGAAACGATAAAACATATTAATATCATTCCCATAAAACAAATAAATCTGAGTGGATTAATTCACAACTTTTAAATCCAATCCAAACCCAAACGAAACCTAACTGTAATACGGCTTTTATAGGAAAGATATACAACAGCTGATTATTATAATAAACGTAATAATATAAACATTGTAATTATCATATAAACACGTGACTTTAATCAGACAGAAAATAAAAATATAAATACATAACCCTTCAAAACCGTTAACTATTAACGTGGTGAATAAAGCTGTTCATTTTTTACAGTACACATTTACTTCATAGTTTAACATTAATGAATGATTCAGATGGCATTGGATAGTAAAGAATACGGTATTGCTAATGGAAAGTAAACCAATCAGCTGTAGCTAAGAAATCAAATGTTTTCATTGTAGACAATTTGTAAACAAACTTACTCTCCATAAGGTTAACATTAGAAATTTAAACGCCATAAAATGGAAACTTATGGGGTTTTCGAAAATATTTTTCACTAAAACCTTCCCGGACACATATAGAGCAACTTCCTAAAATTTCATGGCGATCGGATGAGTAGTTTGGCAACGCATACAGGACATACATACATACATACAAACAGACATACATTCAATTTTATATATAGACTAATTATAACTAATTAGTTTATATTCTGTAATTATAAGTCAGCAGTGCCTCTGCCATTTTTTACTTTAGTCCCATAAGAAAAATAATAATTTTGTGCTAGAGGATGCTAGATTTTGTACTGATAACTTGATTGTTGTAAAAATATGGTTGAGGTGTCAAATTATAGGTAAAATTATTGATTATCGAGGGTACTGCTGTACATTTTCTATTTTTTTATATTTTTCTATCACTTAAAATATAATTACTTGATAATTATCAGAAAATTGCGTGGTAATAAATAATAAAAAATTCTCTAAATAATTGATTTACATTAAATTTGACAGCTCAATCATCTGTTTAAGTACCGTCGTGTGTGTAATGTAGTGATGCTGTCGCAAAGTTATCATTGTTCTTATGGGGCTAAAACGAAATATGCCACTTCTGCACTCTTGAAATTTGATTTCACATGATCCAAGAGTACGCCCTGTTCCGAAAGAAATGTATTGTTAACAAGACTGTTATTTTACAGTTCAGGATAGGCGTACTAATAGTCCACTCGTCTTCACGTGTGAGGAAGGGTACCTACACGTAATACCATTTCACACAACATTGAATACTGGCGAAACCTTGTACTGTATCAAGGGCAGACAATTGACTTTCACGAAAACTCCCAACATTCATCCATTAGTATTACTAATCAATGTTAACTGTTTGGCGAAAGGAATTCTTACACAATCGAATTATCTCAAGAGGTCGACCTCCGTGTAAATTCAAGGTCAAATAAACCTGTTTGTGAGTCACGTATACTAAGCGTTCAGGACTTAACAAGTGTTCATATTCCTATACTTATCGTGAACGAGAAAAAAGACAAAACTCAGCCAACACCCAGCACTGACGTCACGTTCACTGATTCTTGTGATGTTTGACTGCTTACAAAATTTCTAACAAAAATTCACGGCAACGATTCCATGACTCCCGAAATTTTAGCCGCTAAACATTCGAATCAACAAATAAAAAAGCTATACAAACAATGCGAATATACAATAAAGAAACTGAGTCAAAAATTAACTTTTTTTCGACGAATAATAAAAATGTACATTAATAGAAAACCTTTTCACACAAGCTAATTGTGAAAAGTAAAAAAAAGAAGAAAGGAAATAGATTAACAACCGCACAAGTTGTCTGTGCATGGATTCGAGTTTTAAAGGAAATGTATTTACTGTATGTAAAAAGAAAAAGTAATGTAGAAATGTGTATAATAGAATCAAGTTTGTTACAAGGCAAAAAAAATATAAATCTAAAGTAGTTATGGTGATGTATGAAATTATGACCTGGAAAAACATTATTATTCTACATATTACTAATTAATGAACATGAAAATAAGCAACTTAAATACACACAGTCCCATACGCATCGGTCTTCAATATTTCCTTTCAAAGTTCAAGGAATACGTGTCAAGGAATCAATGCGTAACTCAAGTAATTTCTAATTGTTTTTTAAAGTATTCTCAGAATTTGAAAACATTTTTGTAGTTTTAGAATTTTTAAAATCGTTCCATCGATCTCGGTGTTGACGATGAGGAAAAAGTTATTTTACTTCGGTCCATCGCAGTGTTTCTGGATATTTCTGGATATTGTCTCGTGATGTGAGTGGTTTATGTAAATACATACAGGTTGTTCGGCCTTGACCTTGGCGGGCACAGCACACACGCACACGCACACACTCATACACATACAGCACAGCCAACACGTGCACGGCCAAAGCCTCGCCAACAATGCCAATATTTGGCGACTATCTGACCCAACCGATAAGAAAATACTGTGGTATTCTTAAGAAAAGAAAATCATGGATCTTTACGGATCGCCGTATCTTCACCTCAAAACTAGAAGCCGAATCTGTGAACCTCTGTTCACTGATCCCAAGGGTCTATGCCAGTGGTTCCCGAGCCACTAATGGGTTTGCGGACTGAACACACGACTAAAATAATTTTCAAAACCTACGATTTATCTTACAGTTAATCTGTGGAATAATTCAATTGGGTTAAAATATAATTTAAAATAAAAAATAATAGCAGGAAGTAAGATAACGTCGCGTGCCGGCCGGCACCGGCACGGCGTGGTGATTTGGCGCTGGTACTCTCCGTACTGTTCTGATCTTGCTAACGTTGCAATGGCATTTTGATGGTGTTTAGTACAACATACCTACGTGAACAACTTCAACATTGGTATTTTTGAAAAACAAATACAGAAATCAACGGGCAGTGGAGAATGACTTGGGACTGAAAATGCCCTAATTTATGCAACGAAAACACAAGTTTTAGTTATATCAAGCATTGAAATGGGTCATTACCTGGTGTTTGGAAGTATCTTAAATATTAGTGAGAAATAATGTTTAGGTTATAGTGGGTGACTAAATAATGTTTAGGTTGTAGTGGGTCGCGGGTCAAAAAGGTTTGAGAACCACTGGTCTCGGTGACCCTGTGTCTCTGACCTCTAAGTGCACCAAATTATGGTCTAATTATGAGGAAGTTTTTAGCGGATTCAATAGCTCGAACGTTAATCGACACAAGAGAACACTACATCCACCGACCACAGCTCACAACTATCCACAATTCGCGACCTACAAACAAAGTAACTGGATTGAAGGACTTAAATTTCTTCAACTCGAAAACAGATCTCCTCTAAAACAGTACAAAACCTATTACGGATAAACTAGACTGAGAGATATTTTTAGTATGGGAAGTAATTAGTTGAAGCGCTAAGAGACTGATTAGATAATTTACATTCTCAAAGAAAAGGTTCCACAAAACGACACGAGATTATGAATACCTTGGAAAAATTCTGAGATACCAACACAATGCAAAAGGGGTTTTAAAAATATCATTTTGTGTAATGCTCAGAATTGAATCACTGATCATTGAGGAAGTACTCGGGATAAATAAAAAACCACTTAAGGAAACAAGGAAAAGTCAAGGAATAAAACTTTACAAAATTTACAAATAACATTGGGGAAGAAAATAAAAGGTGAATCGCCCGGTAGGAACTTTCTCTCTTCACCTATCTGCAACATAACGAGAGACGATCATTAACACATGAAACGCGAAACATCATTATTCACTAGCTCGACGGATGACGAGGTATTGCGGAATGTTTCCTCATTGAGAGCAAAGGTTCGCAGACAAACGATACCCATCAGCGGCGAAGGTAGGAGAAGGTGTAGGTGGGTATCGTCCATCATTTGGGTATTGCAACGTGACACCTTACTCAAAAGACAAACAGTGACAGCAGATACCGGCGGAGACGATCCGTGAGGCGTAGGTGTTGAGGTTCATCAGTCACCATAATACAGCACCGTCACCGCTCACACAAGTAACCGTTACATTGCATCACCTGTGACAGCCACGTGTTGTACCGATGTCACCGCTCACACAAGTAACCGTTACATTGCATTACCTGTGACAGCCACGTGTTGTACCGATGTCACCGCTCACACAAGTAACCGTTACATTGCATCACCTGTGACAGCCACGTGTTGTACCGATGTCACCGCTCACACAAGTAACCGTTACATTGCATCACCTGTGACAGCCACGTGTTGTACCGATGTCACCGCTCACACAAGTAACCGTTACATTGCATTACCTGTGACAGCCACGTGTTGTACCGATGTCACCGCTCACACAAGTAACCGTTACATTGCATTACCTGTGACAGCCACGTGTTGTACCGATGTCACCGCTCACACAAGTAACCGTTACATTGCATTACCTGTGACAGCCACGTGTTATACCGATGTCACCGCTCACACAAGTAACCGTTACATTGCATCACCTGTGACAGCCACGTGTTGTACCGATGTCACCGCTCACACAAGTAACCGTTACATTGCATTACCTGTGACAGCCACGTGTTGTACCGATGTCACCGCTCACACAAGTAACCGTTACATTGCATCACCTGTGACAGCCACGTGTTGTACCGATGTCACCGCTCACACAAGTAACCGTTACATTGCATCACCTGTGACAGCCACGTGTTGTACCGATGTCACCGATCACACAAGTAACCGTTACATTGCATCACCTGTGACAGCCACGTGTTGTACCGATGTCACCGCTCACACAAGTAACCGTTACATTGCATCACCTGTGACAGCCACGTGTTGTACCGATGTCACCGCTCACACAAGTAACCGTTACATTGCATCACCTGTGACAGCCACGTCCTGTACCGACCCTCACTCAAACAGTGATAGCAGATACCGATTAAGACGCCGTGAGGGCGTTAGTGTTGTCGTGGTCTCGTATTCCGAGGTGGCAGAAATGTTAAGGAGGATACGTACCTGTACCAGTCCGTCAAGCGTATAACTATTCTGTACGGAACAATGTAAGGTGGAGGACTACTGCTGCAAACAATATCTAATTTAATTTAAAACTTTGTAGCTAAGTATTACAATTAACTAACGATATAAACTAACGAATTCCATTAGTCGAACAAATCACGGTGCATTAAGTATATATCATTATATATTAAACACTCCGGTAACGATTAATTGATTGGAAAAATATTTTAAAACGCAGCACCTGTCATTGAAATCAAAGTTACATCAATGTAACTAAAGTAGTGGAAAAATCCTAAGTCGAACCCTTGCGGTAAATGCAGATAAATGAATGTCAATAACAAACACGCTATCAGCTGATTCAAGTGTCACTGTCTTGTAAACAAACCAGACGCAGACAGAGCCCACTCTACTTCGCTGTGATCGATGTCAACGAACTCATCAACAAGAAAATATTGTGTAATGCAATAACTATTTTACAATCAGAGAGTTATTGTTTTAAATATTTGCAGAGCATAAGGGCTTGTAAAAGATCTTGGAATTACAAAAAAAAGAAAAATTACAAAAAATATAACCTTGAATTAAATAAACCAAAATAACCAAATTTTGGGATAGTAACACAGGCAATGAGAGAGTTATAAAATGTTATAATAATACTTTAATACTTCTGAGTTGGCTAACCAGAAAGGCTGCTGCATTAACTCATTAACGGTAGTATATGACAGATGCTCAGTCTTACGCTCTTCTTAACAAAAATTAAAACTTGACGCTGATTTTGACCGAAATCGGCTAACACCCCCATCCACAGAGCTTAAACTTCCCTGTGCATACCAAATTTTATAAAAATACAAATAACAATAAACCATTAACAAGTATTGTAACGAAGCGTAACTTTGATAGTAATTACACATTAATGTTTTCGAATACTGAGTAAGTTTCCACAAATCAAACAACTTGGATCCAGGTAATATCTACCGGAGGGACAGAGGAGACAAGATTCGTGCTCGAAGCCAAATTAATTATTGTAGAGAAAGGCAATTACTAAGGAAACGTCCCACGGTTCGCGAACCACCCTTTGGCCTTTGCTTGTTTTGACTAAATTGCTTTAAATATATCACCTTGTCTGCAGCCGCCCGACCAACACAACCGAACACATATCCCTTTAGTATACAGAGTGACCCACAAGTTAAGAGTAAAACTGTGGGGAAAGGTTATGTGAGTCAAAATAAAGAGCAAATCAAGAATCTTTTGTTCGAAAACGTTTCCTTCTATTTTGTATTTTATACAAAATAATTGTTCTCTTCAAAAATGTTTATTCGACCTTTATAAAAGTCGGTATGTTTAAATAAAAGAGACTAACTAACTGTAAAAGACAAAATTCAACCTGGTCCAATTTATGGGGCCATTCTAAATTTTTCAACACATCTGGTGGGAAAACGGTAAAAATATAAAACTTTAGAAATAACTTATAACAAATTCCATTTCTAATCTGTCAACACCAAAAACATGAGAATGGAACAAAACACAACCGGGATATAACGAAAAATAGGCTATTTACAATAAATACAGTTTTGCTGCCCGTTAACACACATTTTATTGTAACAATTATAATGGCGGATATCTGGTAAAAAAATCGTTTTTAGTTTCGTCGAAAAAAACATTACTTAACTTTTTCTTTATTTTGCCCTCCATAGGCTATAACCTACAGTTCCCAGAGTTTATCACTTTATTTATGGACACCCTGTATAATTTGTTAAACAGTAGTTGTTTACTTGAGACGTGATACAATAAATAAGTCGTCTTAGTTTTTAGTTGTTCATTAAGGTTTTATAATTTTAAAACAATTTTACAACTGGACTTAATTCTCGTTAAAATTATATTTTCTCCTCCAGCTTATCATTGGAAAAGTGTTTATTTATCAATAACACATGTACAGGAGTAAACACAATAAATTATTACACAACTTATAAAAGCTATGTTTTTACACTGAATACATTTTTGCTGTATGGTATTGTTATCGATTGTTGGCTCATTATGTATTTAGAGTGGGACAATAAAATATTTCACGGATCTAGTACGCTGTTGAATGTTTTTTGGGTTTTAACGAAATAATGGGAATTCCACTTTCTGTTTATTTAGGAAAGGTATTATTTCCGCTCCGACTACAACGTATATTCATTTTACGGCGCGCAAAGCCCTGTGGGTCTACTGTTTAAAAATAATATTCCAATTTCAAAACAAACTTTAAACGGCTGTTATAACATCAAATAATAGTTTGTAACTATAAGGTGTAAGAAGAAAATCTAAAAACATTATCTTTATTTGTCCTTCAATTTCACGTAAAAACCACACTTTATTTCTATTACATAAGAAAGATTAGGGTTTATTTCAACTTTTTACGCTACACTTGGATGTAAATTATGAAAAAGAACAAACACCCATTGTAATTGCAATTTATGCAACATAGCTATTAATTAGTAGGTAAAAACGAATACCAATTAATATTCTGGCTAGACCAATTATACTTATTTTACAGCTCAATTAGGCCTACTCACCGTAAGATTAGTCAGCCGTTAGCAGAATTAGGCCTTAATTGTTACTTACATACAGACTGATGACTTGTTAAATAATTGACTGACTCTTAATTAAAACAATAATGAATAATTTGTTTTTCGTAGCGTAGATAACAGAAGATCGTTAAAAGATAACTCAAATTACTCCAGTTCATTCATTACAATTTCGAATATATCCATAGTAAACATAGTATCCATAGTATAATGGTATATTTCTGTATTTTATATTTACTACTCATCATTTTATTTTAAATTCAAATGAATATAGGTGAATAAACTATTATTTTTTTCTAAATTAATGTATCGATTCGAAATTTTGTAGGTTATCCAAGTGATTTGTTTTCTTAAGTACATTTAAAAGAACTCGCTCCGCGCAAAAGACCATTTAGGAACTATGCGGATCTTTTTTTATTCTTTTCAGGCAATGTAAGAGTACTGCACAGTTTAATTGATAGAAACAGATTTGATTTGATTACAAAACTATTAGAATCATCAGTGGTTGATGATTCTAACTATGATGAGTGGAATAAATTTCGTAAAAGTGGTAAATTTGGTTGAGACGTGTATTCCTACATTTGCTCGGACGAGTTCGTAAACCAGACATATCAGCCAATGGGAACGGGTTATTTGGGGGGTTTTGTACTAAAAAACTGGGTGTTTTGTGTTATTCATATGTAGTTTAAAAGATTTTTAAATTTAATCTTTCACTATTAGAATCAGCTAAAAAATATACAATTTGGTTCCTTAAAGTTTTTCTCTATCTCCAACGGTTACCGAGATATTAAAAAAATCTAAACAAATTACGTTGTATTTTGGGGCTCCAATGTTTATCTTATGGAGGATAAGGAAAAATTAATATTTCACTTATCAATCAATATTTTTGGATAAAATTTTATATTTAGCTTCATGTAGTTGAGATCCAATCCATTTATGCTAAAAAATCATAGTTTATGTGTTTATCATTGCAGCTAACCTGCATACTTTTAACTCGAGAATTTCACGTAGTAGCCAAACGTTAGGTATTCCACTCTGAAGGCCACAGGCGACCTGAAAATGTCGCTACGAATTGACGACCCTACTCCTACGTAACTGAATGTAATTGAACCTCGATCCAAATGCAATAACCGCACACGTGGAAAACACGTCCAATCAGCATACTTCAGCGGAACCGACGACCGCGGCAAGGGGATTTACCACGGACCGTTTTTTCCGATCGCGTTATTTCACGCGGCGGTATTTGCTAGAATCGAAGGTCGTCGCGCGATCGTACATACGTCATTGCCGTGCGGCGGCGGCGGCGGCTCACGGGATTGCGCAACATCACGTGGTTACATGCATGGACTGTTAATGTTACTGCGGATAAGGAGGTCCCAGCATGGCCGGGCAGAAAGGATTCATGAGGATGGTAAATGTAGCAAATTGTCAACCAACCCACATCCTAGCTCGGGTCAAATAATACCTTAAGAGCAGGTAACCTGACAAAGATTTCTGAGAGTCGCTTGGTTCTGCTCTAATTTTCCCCCAGGGGCGCAAGGAGTAGGCCCAGCGGCTCATAATCCCTTTGGGGGGTACACATTCGTGGGAATGGAATACCCGGGGCCGGGAATATTTTTGAAAATAAAAGCCTAAATCTTTGTTTTTCAGCTACCTGAAACACATTTTTCTGTAAACTTGACAAAGAAGCCTACAAGTACGAGTGGCGTTAAATAACTTACAAAACTAACAAAAATCTCATTATATTATGCGTTTATCATACCAATAAAATAAAGTCAATAATGTATTTTATTTCGATTAGGAATTATAATTTATAAGGTACATGACCCAAATATCGCCCATCTAAGGAAATCAGCATACATTTTTGCTGTTCATCTTCTCAGAGGCTTCATAAAAAGCAAAAATATTATATTAACCTTTAACTGTATGTTTCAAACCTTATTTGAAAAATGACCACTACTTTTTCTATTTTTAATAATTTTTTAACTTCTATGATTTTTTGTATTTTTGGAAAAGTGTTCCAAATACCGCCCATTAAATGAGATTTAATACTGTTCCAATTTATTTTGTACATTGTACAAATTATTAATTTCATTGATTTTAACGCGGATGGTTGGTTTTCGTCAATTAGTCTGGGTTGAGATGGTTCAACAATGGTAAGGCAAGTCTCTCTGACTTCCCTTTACTTCATTATTGCATTATTGAATAATACTAAGTTCATCCACAAAGACCATCCTCATAATGACACCAGTTCGTAATTTAGAGGCAAAATTGTGGTTCAGATTGTTGGCCTATTAATTAAAAATCATGTCTGAGGCATGTCAGCCTTGGTCAGTGCCAAGACTAAACGATCGTACCACAATCATCTTACGCTCATTTGTCATTCATACTAGTTGCCAAACGACAACAAATATACCTGGGAAGGTTGTTATTCCAGTGAGGTAAAAATAAAGGCAATAAGGTTTATTACAAAAACGTACAATATATTTTAGCAGACGTATTGTGTAATAAATTATTCCTTACTTAAAAAACTTTGACTAAAAATGTGTCACAGTTTGGACTTGGTAAATAGGTTGGAAAACATTAAATTTCTAGCTATGCAATTTTGTGAACACTTTGTATTTAAGTTTTCTAGAGGATTTGAAAGGATAATATTCTGCGTACAACAGTTCCGCTTAAGAACTAGGGAATATTAGGTGCGTTACTGAGCGGGAAATACAAGACAGAAAGTCTCGGTGTGTACAATGTGTGTGTTTATTTACTTGTTATGGTGTTGCTAATTTGTTGCAACACATTATACACACATTGTAGTGGTGTATCCAGATAACAACTGATTGTACTCGACTAGCGTGACGCGTCGTCATGCGGATCACACAAACTTCCGTCGTCGCGCTCAGCGAACGTTGCACAATATTAGGCAAATACATCCACACATTTAAACTCTGAACAAATTATATGCCACGTTCACCAGACCGATAACAATTCATCTGAATCCAATATTTATTTCGGTATTGAAAATATCTGGATTTTTTATCGTGAGATTAACAATCTACCACGTATCAAATTCTTTATTTCATATTTATTTGTTCACTGTGATGTGATACAAGTACAAATATATAGCAAATATTTTGAAAATAAAAAATCGAGCATAAGCTATAAGTCAAAAATAGTCGATAAAAACTTTCTCAATTCCTTCCTAAACTGAGGTTTTGACCGATATTCTTTGATTTTTTGGCATAAAAAAACTATTTTCCAATAATAAAACTTTATTCCAAAATTTTCAGTTTTGTATCGGATAAAAGGCAAGTGCTCAGCTCGGGTGGCTTTGGATGATTCATTGTTTTTACAAGATAAGAAGACTATTAAAGGTCGAGGACAAAACGGCATGGATATAAATGAGAGTACTGTGGGAATTTTATAACGTAGAAATATTTCGCGTCGTGAATGTGGCATTATGATATTTTCCTGTGACTTACATTGGTCTACTTTGTCAGCAGATGGAGAGGAACCCCAAAATGCAATACCATATCGAATAAGACTTTCGAAATAGCTTATACAAACCTCAAGAAAGACGTCTAAGCTACATTGTGTTTACCAAAATCTAAAATGAAAATTCTCTGACTTTTCCAGGTTTTTAATTTCAGTATTAAAAATATTCCATGTCCTCGACAAAAAACACAACAACGGTTCTCGTGAACATTTTAAATGTCCCTGAAGGAAAAAATGTCCTGATAAGAAAGGTTTCGCTGAAAATTAAAAATAAGAAAACAAACGTGATTTTGGTGAACAAAAGCAAAATACACAATAAGAACTGTATTTAAAGTTTACTTGTATCTTTTACAAGCTCATCGACATCCAACCAAACATATTTTAATTTAAATACAAATAAATTATGTCAAATATTTCCAAAGATAAAAATACCAATCATGAAATCTATCTAATCATCTTAACTACCCCCTTAGATAATTTTGTAAAATTTAATACGAATGAGAAAATTTGTTAGCAAGTACGCAGAAATTGTAATTAAGGAAAGGAAAAAAGACAACATTTCTTATCATTAGTGAAGATTTCACAACATGTTTAATCCGACTCAGCATTTAATTGGATTTTAGGAAATACCCTGACGTTTTCTAACTTTTTACAAAATTTTCTTTCATTTTCGGGTTTCCCACGTTGAGTCACCATGCCTTCAAGAGGTTAATATTTAATAACATCGAAGAGGAATCCCGCCAAATTTTCTCCAAGTTTGCATTACAAGTTACCAAAAAAATAAACTGCAAATAATACATGTTAAAACAAGCAGAGTCGGTTGTCACGTGACCAAGGGGTGTGGCCGACAGTTATTTACTAACTGTAACACTATCAGGCGGTGGCGTGTTGCCGTCATTCCGATAAATGGAACCTTAATAGAAACGTTAATCTACGCTACGAAAGCCATGAGAAATGAAACCAGTAAAACGATTTACACTCGAGCATTGACTTGAAAACAAGATCACACGCAGCACACTGGCGTAAGCAAAGTGAATTGCCCAGAACCTATGTTATTCCCATAGTAATTGAATTAGAGTTGTACTGAGTATGCAGTTTCGCTGCAATAAGGCTTGTTTTACAGAGTAATGTGCTTATATTAATGCTGTAAAATCACAAACAGCATTTTATAAAATTACCTCAATAGCTAAGTAAGTTATAGGGCCTACCAATTTATTTATTCCCCGTAAGAATTACAATGAATACGTAGGTTTTCTATCGCAAGAAACATTAAATTTGAGGTTTCATAGATATATTGATAAAACGTAACTAGATGGACTCGATACAATTTTTTGGAATATACGTAAAAAGTTATTGATTATGAGTTATTGATTTTTAGCTATTCTCCCATAGGATTAACATTGTACAATGTACCGTGTTTACCATTTTAAATATCTTATTAACAAATTGACCAAGAGTCATGATTCAAAATGCTACCCTATGTGTTTATTTTCGCTAAATCCAATGCTAAAACGGAAAATTTGATTTTTTCAAAGATGGGCCTAACTGTCACTATGACTATGCGGGTCATAATATGACCCGTATTCATATTATGAATACCTAACTTTTCCATAGGAAATTCGCTAGTGATTAATCCCGATGAAGTTTAGTTAAAATAGTTACATATCGCTAAACAGACCTCGGAACATTAGTACAGAAGTCCGCTGCCACTACATCGACACGTTAGTATCGCTCCGCCGAGACAGTGGCGTACGTGAACAGATGGACGTATACACACACGCCGCTGTCCGCTTATCTGCTACTATTAATGATTGTTGCGTCGACCATCGGAAAACCTCCTGTAGCACGTTGGCGTAGTATTTTTCTATTATTATTTCGGTCATTTCAGCAACATTTCAGATACCAGTAGCTTAATATCATAGCTGAAGTGGTTGTAATTGGCAATGAATTATTAATTCACTTGGTGCAAAATAGGCTCGTTCTGTGGGATAAAGGTGTAGAAAGCCCAAATATCCTTTTTCATTTATTGGACGAACCCAAATTTGAACATTTTCGTCTCTTCACTCAACGATGATATTACGTTAAAACAAGTAATATCATAAATAAAGCAAGTAATAAAACTGTTCTCTGTTCATTTTGAACGGTAAATACTCCACTCGACGAAACATAAAAACTAACGAAATATACTAGAAACACCTGATTCATAATATACTAGACACCATAGTATACTAGCCCTAGGTTTTTGTGCCTAAGGGTCTTATATTTTCACAAATATTGTATCAGGCGGGCAATTCCCGTCAGACCATAAGGGTCACCTATAGCTAGCCTGTATGACTAACGCCGCTAAAGGTAGGCCTATCTCTCTGCTTTTAAGTCTTTAATACCATGGAAATCTTGAATTTTAGTCCATTTTGTGACACCACTAATAATCACTCATTTTCCGTAAAATGATTGAGGTGTCAAATTAAAATTCTAATTTTTTAAAATTTTCTATCGCGTAAAAGAAAACTTAATTAGTCATCGGATATAATTGCGTGACAATAATATTTTCCCGGAGGGTACAGTTAAAAATATGAATTCCATTGATAATCCGACGTTTAACAGTTTTTTCGACTATCGTGTAGCCAGCAATGCTGTCAGAAAATTAACATTTTTCTTATAGTGCTAAAAGTAAATACTTCGCCACTCCTGTTGTACTCCTTAACTGCACCGAACAGGGCGTAGAGGGCAAGTTGCAGTTGGGATTTCGAAGGCAAAAATACCATACTAAATATAATTTAAAACTGCTTGTCTATACAACAAAATTTATAATCCATAAAGTTCCTCATTTTCAAAAGCAGTTTCTAATCAACCACGGAATTTACACAACAGCATCAAATACAAAAGATGATCAATTCGGGTTAAATTACAGTACGTCCTTCTACGCAAAAATAAAGAACAATAGGACAGAAAACAATGCCGACACATTAGTTCATTCGGCGCACCGCTCCGAGACCCATTATTCACTGCTTGCTGCGCGGCGAAAAGTTGAAATGACAACGCGCGCATGCAATGTGATGAAATTGTTTCTAAATAATCTCCTGTCAGTGGGGTAGGTGTGTCTTAAACAACTATATCTGGAACAGACTTCTAAGATGATAGCCGATTTAAAGTTTGGCTGCATCAAAACTTAAATCACACAGTAAGTTTGACGGCTCAATAGAGCAAACGTCAGACGCTGGCTGAGATCCGGTCCGGAGTACCATAACGGCGCGTAGTTCGATTAACATTTTAAATCTCTAATACATATTACGATTTAAGCATTTTTTTCTAATTTCTAACTTTTGTTGATATTTATTCCTGATACTTTTACATTCGTAAACAACTCAATGACTGAGAAAAATATATTGCAGTATTATTGCAGTGAAGGGAGTAAATTGTAAAACTTCGTAAAAAAACAATTGAAAACAAATAAATATTTATATCTAGACTAGTCATAAGCTCGTCTTTTATACGGATTGTTGAGTGTTAATATGCAATATACTTACCATCGTGACAAAATATAACCTGAAATCTTAAAGAAATAAATACAAAGAATTGCCACCTCAATTATTTAGCATTAATTAAATTACATAAGTTCAAACTCAAACTACTTTATTGTTGGAAAAACATTTAAGTTCATAACAATCGTCATATTTCTTTAAAAGCATTACACAATATACAATTAATTCAATAATTTACAAATAACTGACAGTTTGAAATATGATAGTTTATTTCTATATCTCACTTGAGTAATATTCGTTCAAACTGTAATATTCTTTCCTAACTAGTAGGCCGTTGAGTTTTCTCTTAAATACATTAATTTCTGTCTCATTTTTTAAGGCAATTGGAAGGTGGTGAAACAGCTTGATCGAGGAAAACAATGTTTAGTGCTGGAAAAACGTAGTTTTGTGCTGGGGAACGGATAGGATATTACGATTTCGTATGCTGAATCTTGAAGGAGGCTGTTTTGGAAAGAGATCTGGGTTGTTCTTTAAAAATATCAAACAGTTGAAAATGTAGATTGACGGGAACGTTAATATGTTGTTGTCCCTGAAAATGCCTCTACATTTTTATATCTATATTTTTAAGTTAGAAAATATGTATCATTATTATAGTTCGTTATACGTTAAGATATCATATTAATAAATAGTATAACTTTAAAATAAATTTAAAATCAATAATCAATGAAAACGAACTAATATTGCTTTTAATTTGACAGCTGATATTTATTTTTTATGTAATCACTTATGTAGCTCACATGTTCCGTCAAACTAAGAAAAAAAACATATCTAATATTCTCAAAACTAGATTTTTCAGATCTTAATATTTAACTTTCACAGTGCGTGGGTCAGTTTAAAGTAAACATAATACTTCTCTATAAGGTTTAGAATAATGAACAAGTCTCATTACTTTGGGTGCTCCCGTTTTTATCGGAAAAGTGTTACAACCTTGTTTAACGTTACTGTAAGACAAACGGACATATTCAGATAATACCCATTTCGTAATTTCAAGCAATTTACAGACAAAACTCTAATATACACAGGATGTCCCATAAGTAAACTCTGGAAAAAGGTTGTGTGGGTCAAAATAAAGAGAAATTCAGCAATAATTTTTTCCCAAAAACGCTTTGTTTACCAGATAAGCACCAGTTATGTATTTTTTTTACAAAATAATTGCTATCCCAGAAAAGTTACAAACCGATCTTTATAAAACTCAGTAAGTATGTTTAAATAAAAAAGAATTAGAAGTAGAAATAAAATTCAAATCCGTCCAATTTGAAAGTTCAAAATGGCCGCCATTTTAAAACTTTCCAGTTTTCCACCATTGTAGATTAAAGGTTTAAAATGGCCGCCACTATGTAATTTTAAATTTGACCACGTTGAATTTTTTACACATTAAGACTCATACATACGGTATTGTGTTTTATAAAGATCGGTTGAAATTTTTCGAAGTTAATAATTATTTTAATAAATTATACAAAATGACGGATATCTGGTAAATGAAACGCTTTTAGAAAAAGACATTCTTAAATTTATCTTTATTTTGACCGATAAAATCTTTTCCCAGAGTTTGGCACTCAACTTATCGGACACCCTGTAGATAGATGAGGTAACAGACCCTGAGTAATGAACGAGGTGAGTATTGCAGTTCAAGGTCATCGTGGCCTCGCATGAGTGCCTGTTAGCGAGGAATTCGTCAAGTTCTCGTTAGGAAGTGACTGAACACGTGCCGATATATGCGGTTTACATTACGGTTACATTACTTTCGCATCTCGTAATCGAACTAAACTTCTTCGTCACTCCAGCACAGCGATTATACTATCAACAATGCAATCGTATTTTGGTTTATCAATTATTATAAAGCATTTAATATACACAATTTAACATTTTTCCAAACAGATTTGTGACCCATCCTGTACGAGTACGATATTATTGATTTAATTGCGAATTTAGTTTCTTTATGTTTTATCTTTAACTTATTTACTGCACCCTGTTTTAAGAGAATCCCGCAGATGTAACCATAATCATAATTAATTATATATGATTATTTTTAATAACTACTCTCTAAACCAACAAACATTTTCTTGGTTAAACGTAATCTAAAGTGCAATTTCTTTTTTGCGTTTCCTTTTATATAGTAAATGATTTTGTTAATTTTTTTGTTAAACGAATCACATTTAACCTCCTATACAATAGAAATAAAAACTATACATTTTTTCAATAAATGAATGTAAGTCTCTTGTAAGTTAGATTTTTATAACAGTGAGTATATTTTCCATCACGAACTGTAAAATAAGGTTTCACGACATTTCGGAATGTGTATTCTGATCCCGTCCTCAGGTGAGCTGGAACTTAATTTATCTTCGGTGTATTTTGCCAGTAGTTTGACTGCTTTAAACAATTTTGTTTTCATCTTTTTACCGGATAATGTACTAATCTTGTCACGTTTTATCTCCCAGCTCACCTGAGAACGGGGTCAGATTTGACATCCCGAAACGTCGTGAAACTTTAGTTTCACTAATCGTGATGGAAAATTACCGCAAAAATATAAACAACACAAACCCACCATTATCAACATTAAAGTTCAAACAAACGATGTAATTATATTATGTTTCTTTTAATTATTTGAATCGGAAAGTAGTTGAACAAACGATTGATGTCAGAGGTAAATATTTTCTAGACCGACACAGGTCAACATAATAACATCGCCTCGCCACTCGCCAGCTGACCAGCCGACACTGTCAGCTGGCTGCTAATATTTAAAGGTTATCGACAAGTGGTCGTGTCAACTGCCGTATCCAACTCGCCTCGTCTATTTTTCATAAGATCCATTTCTTGTTCCCGTAATTACAGTTCTTCACGCTACCCGATGAGAGGACTGTCTCTTGGTTCCCACTCAATAATTTAAACTTCGATCTTCTCTACTGCGATTTTGTTTGCATTATCACGCGATATTGATTAGAATACACCCGTTTGAATTTACGGTACCTTCTACGTTTGTTTAACCTCAAATACTGTACTTACTTGCACAAGATACTGTACACGTATATAAATAAAATTAAGAATTTTGTCTGAACATTGCATACAATTATGATACTTTTTGGCTATATTTAGCGAATTTCCCATAGGGAAGACGGTATTACCGTAGGTCTCATGACCTGACGTAAGATGTCTGAAGACCTAAGCTCGAGAACATGTTACTTTTTCGTTTTGAGTAATGATATATATTTATATTATATGCCTATGAACACAATCCTCGTAAAAATGGTTCGATCGGAACCAAATTTTGTAGAGACGTGTATTTTTACATTTACTCGGATGAGTTCGTAATCCAGATATATCGGTCAATAAAACGAGTAGTTTGGGGGGGGGTCGTTATAACTACACTGAGTTACAGCACCGTACAAAGTAAGGGTTAACTGATCTCTATATATAAAATTGAATGTATGTCTGTCTGTATGTCTGTATGTATGTCCTTTATGCGTTGCCAAACTACTCATCCGATCGCCATGAAATTTTAGGAAGTTGCTCTATATGTGTCCGGGAAGGTTTTAGTGAAAAAATATTTTCGAAAACCCCATAAGTTTCCATTTTATGGCGTTTAAAATTTCTAATGTTAACCTTATGGAGAGTAAGTTTGTTTACAAATTGTCTACAATGAAAACATTTGATTTCTTAGCTACAGCTGATTGGTTTACTTTCCATTAGCAATACCGTATGCTTTACTATCCAATGCCATCTGAATCATTCATTAATGTTAAACTATGAAGTAAATGTGTACTGTAAAAAAATGAACAGCTTTATTCACCACGTTAATAGTTAACGGTTTTGGGGGATTATGTATTTATATTTTTATTTTCTGTCTGATTAAAGTCACGTGTTTATATGATAATTACAATGTTTATATTATTACGTTTATTGTAATAATCAGCTGTTGTATATCTTTCCTATAAAAGCCGTATTACAGTTAGGTTTCGTTTGGGTTTGGATTGGATTTGAAAATTGTGAATTAATCCACTCAGATTTATTTGTTTTATGGGAATGATATTAATATGTTTTATCGTTTCAGTATTGTTATTCACTATGCAGCGACCCAGAATATATAACCTTTCACAATGAAGCCGTATTGCTATTCGACTTCAGAACATGGCCAATCTTAAAGTTAACATGTGTTTACTGTGAGGCGTTACGAAGTTCGCCGGGTCAGCTAGTAGTTAATAAAATATTTAATAAGCATAAAAGTGTGCTAGTAAGTATCTTGACTCACAAATTTTAAGACTCTTAAACTTACAAATTTAAACACAAAGGGGAAGAGCTGACGAGGTTTCTAATAAACAATAGCAATACGTTTATTTTGGAAACTGCTCAAACTATAAAAGTTGGAGTACGGTTTTTTCCTTCAATATTTTAATGGCTATTACAGTATTACGACGACAACAGAAAATGTAACACCGTCTGGAGGTTCCCTTGACTCGTTGTATTGTAAATAATACGCGAGCATATTTCGTGGTTGACTCCTTATTGATACATTATCAAGCGCATTATTGGTCCACGGATGTAACACAACCAAGCCGCTAACAACACGGATGGATTAGTGCGTAATCCGGGCTCTGCCGTCACGACAGACCTAACGAGATGCGCACAACTCACTCTGTTAAGGCGGTGCAAGCGAAAAGGCGAAAGGAGTGTTGGAAAACTACTTATATGCTTTTGAGCTGAAATTTTGTGAACGTGTATGAATAACAGACCTTTTTCACGTAATCTATGTGGAATTTAAAATAATAAAAAAATCGTGCACTAAAGAAAATGATTTTAAAGCCACATTTTTTATCTGAAAATCTTATAAAATGTGAAGTTTCGGACTTCAAAGCATGTTTAAAAATTACAAAAAAACAAAAGCAGAATTGTCGTATTAAACAGGTCACTTAGGAAGCTGGCATTAAACAATCACATATGCTTAACGAAAAAGCTGTTCTAGCGCCGACCTAGCGGATTTCAATTTTCCCTTAATGCCGCTCAATCTACCTTAAAACCTCCTCAATGCTGAGAGTATTTGATGGAGTTTGTTAATTTCTAATCCAATAACCGTTTTGGATTAGATGTTGGAATCTGAAGGATTAAAAGGATTGGAGGCCCCAGCAAAACCGGCTAGGGCTATACTCGTCCTACTGCGGAGTATTGTACACCCGGAGTATTGTACACCCACAGGGATGTATGGTTAATAGGATGGTAAATGTAGGGCAAGGTAACCAGAACACCAATCCAGATCCAAGAACCCCAGGAGATTTTATACCTCGTACTACAAATGAACAACTTCACAGTCCCCCACACAAGGCAAGGGTCTATCCCAGGGTGCTCTCAACTTTTCATTTGAGGGTACACGCCCTAAGACAGTACACCCCCCTCCAGGATACCCTTCAAGAGATACATAAATGAAAAACACCAATCTTTGAGAATTTTTGTCTAACTTGGTGTTCAGACTCAGCTGAGAGAATGGAGAAATCAAGAAGGAACCAGGGTGATAAAGCCAATCACTGTGGATTGCTAAAAGATATACCAGTAATTAGACAGCTTTTTATTGCACCCAATTTCGATCTCTTCTCGAAGCGGTCTTGTGCACGACATAATTTTTCTTAAACAAGAGCTTAAGAAGAGCTTGGTGATAAAATCCCGGCAACCTTATCAATGCGAACCCATGCACTATTTAATACTTTCCAAAAATCTTTATTATTACAGTATTACGTTTCTGTAATGGAAAAATATCCAGGCGTGTTGGAAAAGTCCAATAAAAGAATAAACATAAAATTGTACAGTAATTACACTTGGAATAAAACCATTTTAACACATCAGTATGATTATATAATTTACAGACCTCGTATTTTATTGTTTAATGCAAAGCGAGCGCATGACTGGGTGCGTCGGTCGTCGACGTCACAGCGCGTGACTGTCCATGTCCTGTGTCCTGTGTCCTGTGACTCCTGCGCCTGCTCGTTCACCTTCGCCGCCGCCACCGCCGCATCCATCATGATTCATTCTATTTCGGTCCACACTTTTGCTTTCTTTTGCCCGCCCGATGACTCCAGCTGTTCACCGGTTGCGTCATCCAAACGTGCCGTCGTCTCTTCCAGACTTTTGTTTTTGAATAGCCGTATTTCCTCATCGCGCACACACCAAACTGTTCCACGCAGGGTGACTGGAATTTATTTGGGAACGTTCGTGTACCCGATTGTCTTTAACAAACACCAAGTTTCCAAACCGACGAGAGACGCGCATGTTAACCAAGAGAGAACACTGCCAAGCTAATCGCTAGGCAAACCCTCTCCGTGCACAGGGAAAGTGTACACAGGTTGAAACACACAATAACCAGACTTTCCCTCTACTGCAGGGTGGAGGGCCGTTACTGTGATCATACTCGTCAAACTGATGGATGAAAATAATTACTCTGACATGATTTAAGACGCTACAAGGAAAACTCGAACGGTTTCCGAGACACGATAACAGTTTGAGAACATTATTTAACTTTTTAGAGCGGAAAATCTAAAAATCGGCACATATAATTTGGGGGAACGTGTTGAAACAGATACTTGGCTTCGTTCGGAACGGGTTCGAGTTACCGTGGGATCGTATTGCCGAGGAGTGAAGGAGTGAACTGATAATTCAATACGGTCCTGTCAAACGAGAGCAGAGGAAACACGTCGGTTTGATAACATGTTACTGGCGTCGGGGAGAAAGGGACGTGGTCAGGCCCCGTAATACAGGGAAGTCTACATACAAGTGTTGCTAGAGTAAGGTAATCAAAATACAATATGCAATTTTAATACTCGCAAAACGGTTTTATCCAGAACTAAGGTCGGTACACCCAAACATCGTATATTGTGTTATATGACTAAATATCACCTTAAAATCGCAAACATACGGCCTAAATAAAAAAATCTCAATTACTAAGCACTAATTTAAAATTATACAAACAAAATTAAATTTCAAAATTTGTATCATAACAAAATTCGTTATACTTCAAGATAATATTAAAATAGTATAGCTTTTAAATAGGTTTAAATAATGTTTGTATTAATTTCCCTGTGGGAAATAGGTTAGATCATGCATATGTCTAAAGGGAAAGTTTTCAGTTCATCTAAACAGCTGTTCTTATAATCAAACTATATCTTCACTAACCATATGACGTCACTAACTAAAAGACGTCATTGTTTCAAATTTTGGTGGCGCAAATTGCCAACACACCTCCTAGAGCTAAGACATATCCATTTTAAAATTCAATGATTAATGTACAAACTACTATTAGTTTTTATTTTACAGCTGATTAATTTTTTCTATTAATTCAGTTTATAGGTCACAATTTTTTCAACTTAAAAACACAAATTTGCGGATTATTGTTCAAAACTGGGGTTTTGAGAGCTCATCATATTATTTTCATAGTGTGTGTAAAAGTATAGTCTGAAGTAAACAACAGCTTTCTCCAAAAGGTATAGAACGGTATATTAATTGTAGAATACGTTATATTTCTTACGTGGTATCCAAGTTCCTAGGTAGGTGGGAAAGATTAATTTTAGTGCACAGTAAACGTAGGAATTTATCTCAAGACAAACAACTTATTACTACTTAAAATATAAATTCCCTTATTTAACTAACTATTCCAATAAAACTTGGCTTACAAACTATGTTTGCATCATCCAATATAACTAGAAAAATCGCCAAATCATTGGGGCAAGGAGATAATTTCCTCTAAAACTAATGTAGTTAGTGATCGAGTATAAATGTTGAGCTGTAAAAGCTTTAAAGAGGTATTTCAATGTATGATAAGTTCACGACTATATAAATTGAAATATAGATATTATTTAGTGACAATTGTTAGGCAATATCAGCGACAACAATAATTATTAAAGCTACGTGAAAATAAAAAAAATCCTTTAAAATCAATGCAACATTTCAAACACTACTGTATTCAGACATTTTCAGTGTGCCATATTGAGTCAGTGGTGATCTAAAATCCAAGAATACATCAGAGAGTGGAACGAACGAAATAAGCGTTGATAAATCAAAGTCTGTGGGTGAAAACACCAGCTCTGTACTCACTACCATCATGAATAATGGCTCTGCAGTATCCGTGTGCGATCAACACCGAGCACAAGAACTGAGCTCGGCTCTGCGGTATCTGTGTGCGATCATAACCGTACACAAGAACTGAGCTCGGCTCTGCGGTATCTGTGTGCGATCATAACCGTACACAAGAACTGAGCTCGGCTCTGCGGTATCTGTGTGCGATCATAACCGTACACAAGAACTGAGCTCGGCTCTGCGGTATCTGTGTGCGATCATAACCGTACACAAGAACTGAGCTCGGCTCTGCGGTATCTGTGTGCGATCATAACCGTACACAAGAACTGTGCTCGGCTCTGCGGTATCTGTGTGCGATCATAACCGTACACAAGAACTGAGCTCGGCTCTGCGGTATCTGTGTGCGATCATAACCGTACACAAGAACTGAGCTCGGCTCTGCGGTATCTGTGTGCGATCATAACCGTACACAAGAACTGAGCTCGGCTCTGCGGTATCTGTGTGCGATCATAACCGTACACAAGAACTGAGCTCGGCTCTGCGGTATCTGTGTGCGATCATAACCGTACACAAGAACTGAGCTCGGCTCTGCGGTATCTGTGTGCGATCATAACCGTACACAAGAACTGAGCTCGGCTCTGCGGTATCTGTGTGCGATCATAACCGTACACAAGAACTGTGCTCGGCTCTGCGGTATCCGTGTGCGATCATAACCGTACACAAGAACTGTGCTCGGCTCTGCGGTATCTGTGTGCGATCATAACCGTACACAAGAACTGTGCTCGGCTCTGCGGTATCTGTGCGATCATAACGTACACAAGAACTGAGCTCGGCTCTGCGGTATCTGTGTGCGATCATAACCGTACACAAGAACTGAGCTCGGCTCTGCGGTATCTGTGTGCGATCATAACCGTACACAAGAACTGTGCTCGGCTCTGCGTATCTTGCGATCAAAGCACAAGAACTGAGCTCGGCTCTGCGGTATCTGTGTGCGATCATAACCGTACACAAGAACTGAGCTCGGCTCTGCGGTATCTGTGTGCGATCATAACCGTACACAAGAACTGTGCTCGGCTCGAGTTCATTTACCTTATTTAACTGGTTCATGCAACATTGAATATATTACGCAGTAAATCCGAAAAAAACATACACTTAACTTCGTGCTCGGCCGGGATAGCTGGAAGTGAATGTAAAAACTACTTTAATACCGATTCCTTTCAATATAGAAGAACAAAATGATCAAATTGGGAGCCAGGTGTTTGGTACAAGAAGTGTAAAGCCACATTTGCAGGAGGAACACGAACAGAAAGGATATGAGTCAAGGGCGTCTCGGCATGAACAATGTGATATTGGGCCGCCGCCGCCCCTCACTGTGAAGTCAAAGTCGTGTGTTCGAGGTGAAATCATCACTATTAACATGCATATAGAGCAGTCTTATCAAGGCTGTAAGAATTTGTAAGGCATTGCATATTTTCTATAATAATAATAATTTTTTCTTCGTAGTGGGTAATCTCGTTTTCAAGAAGCGTTACAGATAGACAGACAGACAGAAATTAAGATAAGATCAATTACGGCTTTACTTAAAAACAACCAAAAATATCACAACTCCAAGCAAGGTACAGACAAAATTTCAAATTTCATGTACAATGTTTAGTAAACACACTTTGGAGCTTTATGGGGATTTTTTACGTAAATAATTATTCAGTGTGGTTGGTAGAGAAAGAAAAAGACAAAAATTCGTACGGTGTTTCTTATTATGTTTTTGAAAACATAACTTTTTGAACTACTAAAATCCATCAGTGAAAAAAATTATTTAAAATTTTAAAATAACGTGGCGCAGGGCGACTACAGTAGGTTATGTATAATTTTATCATGACAAAAATAATTCATTTAGATTTTAAACACGAAAGCTTACCGCAAGGAAAGAGAGGAATGAGTGGAGACGCAGAGTTGGCGCGAACCGAGAAACCTAATCTAGAATAATCGTGCGCATAAATAAATTACCCTAAATTAACTACGTCATAAAATAAAATAACGTATAAAATAAACAAAAAAACACGTGGACTCGTTCGATACGTAATTTTCATGTGTTTAAACATTTATCGGTTGAGAATACTGAACTTGAAAAGATAAACCCGATGTCAAATCATGAAAAAGATGCGTTTCTGCAGAATTGATTACGCTATGTAACGCAGTTGATAACAGTATGACTGGAGACATTCTACGCAGCTTTACTTTCACGCGGAATTATCAGCCATCGATATCTCGTGTACGAGTAACGCCCCTTTCACACAGTTCTTCATGGCGCAATTGGAATATTCACTGTACATTTCAACCGTGCTGTGTGAAAGGGGCTTAACTGTTTATTAATTGACAGTCATTGAACTTTATCATAAACAAAACTATCGTTTGCTCCGTTTATAATTTGTATTAAATTTACTTTCATTTCGAACCATACCCAACCTTAAAACAGCTATGTAGGAATATATAAACATATATTTAATAAACAATTGAAATATTTAAAATACTTTTTGTTATTCAAAGTTAATTATCTTTATTAAATGACCTTGAGGTGTCCTATCTTCATACTCTGTAGGCATTTCGGACTTACAACAGCTCATATTCAATGATTGTCGGGATAGTTATGATCTTTTTCAAAAAATTGCAATTTTATGTATTTATTTAATTTTGTTTTTTGAGTTCCATAAAATGTGCCTATCCGTGTACTTTGTTTAGAATTAAAATTATAGATGGGAATGCCATAATCATTTCTACAACCACTGAACAAAAAATATAATGGGCTTACTGTGTGCCGTACGCTGCTAAGGGTGGACTTAATACGTCTAGGTCTATGTTAGTTCAACGATTCTATGCGATTTTCAAAAAATAAATTCTTTAAGTTACGATTAAAAGTTTGTCTATTTTTGGAGCTATTTCCCAACAACAGCTGTAGGAACTGGTTTGCGTCCAGTGTGCTCTTTCTGAAGACGAATACGTATTGGTATTTAATAAACTAGCTTGTGTCGAATTCATTTTGCTGAACTATCAAGGTATTTGGTTGTAAATACTGTTATTTTTCGTGTGATCCAAAATACCCTATAAATACTCGCCTAAATTGAAAGGAAATTTCTTGCAACCCGAAAATTAAAGCAGCAAGTAGTGAGAATATTAACATTCTTATTATAATTGTGGATAGTTTTGGGAGATGGTTGGTGGATGTGGTGTTCAGTTGTGTGGATTAACGTCCGCACTATTGAATACTACGTTAATCCAAAAAGACCATCCTCATAATTAGATCAATTCGTAATTCAGAGGCCGTGGTTCGGATTCCACGTTAAACTGTAGGTCCATTAGTTGCCATCGGCTGTTGGGCTATTAATTAACAGTCCTGTCTAAGGAACATGTCAGCCTTAGTCAGTAACAAGACTACAAGATGGCGCCACAATCATCCTACATTCATTCCTCATTCATACTTGGCTTAAAATACCTACCTGGGTAGGTCGCCATTTCAGTTTAAAAAAATTCAATGGACTAGACGAGTAAAGCTAGGAATTCGCGTCATTTAACTTGTCTAATCGATTTTGAATAAATTTATTGAAATCTAATATTTAAATTAACTATGCGTAAAATCCCCGTTTCGCCCTTTTATCCTCTTCGGATGGACCCGTTTTCCTGTTTTTTCTAACTCTTTCGAATGAATCATCACGACTATTGATTTTTGGACCGTAGGGACCCCAAAACGAAAAATTATCATTCTCTCCGACGTATGACCATGCCACCAATGATAATAGCTTCTTATTTACGGGAAATAAGCTAAGAATGAAAATTTTAAGAACTATAATAAAAATGGAACTCCGATAGTCGATGATGTTCAGGTGTTGTTGTTGTGCGTTTGTTTGGCGGGAGTCCTGCTGGCCCCGGACTGACGGCGTCCCGCCAAATGTGCCACCCTTGTCCCGTATACTACGTAGCCTGTGTTTCTTGTAACGGAGAACAAGAAGAAATAATAAAATACCTCATGTAAAGTCTGAATGTTTCTGTCCCTAGGGATTGGTTGTTTCCAAACAACCACAAACAGTAAACAATTAACATAAACAATAAACAAATAATAGTGTAAATTCAGAAACAACCTACTTTGCCACTAATTGCGGCTAAATAATTATTAGAAAACAACCAATTATCATAACTTGCATTCGAAAATTCTCATGAGGAGCTAAAACATAAAGTAAATACAGATATATGAAAGAATCTATTTTTAAACAGACAGTGATTACTTGGTACTGAAACGTAAAATGATTCAAATTATATCACAACGAAAAATAAAATACAGAGCCTGTTATGATTTTTTCATAAATAAATACACGACTGATAAAACCCATGACGACTTATTTATTTTCATTAAAAAGGTGTTGCTTAAGGTGTAAAAAAATAAAAAGGTGTTGTACTCAATAAATATAGTTTTACGACGATAATATACACATACGTAGCTGTTTTTCTCCAAACTTGAAAAATAATTTTTTGATTTTTCCGAATTTCCATGACAATTATTTTTAGTAAAACTCAAAACTGGTCCAAATTAGAATACATTTGAAACAGCACAATATATAAAATTTTAAAAGTACGTTTCAGGAAATCCTTTTGTGTTGATTAAACAGTACTTTAGAAAAGTGGCCAAAGTTATCTTGTTTCATCAACTAAGCCCCACAGTTACTTTTAACAGTCTATAAAATAACAAAAAATCTAAGGCGCCTAAGTATTTGAAACCGATTATTAAACAAAATCGTATTAAAAAAATTAACGGATTATTATTTTGAATATTGCTAAGTGTTAATCAGGCCGAAACGATCAATATGTCAACAGCAACATCCGCAAAGGTCATTCGGTGAAGTAATATTTTTGTAGTTTCCAGCACCGAAACTACGTAACATTTCCTATTTGACCGGGGAAAATTACTTCCTGAACCTGGAACAAACCATCGATTGGTAAGACTGATTCCGGCTCGAGCCCAACCATGAGTTTCCATACAACAGCTGATGTGATCGCGGCCGTCATTGCATAAGGGTCATTGTTCTCGGTTGGCGCTGCCCTGGAGAGAATGCTTGCTTGATACCACGCTGACCACCACTGACCGCTGCCCCCGGCTACTGGCTATGTCTTAGATTAGAAATAGATTAGATTACCATTTGAAATGGCAACTTGACAATATAGGTATATAAGCCAAGTATGAATGAGAAATGAGTGTAGGCTAAGATGATTGTGGCACGATAGTGTAGACTTGTTACTGACTAACCACAGTCCGAACCACTGCCTCAGTCAATGGCACATCTAAGGGAGCTGCAGTTTAACGTGGAATTCGAGCCACTGCCTCTGAATTACGAACTGGTCTAATTTTATGATGATCGTGATCTGATGACGTAGTATTCAATAATGTGAACGTTAATCCACACAAGAGAACACTTTATCGAACATCGCTCACCAACTATTCACAATTCGTGACCTCCAAGTAGCTGGATTACAGGACACGCCACGGTCCCAGTTAGACCAATATTGGCAATCCGTTAGACCAAAATTTGAAACATAAATTATATCATATGGTTAGTGACGACATATACGAGATAAGGACAGCTGTTTAGAGGAACTGAAAAAATTTTAGAGACATCCATGATCTAAGCCATTTACCAAAAGGAAGTAAATACATTTTGGGGGGAGGCACTATTGACTACTCACGTTTCTGACAATTGACTTACTGAAGCTATTGACTCCATAGTGCGAGAAGGCAGTTAGGTTGTAGAGATAATAAAAACCAGGTTGGGTCGAGAACAGCTTCGCGGCATAAAACGTGTCAGATCCGGTCTATCCTTATTCGATTTTCAAAACTTGGGGTTCGTCTTAGCATAAGAATTGTCTTAACATGATCGTGACAAAGTTATACAGTACTTATAAAATTACACACTAACAAGATTCAAACTACTTAATTGTATTATTGAGGTTATTCTAATGGCACTGATTGAAATTTAAATTTCTAATAAATTTTATGTAAAACTCCTAAAAACCTCATTTTGGAGTACAAAACCCTGCTTTGGGTGGATCAATTTGCTTGGTTTTCGAACGGAAACCCATAAATTATCCTTTACACAAGTGTGTCAAACTTCAGTTCAATCTTACTACAGATATTTTTACGAGATTAATCGCGCCCATGGACACACACACAAACATACATATAAGTAAATACTTATATACACATAAAAATATTCGCACGAACAGTATTTTTGGCATCTGGGGATCCTAAAAAGAAAAAAAATAATCCCCGGCCTAGGTCCTAGCATGAGTACTACGGTAATAGTTCTATGTCCTTAATAAATTCACTCAAAGAAAATTTAAATCGTTCTTAGCTTCCCTGCCACATCTAACCGTATCCGCTAAGTATTCCTATCTACTGAACACAAATATGACAATTAACACTTATGATTACATTTGATAGCCTAAATTATGATTAGAGGAATGACTTAAGATTACAAATTGTTTTCACTCACACGAGTGCATACATGAACACTTTCTCGCACATACCTGGAACAGATAAACATAAATTAAAAATAATATACCACTTTTAGAATAATTCAAAAGAATAATTACATTAGGTTTATTTAAAGAACATGCAACTGTGTACTACAGGTATAAATTGCGTCATTAGTTTATGTTTCTCGTTTTTGAAATTTCATAAATCTAATTTATCAATTTATGAAGATCTCGGAAAATGTTGTTGATTAATTTTATTAATTCAAAATTAACTGATAAATACTTTTTCCAACTCGTTTTTATTTTAAACACTGTAGTAGTGTATTATGAGTTTCAAAAACTTCATTTTAAAAGAGTTTACTCTTTGACAACTCCATTCCTATCTTACATCAGAGTTTAACCTCGTGAAAACTACAGTTCTCGCAACAATTAAAATACATTATTAGATATAATTCAATACAGTTAAAAGCTTTATCTTTGAACTGCAATGAATGTTTGGGATGTTTATAAAGAAAACATTCATCTGTAAATGCTCGGCAAGGCAGTCGTATTGTTTATTCATACCTAATGAGCGGTAACTGTTATTGAGTTATCGGCTTTCACGTTATCAGTGGCGCAATAGTGTTCTGTCACGATAACGCTATCAGCTGTGAATGCTAGCGTCTTCATTCCCGCCACACCACCTCGTACATCGTTTAAAGGGAGAAACAGTTATTTTTCTGTTTCACCTCAACAATAATTTTAGTCATGAAGCAAGACATGGGCAATGTTAGCAAAATTGTAACACTTAACTCTAGTTCAACTAGACGTTTAAAGCTTCTTAGCAAATGTCAGTTAACTAAGGTTTAATTGTTCTAATAATTTTATTCACGAAGCAAGACATAGTCTTGTGGGAAATCCTAGCAAAAATTTAACACTTAAATGTCACCAACTCAAGTTCAGTTACACATTTAAAGCTCCTTAGTAACAGTAAGTTAACTAGGGTTTAACTACGTTAATCTCAGTTTAACACGGCAGTGGCGCAGACCGAAGACAGAACATCCGGGGGTTTCGAAAAGGAACATAAAGGTGGTGCGAGCAAAAACAATCGACAGTTGATTGTATCATTTATATATGCTTTGACAATTTTTTTAAAGTTTTTAGTGAAAACTTTGCGAGTCACAGAGTGATTATTTAGGCTTTTTTCATGCGAGGATTGTGGGAAATCCACTTATGCTTTTGAGCTGAAATTTTGGAACGTGGACCTAAATGAACATTTTAAATAAGAAAAATTCGTATCCAACAGAAAATTATTTTAAGGCCACATTTTTTATTAAAATATTTTATTTTTGAGGTCTAAAAATGTTAAAAAATGTACAAAAACAGAATTGTTTTCTTAAACAGGTCACTCAGGAAGCTTGCATGAAACAATCACATATGTGTAACCAATAAGCAACATTATCGCCGACCTAGCAGATTCCAGTTGTTTATATGTTGCTCGCAGGCCACATCCATTCAGAATATTTATAAATATGCGCGAATTTCTACAAATTTGTCCAGCCAATAATCAGAAAATATTATTATTACCCCACAAATATTATTATATTATTATTTTTTCAATTTATGGCTTTCTTTAAACATTCCTGCAAGGTCAAACAAGGACTTTTTGTAGCGCTTTTCCTTGATAACACACCCCCAAGAATGAACCTTATGTTCATTATTCTATACCTTTTGAAGACGGACCCGACGCCCTATTAAAATGAAATAATGAGCTATGAAAACATCCGTTCTGAGTAAAATGAGCAATATTGTTGTACGGAACATGTAATTTATTAAAGTATTTAATAGAAAGAAATAATCAGCTGTTAAACTATAATTAATATTAGTTTTATTTTATTAAATTGATTATTGATTTAAATCCCTTATGAAGAATATTTAACTTTATTTCCTAAATATTTAAACATATAAGATATTAATATTTCGAGGATTTTCCCAAGAATAGGTTAAGCATGTAACACAATCCATTTATATTCAGTAGCGTATTTGTGTATTTAGTGAGTCCTGTGTTTATTGTATAATTAGTTGCAGAAAGTTTAGGCGCGAATAAAATAACGCAACAGGAAGTTTCATCGCACATTGATTTAGAACTCATCAGGTGGAACTATTAATGAGGAAAAAGCATTGAAACATAACGTTATCAGTTTATCACTCCATTCCGTACGATTTGACAATCTGTCGTTTAATTAAAGCTCAATTATTTTGGAAATGTTTTAACAATCGAGGAGTTCGCAACACCAAACCACACAATCATACTACTGTATTACTCCACTCGACGGTTTGACATTTTATACATAATTACTTGAGTTAAGCCCAATTACCCGGTTTTCACCGAGGAAGAGCGACAACATTTCCACCACGGAATGGTGTTCAATTAGACATTGCTCAACAGGAACCGCCACAACGATGCGGTTTGCACTGATTAGTTAGCTGTGGATTGATTTAAATACCAAACTTCATAGGTTCAATATTATTGTTTTGTTGATAGTAACTTTTTTTTACCAAAATTAAAAAGATTTTTTGACGCTCTAAAATTCTGTTTGAAAAACGGCTTCACGTGTTATATTGTGTACACAGACTAAATTTTAATGAATAGCAGTTAAAAGAAAAACTTGTGATTGATGAAGTAAATACTTAGTGAACAATTAAAACCGATTTGTTTTAAATCCATTGTTGGTGATGTTGGGTTTGTATTATTTAGATTTTAATATGGATATGTCTTAGCTCTGGGGAGGGGGTGTTAGCAATTTGTAAGACCAAAATTTGAAACATAAGAAACACAGCTGTTTAGATGAACTTAAAACATTCCCGTTATACATATCCATATAATCTAACCTATTTCCCACAGGGAAGTAAATATAACAATTTTTATTGCATACATTTTCCATCATGAGTTAAACAAAATTTCACGACGTTTCGGGATCTGGAATCCGACGCCGTCTTCAGGTGATCTGGAACCTAACACAACAAGATTAGTACATAGCCTTGACCAAACTGGACACAACGAACATTTTCGTTTCAGCCTTTTACCAGCTTAGTCCAGAAAATGTACTAATCTTGTTGTGTTTCTCAGGTACCAACTCATCTAGAACGGGATAAGATAGCAGATCCAGAAACGTCGTAAAACTTTGTTTTACTGCTTTGTTTCAATAACAAATTAAAACCTAATTGACAATTAAAAGTTACGATAAGCTTCCAAATATTTTCGTCTACAGATACACACGTTCCCACAAATTCTTTATCACATATTTTGGAAGGTTCCCATTAATTGCAATCAGTAAACAAATTAACATATCTACCCCTTGCTGATAGGGGGTGTGAGATATGGAGATAAACATAATTTTTTATCGACGCCCAATCGTTCAATCTTCTATTACAGCTATATTATAACTTAATTAGTTACTGAAATGGTGACCTACCCAGGTAGGCTCTTTTAAATCAAGTAGTTGAGGAGTCAAATTAAAGGTTAAGATATTATGTAGCGAATTGAATTGTATTAATTTTTTCATTTTATTTTCTGGGAACATATTATTACTACGCACATACATTTAATGATTGACAGTAATTATCTTTTTTAACAGGAAAATTAAAAAATGTCAGTAAATGATGTCACTAATTCTGTTATGAAATTAAAATTGTTGTTATGGGACTAAAATCCAAGATGGAAAAGGTACTGCAGGCTCTTAATAATTTTAATATTTTTAAAATAGAATTTAGACAGTTTTGGTTAAAAATAAATAAGAATTGTACAATATAGAGATTCTAGACTGATTGGGGGGTTTTGAACAAAACTTATATTTTAAGTTTCGTTTTCCAAAACCATCAAAATATGTTTATGCTTGTCTTTACTAAGGGTAGGATAAACTACGTCTCCTAAGGAAAATATACAAAGATATAATTTGTAAAATTTTTAAATCTTTATTACCGCTTCTGGTAAATTGTAAGAGTAAAAACAAAAAATGTTTGTATTTCTTCTTCTTTCTTTTCTTTTTTCTTTTTTTTCTTTTTTTCTTTTTTCTCTTGTTCTTCTTTTTTTTTTTTTCTTTTTCTTCTTCTTTTTTTTTCTTTCTTTTCTTTTATTTCTTTCTTTTTTTTTTCTCTTCTTTTCTTTTTCTTTTTTATTCTCTTCTTTTTCTTTTTCTTTTTTCTTTCTTCTTTCTTTTTTTTTTTCTTCTTTTTTTTTTTTTCTTTTCTTCTTCTTTTCTTTCTTTTCTTTATTTTTTTTTTTTTTTTCTTTTTTCTTCTTTCTTTTTTCTTTCTTTTCTTTTCTTTCTTTTTTTTTTTACTTTTTTTTTTTTACTTTTCTTTCTCTTTTTCTTTTTTTTTCTTTTTCTTTTCTTTTTTTTCTTTTCTTTTTTTTCTTTGTTTGTTTTCTTTTCTTTTTCTTTCTCCTTCTTTTTTTTCTCTTTCTTCTTTTTTCTCTTTTTCTTTTTTTCTTTCTTCTTTTTCTTTTTCTTTCTTTTCTTCTTTCTCTTCTTTTCCTTTTCTTTTCTCATATCTTTTCTTTGTCCTTGCACCTTTCTTTTCTTTTCTTTTTTCCTCCTTAAGTTTTCTTTCACCCTGTCCCCCCTATTCCTTATATGCTTCATTAAAAAGTATCACCTGCCATGTAAAAAAATGTAAGTTTTTAAACAGCAGCATTATAAAAATCAGAAACAGAATAGCAGATATATACGATTAACACCCCCACAGAACTAAACGTATCCAAATCAAAATTGAGAGGCAAAGACATTTGGCTACACCTGTAATAATAATCAGATGAAAGGATTTCTTAAACTGTTTACGAGCGAAGATTTACGACAGCTGTTAAAGCCGGTCAAGGAATAAAAGAACGTGAATTTTATAGGGCGTGCCTGCGAGATACGTTTATTGGTGGGCGTTCATAACACTCGCCGGGATCTGCTTTGATTTGAAGTGAAACTTCTACTTCTCGATGCTGGAGTTAAATTGATAATAGAAATATAAAAAATTACACGTAGTAAAATAAAGTGACCGAACACCGGTAAAGCAATTAAAAATAATGGATCTATAATAATTGTTATCAGTAAGGTGTTCTGTAACAAATATTTTCTAGCACGATCATTTAAACAATTACTGTATCATGAAATAAAACCATCTGAACCCAAAACATTTTACAAAAAACGTACCGAGAAAAAAGAAACAAGTACTTTTAACAAATTGTGTAAAACCTTTGACTATCCATTATTATTTTTACACAGTGGATAGTCAAAGGTAAAACTATTTAAAAATGCCTAATTTTGTCGTGAATCAAGAACTTTTGGCTCAAATTGTTAAGATTTAATACAGTAAATGACAATGGATGGATTATTTCGCTAATGTGTTACGTTATCAGATTAATTACGAAGTCCTTGAGTAGATATTTGCAGAAGTTTACACTAAGCTCCCTAATTAACTCTTCTAAAAGATCTTGCAAAAAAGCTACATATAGCTGTTTAAAGGACGGATTGTGGCTCAGTTATTTAATAGTAATTGGATTAAAATAAAGTAAATACTAGTCAATCATACGTATAAGTACGTAAGACATTTAAGGTTAGATTATTTGATACAGATTCTATTTTCGATTGGATTGTAAGAGTAGGGCCAGTATTGAGTCATTTTTAAGGCGTAGTTTAGGCGTAATAGCTGATCGTCTGGCCAACGATGGCGCTTTGATCCCATTCGTGGGCCCACAACCCTTCTGTGGCATCTCCAGGGCACATGTGGATCGAGAGATCAACACGTGGGCACGTGAGTGTCACCGCAGAAGATGGGCGGAGCTGCCCCTACTGAGAGTAAGTAAACTGTCTCTCAGCTCTCCCTCTTCGAGGATCGCAGAGGATCTTCTACAGTTAGGTAGGTCCGAACTCAGACTCATTGTAGGTCTCCTCACGGGACACGGACATATGAGGAAACATCTTGCTCGAATGGGACTCTTCCCCGGAGACCCAATCTGTAGGAAGTGTGGGCAGTCCGAGGAGACTGCTGATCATCTGCTGTATGACTGCACCGAGCTTGCCGGGGTGAGAGCTGCCACTCTCGGCGTCATGGAGAGGGGTTGTCACCTTCCCCGGGAGGAGCTGGTGGGAAGACTACGGCAGTTTGTCAAGTTTTTAAACTTGGAAGGCCCGTGAGACATTCAATCTACAGGGGTGCGCAAAAAGCCACTTGGCTGACGTGCTACAGGAACTCTGTTCCGCCCCTTTGTGTAATGTAATGTAATAAAGGCGTAGTTTACGTTAGGAAAAAAAGAAATACTGGTTTGGACCGCACAAAGTTGATGACAGCAAAAAAGACGCATTATATGGTGCACTGGCCCTGTAAATATCTATAATATTACAAAGAAGAGGTGGTTTCTGTATGTTTGTTTGTGAGTATGTTTGTTGTGGTGAGTAAACGCGAAAAATAAAAATACTGAAGATCACTTTATTTTACTAAAAGATCTTAAATTATGCAAATCAATACATTCATTTCCTTAAAATTCGGATAAGTGTATAAACATAAAAATTTGACAGTTCGGGAAGCAGTAGACGCAGTTGCTGTAAATATCCTAGGTTTTAGTGTTTACAGTTTCTAATGTCAACATCTGTTTACACTACATTATTAAAGTTCGGGAAGAAGAAGGAAGAAGGTTCATTATTAAGAAAACTGAACTGGTTTGAAATTTTGTTATTCAAAATAGGCATATTTTAAATTTCATCCCGATGACCCTTATATAAACATAAATTTACAGTTATTTATCCATTAATATTCTTACATGTGTTACTTGCCATTTTGTAGACACTCTATTTGTCATTTTCTAAACAACGAAAAATGAATTAACTCTCAGCCTTTTTTACCAGTTCTTCGGACGGGTACTTTGGCTAGTATCTGATAAAGGATGATAATAGTATATTGATGGCGAAGTTACATTATAATACTAGCCGGATAAATTTAGCTGATAAGTTACAAGATTTTTAGATAAATTAATTTAAATCAGCAAAAGAGGTAGCAGTATCCTTCTCACCATTTCATATCAATAGACCCTGCAATAACAATCGAAGGAAGCATAATTTGGCAATAGAATACAAAATGTTTAAGTAATAGCATTCAGAAATGCACCTGTTTAATTAGTAGCATTCAGAAATGCACCTGTTATAAGACAACTCCTGTAGGAAAGTGAGGGTGACCGCACAAAGAGGCCAAGGAAGGATTGGACAAGACAGTTCGGGTGAAGGCTGCGATGATTGCAATAACCAGCAAGTAGATTAGGAGAGGAGTTGAATGTTGCATTAGGGAATGACCATGAAGCACAGACACAATCCAACGCGAACCGCCCATTCCTTGATGTAATCCCCTCGGGCTTGTTCTAAAGTACCCCTGGTTTCGTCCTTAGATACCCCAGGGGAATGTCCTATGGTACCCCTGGGGCATGTTTTACGGTACTCTCAGGGCATGACTCTTCGGACGTACTTGAAGTACTCCTCCGGGCATGACCTGATTACTCTCCCTAGACATGTGCTGGCGTACTCACCTGGGTATGTACTGAAGTACACCCCTGGGCATGTGCTCACGTACTCCACCTGGGCATGTCCTGACGTACTCCCCACGGACATATACTGAGGTCCCCCGTGGGGACGTCTACTCCATATACTCTCACCAGAGCATGCTCCAAGTTACTCCTCACTGGCATGTCCTGATTTACTGTGTCTGGGCATTTCCTGAGGTACTACCCACGGTCATGTCTTGACGTACTCCCCATCGACATATACTGAGGTAACCCCGTTGGGACGTCTACTCTATATACCCTCACCAGGGCATGCTCCAAGTTACTCCTCACTGGCATGTCCTAATTTACTCTGTCTGGGCATTTCCTGAGGTACTTCCCACGACCATGTCTTGACGTACTACAGACGAGCATATACTGAGGTACTCCCCCCAGGGGACGTCCTAAAGTACTCTCACCAAAGTTATCCGAGGAACCTGAAATACTTTCCTGAGGTACTCTCATCGGGTACCCTCAGGTTTCCTCGGTGCTCCCCCGCGCACGCCCTCTCCCTTCAGGGCCTCTCTAGTCACCCAAGGCGTGACGTAACAGGCTACCTACTACCTTCGGAGACCAGGGTTATCTACTACCAGGGTTTACTAAAAGATTTGACGCGATGTACGTATTTATCAACCGTACCTATTACTTACTGAATACCATTATTTGATTTAAAAAATTTAAGAAGCTCTCGTAAAAAACTCCAAGTTCTTCTTAAAAACCAGATTCAGACGCAAAAACTTTCAACAAATGTTTAAAAGGGTTTGCAATACGATGGGACGTATTGGCTGCGACAGTGACAATAGTCATCAGTGTAACTATCGTAAAACAAGTGATAACGACTGACTGCAAGAGCAATACAGACAGTCGTGCAAACAAATGCTAACCAGAAACTGCGAATACACTTCACGACACTTCAACACACCAGTAGTTTCTGCTCAAATGCAGCTACTTTACTAGCTTGGGCTCTGCTAATTAATTCTGAAACAGCGTGGGCAGGCACATGTTTGTGACGTGTAGCCCGTGATAGTAACTGGGTAAACCACGGAGCGTGATGCGGCATTAAAATGCAGGATTAAGTTATGAGCCGCCCCGAAACTTCGAAATGTTTACACAGTCAACTTTCTACTTATTGTCACCGTCTATATGTCAACTCAATGATTTCATACAGTAAAATACAAAAAACATCGAACTATGCAACGTATATTCTGGATTAACCAACTAACTTGCTTATCAAAATAGCACATCACTTGGGGAAATATCTTTCTATAAAAACTTTTAAAACAAAAAACACTTTTCGGCCAATTATCTGAACTGGTTATCCGCCCAGCTGTTAGCATTGAGTCGGTGGTGGGGCAATATTACATTGAGATATGGGAAATATTTCTTGATGAAATGTGTACGTTTGTATGCAATATATGGTGTTATTTATAGGTTTTTGATTATTTACAGTTTATAGTTTATTTTTTAAATCTTGCTATTGTTAAAATTTATATTGTGCTATTAATTTTAAGCATGTTTATTTATAATTGATACTAATTCAATTTTATATTTATTTAAAAATTTTCACCCGTCTTGTTTTTACGTTTTTTAAAATTCTGTTTCAAGTAACTCAATTAAATTAATTTGCTTGGTTTATTATGCATTTGGCCAATTAAATGTACTAGTAAACAGATTTTCTATAGGTTAAAAATGGCACTACTGTGTAAATCTAAACTGTGTATGCGATGTAATAAACCAAATTGAATTGAAACTAATATTTTAAAATTTTCAGTTCATAAAATCAAAACGTAACCTACCAGGGCGGGTACATTTTTCTTCGATCAAAAACCAGAATATTCTATAAATAGCGCGGCTGAGGTAGACCGGCCGCACCAGTTTGTAGTTGAAGGTTTGACGTGCGGAACTATATGTGTGGCGTGTGGAGCTGGAACTATTAATTGGGCAGTTGTCACGTGACCTTGCGACATCGCCGCAAACCAGTTCCGTTGCGGTTGCGAGTTGCGACTGCGTCGGTCAAGGTCAAGGCGGACCACCGGACCACCTCCCCTCAGACCCTCGCGACGGAGGGTTCCGGCCGAGGCGAACTACAGAGGAAACGACAACGACACTAACACGCAGGAAGTCAAGTGTCCGTGATTGAGGGCAACTGCGGCGAGTCAACAACGTTGACGGGGCTGCGAAATATTAGACTTTAAGATTAAAGATTACTTAAAACACCTATAACCTCAATGTTCACTAAATGCTTTTACCCTTATAGATATTGCGAATTTCCCATAGGGAATAAGCTATTACCGTAGGTCTCACTGCAAGACTTAAGCCCGGGACCATATTTTTTTTATTTAGGTGCACAGAGACCAAAAACAATAGTCGTTAAAATTGTTATATATGTATATATAAAAATCATATAAATATAAATATGTGTGTGTGTGTCTGTTAACACGATAACTCGTGAAAATGGTCCGATCGAGACCAAATTTGGTAGAAACGTGTATTCCTACATTTGCTCGGACGAGTTCGTAATCCAGACATATCGGTCAGTCGGAACAGGTAGTTTGGGGGGGGGGTTTGTACCCCAAAAATGGGTTTTTTGCGTTTTTTCAGTGTAATTTTTAAAATTTTATTTTTTACCATTAGACCCAGCTCAAAAACCTACACAATTTAGTATCTTAAAGTTTTTCTCTATCTCCAACGGTTACCGAGATATTAAGGGCTCCAATACTAATCTTATGAAGGATAAGGAAAAATTAATATTTCCCTTACTACTCAACAATTTTTCATGAAACTTTGTATTTAGCTTCATGTGGTTGGGATCCATACGTTTATGTTAAAAAATCATAGTTCATGTGTTTCTCACAGCGGCATACTCTTTCCCAAGTTAATCTTAAGGAGAATAGGCAAACTCCTTTATTTATGTCCAGATAATAATAAAACTAGGTATATGATCAGAATAAATAGTTTATGGTAAAGATGCCTACTTTTACTGTTCCTCAAAGCTGCAAACCTGCATACTCTTTCCAATGGTAATGTTATGGAGAATAGGCAAATACTCTAATTTATCAACAGGTATTGATTGATTAATCTTGTCACATGCTTGTACTATTATTGTCATATTATTGATTTGGAAATTCGCTGAGAACGCACGTCTGCTGCGACAGGGGTATTTTTTAAATAATTTCTTCGTAAAAATCTAATTCACATCTTGTTATTAAATTATCTTAGAAATTTGCTCAAATTGTCATGTAACACACTAGGTAGTATAGATATAAAAACGTCATAACAAAAGTGACAAATGAGTCTTAAAGACCTTTGGAATCAATGAAAGGCTTGCTGCCATGTGGTATCCTGCCTGCTGTGTTGGTGGAGACGTAAAATTCGTTGCAAGGCTGCGGTTAATTTCTTATACTTCTTAACGTTTCTCAAACGTTTTCTTCGTTTGCTTAAGAGTCTGCATCAGTGGTAGCCGTCTTGAATTTTAGTCCCGTAAGAGCAATGTTAAATTCTGGCGAAACATACGTTCACTTTGGCGTGTGTCGTGGCTTTAATTATCAAAGTATCAATGTAAAACTTTGGAAGTACATTGATGAGATGTGGCTCAAGGGCAAGACCTTTTCGATATGTTCAAAAATTTAACTTGATATAAAAACAAAAATCCAGAAATATTTTACAAAATAAATCGTTATTATTTTTTTATTGAGAGCGAAAATAAGAAGTTCTGTAAGGTGCTGCCCTGGAGGACTGTAATACCTTTAATTTGACACCTCTTCCGTTAATTTATGACAATAGGTCAAGGAGATAGGTGCCAGAATTTAACATTGCTCTTACGGGACTAAAATCCAAGATGGCTACCACTGATGCAGACTCTTAACTATACTTTTAAGGAAGATTCGAAGTCTAAAATACCACACGTACGTAGCCTATCTGGTAGAAATTCCTATTTGTCTCGAGAACACGTAGTACCATTATTGACAATCCCAGCTGTTGACTTCCTCTCATCCTTTTCCCTTTCACTTCTTTACCTCTCTCTTCGCTTCTATTTATAACCGGTCTTCTTGTTGATTGTTTTTTTGCGACAGTCTGACCGGATCACGCACCGCGCCTGAAGAGGAGAAATTAAAGTGAGTTACGGTAAAAATATTTCCGAATATCAGAGAGACATCTTATATAATTACCTGTAAGACTAGCTGAAACGCCCCAAAGGCGAACATGACGGGATTACTTGGGAAAACAAATATAATAAGTACACGTGATGGCTCCACATTAAAAGAATGTGTTGTTCCGTTATTGGTTTCATCGGTTGTTTTTACAGTTACGTTGTTTTTTACTGTAGAAAGCTCCACTTTAGATGATGTTAATGCGGACCTAAAGTAGACATAAAGACGATTTATTGACAATGTTGTTGACTGAAGGATCGACCAACTAACTTACCTCCAGGGTTTACTAAATTGTCTTTCAAAATTAAATTGTATACTTACCCTGGTAAATACTCATTTTACTCCATATCAGAATTTTTTGACTGCCAAAATTTGTTGTAATACGATTAATGAATATGCGATAAATAAGAAGAATGTATATAGGTAAAAAGTGAATGTAATCAAATATATATAAACTTTAGGTTAAGTTTAGTTTGTAATTTCTGACTTTTTCTATTACAGTAATGTCTTAATGACAATAAAGTGATAATTTATTTATTAAAGATAGTCTTTTATGCTAATAACACGGTCGGTATTAGGTCCATTACGAAGACAATCGTCACAAACATTTTCACCACTCAACTATAAAACAATTTTCAGCCCTTTATTGTTAATCCTGAGATTGTCGTGTGTTTCCAGTCACCTTGGCTCCTTCTTGAAAAGTTGCCTAAAACAAGTAGGCCTTAACCTTGGGGGACCTCCCCACTTAAAATTCAAATCGGTTTATTTGATTCGATATTTTCCTGCATGTCCAGAGGAAAAGGCGTTATTCTTGGAGTGTAAAGGCCAATCCTAGTATTTCCGCCCGATAGATGTAATTATTTGATCATTTTAGATACAGACTGCCATTGAGCAAACTCTCAAACATCGAGTTCTTTGTAGGGGTCTCTTTGGCGGCATCTTGTTTGAGGGCTTGGAGTCTTACAATCTATCTTGGAATCTGACTAGATAATATGATAGCAAAATTTGATTACAAATCTCAGGCTAAAGTGCTCCAAAAACTAAAATTACTAAAAACAGGACTGAACTTACTTATCTAATTTCAAAGTTTAGTATGAAAATAACGGCGCAAACGAGTTGGAAATCTCCGCAAATTTATAGCGCGGACCAAAAGAGAAATGGAAAATACTAATAATTGAACAGCAAACACACACGAGTGGAACGAGCGAAGCGTGTAAGCAGCATTTGATATTTTGAACTGACGCCAGCGCCCAAATTGAGTCTGTAAATACAACATAGGCCGGACCACAACCACGGGAATAGCTTGACTCTCTAGGTCAATACCGCGTCATTGACGGCTACTGGCTGGCGATCGTCAAGAGTCCTCGCTGTGTACCAGTAGTGCACCATGATGTGTGCTGCACTAATAGACATAAAACGTGAAGCTGTGTACTGCACACAGTACACCCTCATTTCTCAACCGATCTCAATGTTAAAAAAGTCAACAGTAACTTTGTCTCGCTTCGTAGATTTTGCAATAAGATTTTATATAAAAAGACATTGTGCGTGAATACTCAAGCTTAATTTTCATAAAACTTCCCGGAAAACATCTGTTTTAGTTATCTCTAAATCGTCCAAAAAAATCGTTTACCGGTAAGTTCAAATAGAGAAAAGAAAAATTTTCATTTTAGAAATTTTTTATGCTTCAAGAATTTATTAATACAGTTTCATGTAAGTATTCCAGAAAAAAGTAACTAGTTTTTTCGAAAAATCAGTTTTTTACATATAGTGTACATTCAGTTGTGTAGTTTAACAAATTGTTCATTGCATATACAGTAACAGTAAATTTTAATACGTGGGTATGATCTAGTTGAGTTTAAAACACAATTTCCAATTACATTTTTTCATATTTTATGGCATAAAAAGGGTTCAGACTACCAGTACTTAAAAATTTATACAGGGTGTATCTGAAATACACGAAAAACTGGAATAGTGTTTCTGCTAAAACTTTGGAACCGCTTGCGGTACCAGCTTCAAACGTGGTACGTGTATGGAGTACTAATAGCACCTATTTAATGTGCATTTAATCAAATTTCTAGTTTGTATCATTTCAAAAGGGCGGCCATTGCAATTTTTCAAAGGTCAATAAGTCAAAATCCATAGGGTTTGCAAAATAGGGGTCTAAAAGGGCAAAAAACGGATAAAATATGTTTTTCTGAAACTACAACTTCCAATTATTTGGGCTTTAACAATAAATAGCAAGTAGTAACTTTACTAAAATTCAAATTTCTCCGTTACTTTTATTATGACCCTATTAGACTTTTTAATTCTTTAAAAGAAAATTAAATTTTTTCATTTTTATTTTGGGGTTTTGGCTAAATCTCATAGTTTTTTACTTATTGAGCTTTAAAAAATTAAAATGGCTGCCATTTCGAAAGGGTAAAAAGTATAAATTCAATACTATGCACAAAAACAGGTCATATTAGTACTCGTACACATACCACGTTTGGTTCCAAAGTTTGTAAAGCAATGTAAAAAACACATACACACCAACGGACGGAAAATGGAGCGAAATAGGCCATTTATGCTCACAGGACATTTTCTGTTTGTTTTGAACTCAGGAACAATATTCTAAAGTTTTTCGGTATATTTACTCAGATACACCCTGTATATAATACATTATCATTTACATAGTTGACCAACATAGGAGGTACTGAAGGGGCCAGTATTGGTACGCCAAGACTGCAGTATGACGAGCGGACTCAACAGGTGGCGCTGGCAACAATCAATAATAGACACCATCTCGCTGCTGACTCTACCATCTACCTCTTCAGTAATGTTATTGCAATAATATCATGGTGGAAATAAAAAAATACGTCTGCTAAATGACGTCACTGTGGATACGAATTTGAAGACAGCTGAAATGTCATAGCAGAATTTTTTAAACCATTGTCTGTTATTAACTATCTTATTTAATTTGGTTCAATGAATTCTAACCGTGTGTATGACCATAATACAGTATATTACAAAAAAAGTTTGCGTCAGCTAACGCATTAACATCCACGTATCCTTTATCCTACGTGAGTTTACTTAAAAATTAATTTTTCAAGACCTCGGTGAGAGCAAACATATGTGGTACTGTATGGCGAATTTAAATATTTAGTTTTTTTTATTCTAGAATTTTTATGTTTAATTGGAAATGAAATATTTTATAGCACGATCGAATCGAGAATATGGCTACATTTTTAAATCAAATATAACTCATTTTCTACAATACATGAACGTATACTCCTTTCACCAAAACCACAAATTTTTAGAAATGACCACGGTTAAGTACAAATATATTCTCTCAAAACCTTAAAATATTATGCCAAGGTATATAACATTCAAAGTAACAAATTAAAAGCTAAAATTGTTAAATCGTACTAATGGATATTTTTAATGAATGGACCTTATTGTTGTTAAGTCTTCAGACTTGACAGGGACAAATATTGTGTGGTTTTTTAGAAATAATTAAATTGGAAGTGGCATGCCACGGAGACGTTCACTTTAATACAGTACATTCAATTACACGATGGACATTGACATCAGCCCTGTTCTGGCGGATTCAACGTTGGCGTGGGCAGGGGCTATTGTCATTGACTACTTCAGTCATAGTCTAATTAACATAATATATAATTTTATTATATTATATTGTAACAGAATATGTAATTTAAAAAAATAACTAATCAATAACTTAAGACTATAACGGTCACCCGACATCACTCGCCGTAACATAATACTATTGTCTTTAAACAATATATGTTTAAACCAAATTTATAACAAATCAGTCAAATTTATTACCAATTAGTTAAACTATAAGGGTGTTCATATTCTTCCTCGTCGACTCTTGAATTTTTTATTTCATTGCTAAACCCATTTTTTTATAATAGTATCAGACTACTAAGACCCTTGTAGACTTGTTTATTTTATAAGTTCTTATTATTTTTGTGGAGATGAATCAACTTTGACTTTAGACACATTTTTATACGTTCTTCACTTACAAGACGAAAACAATACTTTCTCCATATGCTATGTATAAGGGGAGAAAGTAAAAGGGGTTGGCTGCTAATTAGAGAGTTGGTGGAAAGGTGTTAGCATGATGGAAGGCACCGCTCAAACAGTTTTGCCAATAGAAAAAAAACAAAAATCCCATGTGGCCTGTGAGGCCTGGGGGTTGAGGTATAAGTGTAAATAGTAAAATTATTTTTTGTGTTATTTGAATTTTTGTTTATTTTACTGAATTTGAGTTTTGTGTGTTTTTTGGAGGGGGGGTTCTGATGTAGTATAGAGTAGTAAGCAATTGTGGACCGTAGACGTCATGGGCAATGATGCGAGTTCTAGAGAATAGCGTATCTAAACCGGAAACAGTGGCACAAACTGCCATTGTCTTACCCGACGCACGGTATTTCCGTTCCGCCTGACTCGAGACAGTTCATCTTGTAGGCGCGGCTAGGACCTTGGAGGAAGTATAAATCCTCCGACTCCAAGGGCTGGAGCCCTGGACCTCCTCCCTACTCGTGACATCCTCGACCCGTGCAATGACCAACTACGAGCCATTGGGCATTATATTTAAACCACCAACTAAAATAACACCGTTGCAGCAGACCCGCATTCTCAGTAAATTTCCATATCTTAAATAATAATCTGTCATAGGAATATTCGTATGACAGGTAACAACCTTCATTCAAGGCATATTTATTAAAATATTTCACTGAAGTCCAAAAATTCCATGAGATACAATGTCACCTCTTGGTAATGGGTGATTTAAGACTGATCTTTTCCATAATTATGTAACACTGTATTGAGCTTATATTTTAACAAATCAAAGCTTTCCGAAAAATTTAACATTTTGGGGGCAGACGCAGAATAGTGATACATACAAAAGCCTGCTTTCTTTACTTTGCATGTGCACTATGTTTGATTAACCTCAATTGACCCATCCAATGTTTATGAATGAATATACACTGAGACAAACTCAGTAATCTCATAAACTATTAGATATAGAGAAAATATTCAAATTACTAAAATGTTTTAAAATACCTCTAAAAACCCATAAAAGCGGATTTAAGGTACCGTACAAAACTCCTTCCCTTAATCCTTTCATCAGATAGACCAATGTGCCCGGTTTTCAAACTTAAACCCAAAAATTACCAATACACATAAGTACAGTATCAAATTCATTTAATTTGAATCACACTATTTATACAGGAGTTGTCTTGTCTACAGACAGACACACACGGTTTCAAACAAATACGGTTTTTGGCATCTAAGAACCCCAGAACAAAATAATAATTTTGCCTCCAAACTAAGTCTTACCACAAGGACTATGGTTTTAGCCTAATTTCCTATTAGAAATTCAACAATATTGGTTATTTTTCGGAACACTAACAATTCCTTTTACAATACCTAAAACAATTTATTGTTTTGAGATAGTAGATGCATTTTACACATTATGTTTCTACAAGTCTAGTGATAAGATGTTTTAACCCTAGATAGGTATCTCTTAACAGGCATACTCTATGGGTGTTGATACGTAAATTTTACTCTGAGGTTGAAATGGAAAAATAACAAATTAATGATTTATCTTAAGTTAAATAAAAAAGGTTAACACAAAAAGTTAACAATATTAAGTAAGTAATTTTACAAATAAATAACATTTTGTTTCTGCCCATTGGCAGTATGACTCATAAAAGTCCATTGGAAATCACTCTTATCCTGAATGGTATCTAACGTAAATTTGGCGTATTTTTACAATTTATCTCAGAAATTTGTTAAAAGCGACCATAAAACTACCGTAGTCAAAATGGATGAGTAGCAACAGAAGCTGGCTGTAAAGGAGTAAGAATTAGGGCCTAAACTATTATGTACAACCAAATTACGCGATAAATCCTGTGGCTACACGTAAAATTTACGTACGATACATATTTAGGGATTTTAGAGATTACAAGTTGTGATCACCGCCAATTATTTTACTTTAGATAATTGCTATTCCATCAAAAGGGGGAGCGTGCAAGACTCAGGTCCCCAAGGTCCCAGGTTCAAATTTCACCAATCACTGTGGCTTGGCTACATGGCCTTTCGCTACAAATTAATGCTGAAATCCACTAGATCTGGTCTGAAGCAATGTGTAAAAAATGTACGGATGATTTACATTCTAAAATATATTTATCACCCAACTCTAACTAAAGGAAAATTTAAAATTTAGTCATCAGATCCAAGGACTTTACAAACCACTTTAGAGATAAAGGGGTTTTACAGCTTGCCCCCCTTCCCTCCAAAGGTAATACAGAAAAAGTTTCACAGGTATACACAGAGTTTCATTTCATAATGGCATAGGAATAAGGAAGACATTTACTTTGGGATTTTAACCCCCCCTCCAAAAAATAACATTGGGCCAGGCCTACTATGTTTACCACTGGCATACACATACATACACATTACACATACTGGTGTACATTCCAGTTTTCTCCTTGACCACCCATTTAAGTGTAAATATACGTAACTCGAACCTTTCTATCCACACAAATGCAAACAGTATTATTAAATTTGGTACTAAAAACTATATAAACCAATATTTTATTCCATTTAATTTTTTTTTGGTTTTATAGAGGTTGTGTATGAACTAAATTAAAATAGAAAAAATGAAAAACATGAGAATTTTGCTCAAATATACCCTTGTATCCAATTTCATAAAAATTAGATTATCAGCATGATCTTCACATATGATTCAATGATGAAAGCAAGTGGTAATACATGTGCATTAGACATCAGTTTAATGTTATTATATCACTATTTAAATGGCCTCCATATCATGCTGATATTTTATTTCAATTTTCATTAGGCATTACTGTAATATTACACTTGCGGGTTAGTGCACAGACACAAAAAAACGTAGTGCTTTTAAATGCTTATTAAAATAACATTCAAAGATTTTTATATTTAAAAATTTTTTTGAATCTCTTTCACACATCCCCTTAGTTAGTTGGTGACAAATTGTTTTTTGTTGTTTTGTTTTGATTAATACAAATTTATTTCAATCATTTCAACTTCCAATCAATGAAGAGTTTATAAAAAATAAACTTTTAATCTATCATTGATTAAAATTATTAAAATTACTTTCTTCTAGTAAATTAGATAGTTAGTTACTGAAATGGAGATCACCCAGGTAGGCAGTTTAAGCCAAGTGTGAATGAGAAATAAATGTAAGATGATTATGCTGCAATCCTGTAGTCTTGTTCCTGACTATGGCTGACATGTTCCTTAGACACAAACGTTAATTTCCCAACAGTCAGTGGCATATCTAGGGACCTACAGTTTAATGTGGAGTCCGAAACACTGTCTCTGAATTATGAACTGGTCTAAATATAAAGATGATCTTTGCGGATTAACATAGTACCAGATGAAAGATCATGAGGCAGTCAACTTACCATGGGTAGTTACACTCATTTTTGAGGGGTTCATCATGTGACCTTAAACTTCATAACAAGTTGTGTAAACAGTTGAGAAATAAGGAAGAAATAGAATTTTGATTATAAAACAGAATGCTTTTAGACAACATACGGAAGTGAATTTAATGCGGACAGTAAATTTAAGTTTTCTCTGCAACAATTTTTTGTTGACTAATAATTCAAAATTCTAATTTATTATGTTTTTGAGCTGGGTTTAAGGAGAGTAAGTAGTAGTAAGTAGGAGAGTAAGAAAGTAATTATTTGAATAAAAAATTAAATCTAAGGAGTTTACAAATAGACATTCATAAAACACTTTTTATACTTATTTACTTTTTATAGATTGTAATACTATTTTGTAATGGCTTATTTGAATTACTAAAACAATCTTGATTGAGGACGTGTATGCAATGCGTAATCAACAAGGTCTAATGAAAAACATGGCATCTATGATGGTAGTATGATAGATTACGGGCATGTTAAAAAACCAGTCTAGTATTTATAAGTAAGCGACCTTACTAAGTCTCTTTCATAGACCTTTTTCCACAACTAGTAAAAAAGTATCCTTTAATTTATTATTTATTCTTTATATTACAACAAGATACGATGATCATGTACATAACATGTATGCCTACAGCTACCCCTCCATGCAAGCGAACAGTTCAGAACACCCGGACACTGGACTGTTCTCTCATCAATACCGTGCCTATGTGTCATGTCATTGACGTGAGTCTAATGTTTCATACTTCTTCTGTATTTAATGTCACACCCTTTGTTACAAAGTAATAACAAATCTTGTATAATGGCTCTGTATAAAGCCGAAACTAGTTGAACTTTCAAACTACTAGAATCATCTGCAGAAAAGATGGCTTGAACCAATTTTTATAAACACAGTAGGCCTACATCGGAGGGTAGAAAAGTAAACTCTTAGTATTTCTACCGCTATTTGGAAATAGATGTTCCGATTCAAGTAACGTCACAAAATACATTTAATCAAACATCAATGAATATTTCAATCAGCCTTTAAAAAATATTATTGACCAAATTTTACATGAAAAAAACTGTTTTAAAACTTTTCTAGTTAAACTAGATCCAGTCTACCTAAGAGATCTGCAGGATGCAGGTTAGTTTTACATGAAAAAACTGTTTTAAAACTTTTCTAGTTAAACTAGATCCAGTCTACCTAAGAGATCAGCAGGATGCAGGTTTACGAGGGGAGATAAAAAACAGTTTTAAAGAAACTATTGAGTATTTTTAGATATTGGATGAAAATATCTGTTACAGTATTAGAGTATTTAGTAGATAGCAGGATAGTTAGCATCAGAAAGCAGTGAAAAGCATTGTAACAGATGACTAAAATATTAGTTATACAGCAGCGCCTTAAAAGCATCTGAGGCAAGCAACATCATGATTACAAGTGGAGATATTGTGATCGGTCCACAATGTGATCGATTTACCGTGTTTTTCACGTTATTCCGCCATGCTTTCTTTCTGCAGCCTAAATACCACCCTATATAAATTGTTACCTAGCAATAGAAATAAAATGATGGAAAAAATAAACTGTCTTTTGGATCATTTTTGACCAATGGCAATTAACCGTGTCTTGTCGGGAGGAAGCAATATAGTGAAGGAGGTGGAGCCTCCCTCCGATCTATATTTATATATTTAAATACTATCAATAAACAACCTAACTCAACCCAGCAGAGCGCGGTCTGTGGATGTCTCCCCCCCTCCTGATCAAACAAAGGTGAGGAAACGGTGGACAGAACGCCTGTGGACCGAATGAGATTCCCTCACTTCACTCAACCAAATGGCAACAATGGTGGGGCTATAAACTCACCAAATGGTTCTAACATTGGTCACTGAAGTGTGAAACTTAGGTAATGTAATTGCTTACAGTAGACCTACTCTCACTAGATGCTCGAGCACAAGTGATTCATCAGTTAGTTAGGCCTATTTACACTACCGCTTGACATCTGATTTAATGGCCTCTCAAGCCGAGTCTCTACCAATCATACATTGTTCGGCAAACATATATAAAGGTGAGTTGGTGTTAGGACACCTTCTCAAACATTTTGATTGCCGTGATGGAAGTAGACTTTTGGCGGAAAAAAGTTTGCTGTCACACTGAACATTTTAGTTTCAAAAAATTATTGATTATTCTGTCCATGAGCTGTTAAAAATGTTTGTGAACATGTTTGATGAACTTAATGTGTATTGTCTATCTGTTTTTTATATTTGGCGAACAACTTCAATTGGTGGAGACGCAGCTTCACACTAATACCTCGCTGTGTAAAAATTAGGCCTACCTATCTTCACAATAATTGAACTGTATAACAACAAAATATTTATTTTTCTATATCTTTGAATTAAGCCTACCTATTCCATATCAAGCATCACCTCTTATCCTACCGATACCATAGAAAGAATGGACGATGACGCAAATGTTTCACTAATGTGAAACATTTGTGTAGTATTTATTAATATAAATACTATCAAAAGTTTTTTTCGCCATGTTACTCTCATCAAACTAACATGCTGTGTATATAGGCTACTTAGTCCTGGAAACTGTCTGGCAATATTCTTGCCAAAATGATAACTGATTGGAAAAAATTCTTCCGGCAGTGATTGGTTACTGTGAAAATACAAATATAACCTTTAACTCTTTAAGAATGAAAGGAATATTTTGAGTAATATATAGAATATATAACAGATTGTGAGAGTTTTTATTAGTTTATTAGGTTAGGTTAGTGTTGTACGGAGTAAAATAGTGTAAATTGTCACTTTTGCAGTATATACCTACCAGTGTTTCCTGAACTGAGCCATGGTCAATGGTTGAGACATTCTCTCCGACATAATTATCATTGTATACTTAAAATGTGACATCGAGCACAAAGCTAAAACACGAAAGCATTATCAAAGCATGAACCGTCACGGAAACGAAGCAGGCCAAAAGTTGTGGCAAAACACATATAAAACGTGGCAATCAGACACAACATTCCTTGTACAAGGCTGAGCTCACCCTAACAGTGATGTTGACATCGTTAAAGGATAATATCCTTACGATATATCCCTCCACTCCCTGCGCCAGTGGAGCGGTCATTTTGGGTCGGAAATTCCCATTCAGCTCGACATGTTCAGCTGTAGGTCTCTTATATGTAATTGACTGTCAGGCTATTAATTAACAGCCCTGTTTAAGAATCATGTCTGCCTTAGTAACAAGGTTACAAGATTGCACCACAATTATCTTACACTCATTTATATTTGGATTAAAATACCTACCTGAGTACGTCGCCATTTCAGAAAGGTAGGGTAAAGCTAGTAATGCAATATACTAATTCTGTGTAAAATTATCTTATTAGAGACAGTGACAAATGAATAAAGTAGGATTTAATGAATTTTGAGAATTTATTTAATAGAATCAGGATATAAACTCTACTGATCATTTAGGCAAGCAGCCTAACGATATGGTGTTTGATCTCGTTGAGCTAGTCAGTGTTACAAAGCATTACTGCTGAGGTGGAGGCTGTATTTACGGAATGCTGACCTACTTGATCCTTGGATAAGAGCTGCACCGAAGAAATGTTTTCAGGGGGAGGATATTATTAATTTGTATTAATGTATGTACCTATACATTTAGGCCTACATATAATAGGATATATGTTCAGGATTTCAGAGGGGATATATCTCAATACCCGCCCCTGCTGGTAACAGCATTATGCGGCTGTTAAAGAAAATCAAACTATAACAACTGGCACAACATTCAATGATGTGGCAACCTTTTCATTCTATTTTAACAATACTCGACAGCAATTTCCCAATCTTAGGTCAGAACTAAAAGTCTTAATGTTAATTCCTATTACTAGTATTTTCAAGACCTAATGACCTAATTCATATCAGATCTAAGAAGGCATATTAATGCTATATAAGGCAATGAATAAAATAAAACATTTTGAACACTTACCCATATACAGAGGGGCTCCTGAATCATAAACGCCACAATATTAGAAATAAAAACTCCTATAGATGACAGTTTCTTTGATAGGCCCACCACCACATCATAAGAATCATTTTTGACGGTTTCTAGAGTTTCTATATTTACTGTAGATGTAGAGTTACTTTTCCAACTTGGATCACTTGTTACATGGACTGCATAATATACTGAACACGATAACACTACCGCACTGATAACTGTGTATGCTTTAAGGCTAGGAAGAGGTAATCTTTCTAATAGAATGACGGGCATGTTGACTTAAGCTTAGTTCACTTTGACCGCACGAAATAAAAAGGAAAAATGAATGTCATTACTTAATAAATCAGTTCTTGAAATGACAAACTACGTAATCGGAATAAAAACCCACATAAATTTTGCTATCTCTGTCTCCGCACCCAGGCTAGTGTCGTGATGTGTTGCTGCTGTCAAAGAAAATGATGCGCGATACTGCCTTTGACGTTTACTGCTGTTAGTGGTAACAGTGTTTGGGAGGAGCAAAGCAAAGCAGACCAACCAATCCCATCATTCTTATTGGACACTTCAATATCGCATGTTTGCCAACGTTAGCTTTCATATACCTCACCGTCATAGCTTCATTTTTCATAATTCCCTACTAACACAAATTGATACAGTATAAAAGTAATGTATCCTAAAAGTTTTGTAAGCAATTATTATTTTGTAAAAGTATCATGGAAAGGAATAACAATTGGAGTAAGTTGAAATTTCTATAATACTGTACACAAAGGGTTTTAATTTCTATCTTTACTGATAAAATTTAGATGGGGAGAGTAATAGATGTAGGGATTAGCTCTCAATGGTATTGACGATCCAGCAGAACCAAATTTTAATCGGAAGTTAGGTCATATGGTTAAGAGGCAGCTGAAAATATTCCTTTTAGTCGTATTTATGATCTAAGCTATTTTCAAAAGGGAAATAAACAAAGGTTTATAAAATCGTAAATTAACTAACGATAAATACATGATAATATTATAAGTAAATGGCACTTGACTTGATAGAGAAAAAATATGTATGCATGCTTGTACGCCCCATTTCAATCAAAACTAAGCTAAACTCTGTCCAAATTTTGTGTTATGCAAAAATAACGCATAATTTTAAAAATATTTGACTATAATACGACGACAGATCCCTGTGTGAGTAAAATGAGCACCCAGACACAGTTTTGTGGGAAGGAGGAGGTAATGCTAACACACACCGCAGAGACTTGGTAGTGTAGGACAAGCACCCATTAAACCCTAACTCTCATCTCCTAGGCTTATCCTAGAACCGTTTTGCATATTTACTTCAGGCTAGCTTTCAGCTTTCAGGCCTTTTGATTATCACGAGGGCTTTCCTCATTAGGGTAATCGCATGTGCTGCAAATCGACATTTTTCGCCGAAGTGAAGTATGAATTTTACATAGTGCTTAACACAGTTCCAGATATGCTCCCTGGAGCATAGCTCCGATGATGTTGTCAGGATGGATTGCTACTCCGACCTCCGCAGAGAGTGACATTCGCTGTGCAATCCATCTGTCACACTTAAAATAAGGGTGCCATTTAAGCCACTTAAAATTATTTGGCCATTTAATTACTTAATTAGTACCCACTTATTCTACTTATATAGTACAGTATTACAGGTTAGTTCAAATAACAGTTTTGTACTACTGTACTTAATTTTGTACTATTGGTTGTAGAATTGAAATCCTATGTAAGGTAGTGCTGCTACCTTCTGGCGTTTATTAGAACTGCTTGAACTGACATACCCCTATCGGCGACTGATTGAACTTTCTGCGATAGGTCTCAGAAAAAGTTCTGTGCTGTCGAATATTTCTCCACTAACGTGGTACACCTATTTATCAAAGTATTTCCATATTTAATTCTTTCTTATTATATTTTCAATATACGAGATATAATAATCTGATTATTATACTATTATACTACATATTATCTACAGAAAATATCCATAGAATTATAATTTTTATTTGTAGGCATCAATTGTAATTGAGTTGCCATAATTAATTCCCCACCTTATAGCAGTTTGCCATTAATTCATAAAAAACCAGATTAAGATCATATCCTATCAAAATGTTGTGGTCATATCATAGTGTAGCAATATAAATTTGATAAACCCCATACAGACTGGCCTCCTGGTAGTAATTTTACCACTGAAGTAGCGCGCCTGTAATGACTATAACTCATACTTACTTAAAAGTTACACCATTTGCATATAAAAGTCAAAGTAGATCAAAATAAATCTGTACTTGTCTTTGGCACGGCCGTCTGAACTTGATCCAAAGAAGTTACAAGAGGAACGTGAAACATAAAATCAAAACACGAGAGAACAAAGAAGAATAAGAAAATTTTAAATGGTTTTCTGTTAAAAAAAATTAAATTTAAAACAGTGGGCGTGAAACTTAAACAATTTAGTAAAATCACTAGCCTTGTATAATTTTGTTTCGAGAAAAAGTTTTAACTTTAATTATTTTTATTTATTCGTGAAAGCCTAAAATGTTCCAATATATGTTATAAAAGCAGGCTTTAATAAGTTTACATTCAGCACGGTATCCAGTGTTGGTAACACTGAATTGCGTTGGTCCTTTAAATTGCACATATTATATCTAGGATTTCTTTTACCTTTTGTTATGATCTTGTTTTCACCTGAACCAATGGATTGCTGGGTAGACCTAATCGCTGTTTCGGGTGTGTCCGGAAACAGTCGTGACTTCATGACGTGGTAGCGGCCGCTTGGTGGGTTAATTATAGGAGATTAAGTTCGACGTTAATGATTGGTAATAAGGGACAGTCGCCATTCTTCCAACCCGCTAAACGTCCGACTTGTAAGGTTGGTTATTGGTGTAGTTAAAAATATCACTTGGCAATCGTGTGTTTTGATTGGCTGGATTAAAACTGTCGGATACTCGATATGTCGGACGATCGCTAGTAGCCTTCCATTAGAAGCCAAAGTCTATAGCGAACTAAAATCTGTCCCATTTATTCAAGGCCACAGGATAGGCCCATCTTTACCAACGGCATTCCACAAGAACAGTGTCCTAAGAAAACTTGACGTGTCCTCTAATCCAGCTACTGTACTTGGAGGTCATGAATTGTGGATAGTTGAGAACGATGGTCGGTGGGTGTAGTGGATTAACGTGCCACACTACTAAATCAACAATTTAATTCTTGATTTCAAAATCACCATATTACATGATTAGACCAATGAGGTTTATTTCGAGGGTTCGTGTATCGTTTTCAGTTATAATACTGTGGGCAGCATTTTGAGTTAATATTGGTTTTGCCCTCTTTCCGTTCCCATAAGAGAACATTATAGTCTCATCAAGACTAAGCCCGCCAGATCATCGTTTTGAGGTATCCCATCATTAACATTTTTATAGAATCTATAATCTTTTAGACATTTGAAAATTAATCCCCCATTTCACTAACTGAAACTAAATATATGGGTTAAATAATTTATGAACGAAATACTCGAAAATAGCTGTAAAATTAATGAGTTGTAAGAGGAAATTCGTCCGAAAGCTCGAATAAGTTCAATATATATTAAAAGTAGCTGTTGGGTTTTACACATCAAGTCTTTCATGATACTGTTATTAGTAAGAACATCATATAAGTTTTATAATTTAGTCATCATAAAAGTTTTAAATACACAAACAATTGAACTTCTGTAGTTTTTTAATGTTTTTGTGTATCTTAGTAATTATTTATGACAATGTCTCCGACAAAACAAGCACCTGAAGAAAACAATGGTGTTATAACACCGAAAAATGTTCTAAATTTTGAACTCTGTTTAAGCTGTCTGATGAAATTTATGTAAGTAATAAAGTCTTACATTATCTCCAACAGGTCAGGGGCTGAAAACATGGATTTTATATCAAGTAAGCTAGTTATAACCTTAAAAGTTTTACTTATTGTTAGAATTTAAAAAAATATACATTTTTATCTAAGCCTATTTTGTTATCAAATTAAAAACATAGTAAAAGTATTCCTTTTTCTAACAAGGCTTAACAATCCGCACAAAGGATGGATATAATGCAAAGTGTTAATATAAGTTTTGAATATATGTAGTCTATATAAATGCGAAACATAAAAATACTAGTAAAAAATTGTAGAAACTAAAGAGCAAATAACCGTCCAAACAGATGCAGACTATTGGAATTTAAAAACCTTTTGTGTTGTTTAAAAAAGAATCATAATCTGAGTATACGTAGGTGTAACCAACAAAATTTTAACTTTAACATTTTTAAATTTTAATTTCCCTATTACTCTCCCCAACCCCACCCCAAAACGAACTTAGTCTAGTACGAGATCGCATGGAGCACGCAGCATGCTGGCGTGAGTAGAGCGAATTTCATCGAACTTATATTGTTCCTATATAGTAATCGAATAACTGAGTGTGCAGGTTTGCTAAAATAAGGTCTATTTTACATGGTAATCTGCTTATATTAAGGCCTTATACTAAGGATATTTTATATTCCACTAAGTAAAAACATACACTATCAAATTATGTAAATAAATATGTAAATTATACAAATTGTTCTATTCTACAAATGAATTACATGGGCAAAGAGTAGGTTTGCAACCGTAAGAAACATTAAACTTGGAATTTTTATGGATTTATTCATTAAACTTAACCAACCTAGATGGACTCACATACTACGTTTTGGAAGTATATTTAAGTAAATCAGTGAGCTATTGGTTTTTGGTTAATCTCCATAAGATTAACATTAGACAACGTACCGTGTTTACCATTTTGAACAGTACAATAACCAATTGACCTAGAGACATGATTCAATATACTAAGTTGTGTGTTTTTTGAGCTGAATCCCATGGTAAAAATTAAAATTAGATTTTTCGAAAATTATACAGAAATAAACAACCTAAACAACAATTAAAACAATCTTCGTGCGTACTCAAACAAATCAAAATTAATAATTTAAATGACAAGTTTTATTTGTCCATAACAACAGAATTTTTATTCTCTTAAGTTAACATGGGCAAAAGAGTGTGCATTTGTCTGTAAACACAAGTAAATTTTACCATAAATAATTTTTATCTTAAATAAAACTTACAACATCTGTCCATAAATAAAGGAGTTTGCCTATTCCCTATAAAGATTTTATAAAAGATAAGCAGGTTGCTGCCATGATAAACACATAAACTATGATTTTAAGCATATAAGATAACCACATGAAGCTAAATATCAAGTTTTATATCCAAAAATATTATTAATAAGGAAATATTAATTTTTTTATCCTCCATAAGATAACATTGAGCCCACAATACAACGTACTGTGTTTATTTTTTAATATCTCGGTAACCGTTGAGATAGAGAAAAACTTTAAGGAACTTAATTGTGTAGTTTTTTAAGCTGATTTAATGGATAAATATAAAAATTAGAAATTTTTAAAAATTACATGTGAAAAACGCAAAAAAAATTTTGGGGTACAAAAAAATAGTTTTGACCGATATGTCTGTTAACGAACTCGTCCAACTTGTAAATACATTCTAAAATTTGGTTTTGATTACCATTTTTTACGAGAGTTATCGGTGCTAACAGACACATATATAAATATACAAATATAAATATATAAAATAAATATAAAAATATATCAAATTTAACGACTATTGTTTTTGCTCTATAAAGAAAAAAAATAACATGTTAAATTATAATACAAAATAGCTATTCCTGAAAAATTAAATGATCGTGAAAACTCGAGGGAATTCCAATTCAAAGGTTCCAGGTTTGATCGACGGCCAGCAAAATAATTTATTTTTCAGGTTCAAGTGAAATTAGGAGGGTCTAAATAAAGTTTCGTTATCATCTGTTTAATATACAAGTGTTAAAGTCTTTAACTAAGGAAATTTATTAAATAATCTTAAAAAATTACAATCGTACGAGTTATTTTTAGTACAAGTTTATATATTTTATAAAGCAAAGCTCTGTTCTCAGGCACCATAAACGGATAATCGTAAGCCATATTTATGGACCTAGAAAATTATACTCTTTGCAGTCAAGAATTGATGATATTTGCACCAATTTTGTTTTGTGTATCACCAACACCAGAGTATTTACTTGTTGAGTAAAAGACATTTCATTTGACTGTATGCTTGGTTCCTTTTCATATTAATTCATCTTCTTATAAAAACTTATAATTTCAGTATTAAAATTACCTGACAAAAGACGTTTTTAACTACTAAACAACCAAAAGGAGTATAAAGTAAACGAATATCTGTATGGAAAGCTTTAAAATCACAATTAATAATAAAAATTGGAAAGTGTTTACAAATTGCATTTTACACTGCAAAATAAGTGGTTTTACTAAAATAACTGATAAAAATATAAAATAAAGGTATAATTTATTATTGTATAAATAAACTTCACAAACACAACAGTCGAATAGGTTTAACAAATCACAGGGAGACTAAAACAATTCATAATAAATAGAAAATAACAAAATGTACACAGCAACAATTTTTTTATAAATACACGATAAAAATCTTAATGAGACTAAAATAAATTCCTGAAGAGGCTTGAAAACCAGGAGTCGTTCGTTTTGGAATTCACCTCTGAGTTGCCTTTTCTATAGTCTTCTTGATCTCTTCCCTGCGTTGCCTGTTACGGAAGAAACTTTGTGTCATTATTCTAAAATAGACTAATAAAATATTAAAACAATGTATAAATCAGTTACGTAGATGTTTCTCGACAGGATAAAAGAAAGACGTCGTAGTCATTATAGACTAGCATTAACTAGCAATAAGCCCGTCCTTTGTACGGGTCAGGAATCAGTTTAAAGAAGAAAGATTATCATACCAAAATGTAAACCTGAAATTCTAAACAAATCAATACAAAGAAAATAAATCAATACGTAGCTTTATTATTTAGCATTACTTTACAATTAAATAGACTAGAAATACCATATTAATTATTTATACGTTAAAAAAATCCTTTTAATACAGTATGATTCGAAATGTTTTCATGACCAATACAAACTAACTAATATTGTTGACAGCTTTGTTTTTTTACCATAATGTTTAAACTACAAAGACAGCTGATTATTAGCAGTAGGTTATTCATTGAAAATTGAATCAAAATGCGTGTAATATCGCGTAAAAGTGGGTTTTAAAAACATCGTTATTTACTTTTCAAAGGGCGGCGGGCGATTTCAAGCATTTATAAACCTTCTCTGGAATGTAGAGAATACATGAAATAAGTTTCATTTAATCTTGTCGTTATTCGGAGAAGACGGCGTAAAATGCCTCCTGGAGCGTCACAGACAAACAGACAAAAATTGAGATAAGACCGGTTTCGGCTTCTCTAACACACGAAAAGTAAGAATAACTTAAAAATGAATAATTCTGAGCAATGTACAGACAAAACTCTAATTTTATTTATATAGATATTCTAATACAGGGTCGCTTAGGATTTCTTCCCGTTACTTTTTATTTTATATTTTAAGTGATTTTATATTATGGGATTCATTAAATATGTAAATACTAAATACTCTAACATTTGTAGTAATTAAATAAATTGGGAGTTCCTTGAGTACCAAAATTAGGAGTCAACGATAAATTTCTTAAAGAGAGGTTTGTCATGTGCAATATCAAATAGCACTGCCTTTCTCCTTCGAAAACAGTGTTGCAATCTAAATTCATAAAGGTTGCTCCGTTTTCAAGATATCGATAGGTCTAGGATAAAAAGGTCAACATAAAAGTTTTCATCAGAAGTTTGTCATGCGATATATCAAATAATACTGAATTTCCCCTCAGAAAACAGTGGTGTAATCGAAATTTAAAAAGGTTGCACTTTTTCTAAGATATCCGAAGGTCTATGATAAAGAAGTCAACATAAAAGTATTCAGAAGCTTGTCGGGCGTCATGAGGTATGAATGCGAAAAGACGTGCTTTCTAACAAGGAAATCATGTATTATTTTTCACAGAGTATGTTTACGTTTTCAAATAAATAGTAGTTCTCGTTACTAGTCTATAAAATGACTTATTTGGGGAATAGATTGCATTTACGAGGCGAAGCCGAGCGTGGGAAAAGCCATCGAGCCCCGGAAAGACACTTTCGAAACCAGTATTGAACATTATTTTTCATTTCGATATCGAAAAACCTGTAAGAATTATGCATATTTTTGTTTAATCAACTTAGTATCAAGAAAAAAACCAAACTCATAACGCAGAGTTTCCGTGCTTATGTCGGGGTGCATATAGGCTACGCACAACAGCATATAATGCAACAGCTGATCGGTCTGCAACGCAAAATCCCATACCGGTTACTTTCTGTGCACCACGAATGAAGTTAACGTTGTGTAATTTTGCCATGCAGTAGGGGGAATAACCTATCTTCTTAGCTCATTTTTACTTTCTCCCCTTATACATAGTATATGGAGAAAGTATTGTATTCGTCGAAATTTTCGAATTCGAGTTGAGAGTGGATATATCCGTTTTGGGGTCCCCTGAATACAAAAAAGTGGGTTTCAACGTGATGTCTGTCCGTCCGTGAGTCTGTCTGTCTATGTGTGTGTGTGAGTGTGTGTGTGTGCTACCCCGTTGGTCTGATTTAGATTCAATTTGGCATGCATGTGTATATTAACCGTGTCTCCATACTTTCTTTCATTTTTTTGAATTTTTTGATTTTTAAGGGTAGTTCATTTTCATTTTCTTAAAAACGGCTCCAACGATTTTAATTAAAATTTAACAGTTTATAGTGCACAGAGTAAAATAATAAATTTATTTAATTTTTAAAACAATAAATTATTAAATGATATTCTACATATTGCCTTTTTTAAATTTACCTAAGGGAGAAAGTATGTGTCAGTGCACTGATACCGTTTATTCCTTTAGAAAGTGTACTTTCGTGCGTAGAATAATGACAAAAATATTTTATATTTACTCCTCTATCCCAGACTTTTGAATTCGATGGATATTTTGAAAACAGTGCAACCCTTTTGAATTTTCCTGGGGGAAGTTAGTACTGTACTATATGACATGTCGCATGACAAGGCAAGCCAACATGCTGGCCTACTAATATTTTTAAACAATCCTAATTAAAATTAACATACTAACAAACCTCCTCACCAAAGATAGATGGAAAAAATAGATGTTCTTTGGGAATTCAGGCATCAAGTGACAAATCCAACGCCATGGGCAAATTGGATGCTACAGAAGGTACAAGATACAAGCATCTAATACTGTATATCTACATGTATATAAATAAAAATAAAGTAAGTTGAGATATTTTCCACTTTGGTAGGATTTTACCTATGTATAATATAGATTTACGATGGTAATTTTTTGTGGAACCAACGATACTATGTGCATAGTTAGTATAGTTATTACTCCAAAAAACGTTTCGGATGTTGTTAAAAAGGTTGTAAATTTCATGATAATGAACTCGTTAGTACCGTATATTAATTTGGAAATTGTTTTAAAATTAATTTAAATTACCAGTAAGAAGTACGTATAAAAAGGGGGAGTATTTAAGAATGTGACTACCTTTCAAAACTAAGAAACTAGAGAATGAATGAGGAAATGTGGATGGTAAAATAATTTAAACATTGATTTTTTTAATAGTAAATAATGTTTTTCAAGCTATAACTATTTAATGAATATAAAATACATTTAGATGTTTTATAAGTTTTTATTATTAGTTATAAATAAATATTTTATAATAAGACTAAATAAGTGGTCGGTCTATATAATTAAATATTAGTTGATCTCAAGTCGTACTCTCTGCTTTAAATTTAAATGTTATCTAGTAAACAATAACCACAGATAATATGACCTCTAATTAGCTTTTAAGGCACCCTAAATCGGTCAAAATTAATCTTTTGTTTTACCCTTTTACTATATTTTTGTTCTTCAGAATTTCCTCTTTCCAGTTATATGTAACACTTAATACCAAAATTGTTCAAAGCCACTGAAAAAAGCTATGTAACATTTGTAACTCTATTTCAGATGGATTTTGGGAGAATTTAAAACATCACTATTTTGTTTTGGAGTAACCTCTTGATCTCCAGTTACAGTATTTGTATTCTAATTAAATAGACCTACAATTTGATACCAAATTTTACTTATTCTGCAACTTAAAAATTCCTCAAACTCCCAATAGATCGACCTATACTTTCCAGAGTTCCAGAGGTAGTTTCTGCGATTTTCCGTAATTTTAGTTTTTCTAAGTTTAAAGACACAAACACACACACAATATAAATAAATATAAAAATACATATATATATATATAACTCAGGAATTGTTAGACCTACAACTACAAAACATTTATGGCAAACTAACAGTTCGTGATTATATCTAGTTCTTTAGATAGTTTCACTACAATATCTTTACAATAAAGAATTAAAAATTGAAAACTTTTACTTTCGTGTCGTTAAGAGATACATATTTTAAATTATTAAATATTAGTTATATCTAATGAAAATATAAAATCGTCTCAACCGACATTGATAATAAAACAAAATTTTAAATAAACCAAATTTCAAATCTCTATATTGTCTGGTTCCAGAAATATGTGGAATGAAGTTAACAATGTTGTTAAATGGGACTTGGGATGCCCTTAAAATTCAGGTGTATCTGTACATTTGCTGAACTTGTGATTAGTGAAAATGACAATTGTTCATAATAACATATGAGTACCTAATAAGTTCGTTGGGGAATTTTCTTGTCTTTTTTTATAGTATCATCTACACAATGCTGTATCAAAACACTTAAATTGGTAAACAACAAAAAACAAAATTTTGCCATTGAACGAAAAACATAAATTAGTATAGGCTATAAAAATTTGTTTTTAGTTCAAATATTGACCATTTAGTTAGTATTGCCATTGTCACTGCCAGAATAGGAATAGGAAGGATTAAAAATCAAGCTTGACACTGTGAGTATTGTTAATTTTTTGTACAGACATTATTTATGACGATAGGAAAAGCAGGAGTGGGCAGTCAAGATCAAGGAGGAGGAGAAACGACAACTCCAAGTCCTTCCATCTCTCAGGACCCGGTGTCATGCCCGAGTGCCAGATAACCAAACATGTGTCACACCAATCCATACCAGGGTGATCCAAGTTCTAACGTTGTAAGCTCCAAAGAGAGCAGGAGGAACCAAAGGTCCAGGGGGAAGTATTCACTTTGCATAGCCTAAATACTTACGAAATTGCCATGAATTAATTTTGTTGTACCAAGTGAAATAAAACAGCCGAAAAGCCATTTAGGGACCGTATAGAATGTTTTAGAATACTACTATGATGGATGTTTTAGAATACAACATTACTAGATGTAAAATTATGATTTTAACGAGTCCATTGTGTTTGTATTTACAACTAGGAAGTTGGAGAGTTGATGGTTCACTGCATCACAATCTCGATCCTCTCACCTGATCCACAACATCCCTGTCCAGCTGTTCCACCCTCTCGTCGTCCGCGCCCTCAACATCCCCTAGACGGTCCTTCAGCCCGAACGATGGCTTGTAGTCGGCGTAGCTGTAGTCCGGAAGGTCATAATCCCCTTCATCCCCTTCGTCGTAGAACCAATCCACATCGTCTTCCTCTTCTTTGATATACGGAGGATGTTTGTTTACAGCATTTTTGAAAGCAGAGCGAAACCCTTTATGAGGATGCTTTGGGAGTTTTCCTCTTTTTCTCAACTTTTCAAACTCGACTTTGAACATTCTCCTGGGATATGTGATGCCGAAATCGTCTCCCTAAAATAGAATGGTATTAAATTAGTTTTTAGAATATGAAAATGTGTTACACTTGAATATACCGACTAACAATAATTCTAAATATTACGATTATGATAAGCCACCTGAATGAGGGTGAATTTTGTAGGAAGACAAAATTAACCTATGTGAATTTTAATTGACTGGGTCTTCTGGCCTTAAACAGCTAAACAGCCAAGAAGCCGAAAACCTCCTTTTAGTGAATTTTTCTATAATCTATTAGTTACCGTATGCGGCACGTTTAAGAAACGAAACACGTCCACTCGTCACAGGGGGTCAAGAGGCACGCCCAATGGGTGTGCTTCTAATTCTCTCTTGTTTGTGTGACTATTGTTAATTGAGTTTCTTTTGTAAGTTCTCTAATTGCTTTAAACATTTTTGATTTCAGATTTATATCGGCTTAGTATGAAATTTTTACTAATCTTGTTATTTTTTCGTCCAGCTCACTTGAGGACGGAACCAAATTCCAAATTCAGAAACTTAGTTTTGATTAGTTTCTAAAACTTTTTGTTTTTCACCTTTTCACAAATAAAAGCTCTTTGTACTTCACCTGTCTCATGTCTGTTATGTTTTTATGAATTTCATAGTGTTTTAAGTTTTGACTAACATTTTAATGAATAAGTTTAATAAAGTAATAACAGCCGTTCAAAGAAGCCGCGATCAAGATAAAGTTGTATGGAGAATTAACAAACAGTAAATTAATAATCAAAATAAGCCCTGAAAATAAGATATAACAATTTAAATAAGTCCTCTATTCTTTATTAAAATGTTTCAACCTCTATATTGTAGTATCAATTTAATTCATATGTATGTATCAGAGGAGGCCGGCCCATTAGGACCCTAGTTCCTCCCGTTCACAAAAGAAAATAGATAAATTTAGTAATCACTCATAATAAAAAGCAATTGAGTATTTTCGTTGATAACATAATTTTACATTCACAACAAATGATTTTATGATAGGCAGTAGTTGCAAAGAAAAATGAACCAATGTTTTTGTAATGGATTCAGTGATGTTTTCGCGATAGTTAGTAGGCAGCAATCCTGAGTACAAACCCCAGTGTATTTCTTATGAGACTAACCAGCCAATCACAACTCAGAATTTGGCTGTAATAGTAAGACAATGGACACACATGGACCCCGTACGGTTGAGTAGTTTCAATCTTCACCGCGTGAAAGCGCCACTACTACTATAAAGAATGATCCGCCTCGTCTGCTAAGTTGTTGGTTAAAGAGGTTATGTTAGCCTCTAAGACAGAAAACACTGTTTACATTCATATTGTTTTGTAATTTATGCAATTATAAGAAGGACGGTTACTTGCCTTTGTCAAACGAAGTGAAAGTGTACGCACTGTACAGTAGGCCTACTATGTTTAATAATTGGCGAGTCATCAATTATGATTTATGACGATTGTTTTACGTCATATTCATAATAGATGAGTGCTTCCTATTACTGTTATCCACGTCCACAACTGTGTTTTATTAAGTAAGTTATTACGACATATCCTTTTGCTGACTGGCTGTCACTAGGATATGTTTTCGAATAAAAAACTATATCCAAAAATAGTTTTTTAATATTGAAAAATCAAAGCAGACAGGATCAAACCAATATTTTGTTTAGATATTTGAAAAATACAAATAAAGCAGAGATATCTTGTTTCGCCTAATATGAGTACATGTCTTACGAAATATAGATGTGTTATTCCTTGGTATGAAAATTAACATCGGACAATTTAATTAGTTAAAAACTTTATTTTGGCAACTAATGATCCCAAGAGAATAATGTAATGATTAGATTGTTCAATTTTTAAATGGCATCTAAGAAAACAGCAAAACCTAGCTCCTCAAGATCCAAATTTATCATATGTAATGTAAAAGCATGTAATATTATCTAAATATACGTTTTACCTTTGGACTACCTTTAACTATGGCTTTTTTAAAAATCCATAGTTAAAGGGTTTACTTAACGTAATCTTTAGGGACAACTGAAGTTTATTGGCGCAAGTTTCGCTTAAATGTTACACTTATGATATTTCATCTAATACCTGTTTAAGATAACAATTCAGTTGTTTTGTACATTTCAAACATATTTAGACCTCCAAAGTGACATATTTTATAAGTTTACGGTGGCGACGTCCTGTAATCCAGCTACTTGGAGGTCACGAATTGTGTGGATAGTTGTGAGAGGTGGTCGGTGGATGTAGTGTTCTCTTGTGTGGATTAACGTCCACACTATTGAATACTACGTTAATCCGCAAAGACCATCATCATAATTAGACCAATTTGAAACTCAGAGGTCGTGGTTTGGATTCCACGCAAAACTGTAGGTCCCTTAGTTGCCCTCGACCGTTGGGCTATTAATTATCAGTCATGTCTATGGAACATCTCAGCCTTAGTCAAAAACAAGACTACAAGATCACGTCACAATCATCTTACACTCAATCCTCATTCATACTTGGCTTAAAATAACTACATAGTAGTGTGGTTGTCATTTTAATTATCTAATCTAATCTAATTAGTGGATCAAAAACGTGGCTTTAAAACCCATTTTCTGTAGTATACGACTTTTTTCTTATTTCAATATTTTACATAGGTTACGTAAAAAAGGTCTGTTATTCATTCACGTTCCACAAATTTCAGCTCAAAATCTTAAGTAGTTTTTCCACACTCCTTGCACGAAAAACGCCAAATTTCCCAATTAATCACCCTGTAACTCAAAATGATTTCACTAAAAACTTGAAAAAATCTTGCCAAAACATATTCACGATACAATAAACAAATAAACGTTGAAATTAGGTTTTTAACATGGGTTTTACTCATTAGCTTTTTGTCATAATTTGTAGATAAAATCGTTTTATTCAATTTGGAATGTAGCTCATTTAACGTATGTTATCGTTAGTGATAGATTTATAAAAAAATCCCTGTACTGCGTCAATCTCTGCAGAAATTCTGTAAACTGGCTGAGTGATTATAATACGTGCCCTCAAAACGGAGGGTCGCCGGATTGAATCTGGACCCAGTTTCCATTTTTCAATCGGCTATTAATTAATGATGCTTACTAAAAAACATTTAGATATTAGTTAGTAACAAGACAGGGTTTGGAATATTTCCCATCATGAGATTAAAATTGCGTAAAAAAATTATAAAAACAACAAAAACACGTGTTTGATCATAGCTTGAATCAACTTATTATGTAATCAGGGATGGATGGTGGTAACCATATACAAACATATATGGGAATTCGATGAGGACTTAGGTCTTCCGCAACGGAGTTTTGCTAACCTAAAGTCTTAAAAACAAAACATGATTTTTAAAACATTTTTTAAATAATAAAATTTAAAGCTGAATTGTAATTTTAATAATCCAATGAAATACGTTGTTAGCTAGCTTTTTAAAGCGTATTGTTATACTAAAATAAATGAACTTACATATCCCACTATACGATCAATATCCAAGCCCATTGTGATGTTTGAATGCTCCGGAACACACCGTGATAGAACACCTTCTGCCGGACAACGCCTCCGACAACTATATATATATACGTCTAATTCCAACTGGATATGTACATTCCTCTTTAATCAGTAAACAATCGATTAACCCCCCCTTCTAGAACAGCCGAATCCACATAATTGTAAACTGCGCGTCACAACAAATGCGCTGTTTATCTAATATTGTGTTCGAGCGTTTTCTTCGTTATCTACATGATTAGTTTTTAAACATATTTTACAATATGTTTAGTCATACTACTACGAATTAAGTTTTACATAATTTAAATAACTAACTTCCTAGTTTGATTAAGAGTCAAAGGTTAAATAACGATTGTTCAACATGATTTATATACACAGGTTTATAAATACAAATAATCTTTATTAAATTCAACAAATTTGCAGTAAGAGGTTAAAACATTGAATTGAATTAAGTAATTTATTCATTGTTTGAAATTTGTAATTGGTGATCGTTAATTTATGTTATTCAGATTTTTTAAGGAAATTTTCCTTCACGTTTTTAAGTAAAACAAAGTTTCACGATCGGAAATCTGATCCCACCTTGAGGTGAGCCAGAACCTAAAACATAAAAAACGAAAGGTCGTGAAACCTTTGACTTGAAAACGTGATAGAAAACGTCTGTGATAAAAATCTAATTAGTCGTTTATGACTCTGTATTTGACATCGTGCTATTTTACCTAAAAGTTAGGTTATGTTGCTAAGCCTCAGACGTCCGAAACTTTTTTCAGTCAAAGCCCTTGAATTTTGTTTTCTTAGTTCGTCTGTCAGTTTAAAGAAAACCAAAACCTTCCCCAAACGATTTTAATATGGAAAATAGCTTTTATATCTGAAGTATTTCTCGTTTTAGTGGCAAATTGTTTAAAAAAAGGACTAGTCTAGCGATGTAGAAATGCAGATAGACAGGTATACATCAAGATAAGACCTATTTCGACTTTTCTATAGTACATAATGTAGAATAAAAACGTATTATAATTACAAGCAATGTACAGACACAAATCTTACTTTATTTATACAAATAGATATTTCATATTTTGATTTGTTAATTAGAAATTATATATTAAAAATTAATCTTTAGGCCGATCATCGTCAAGCAACGATTCTTCGACGCCCCCCTCGAGTTTCTCGTTATTTTGTCGTCTGCTGAGTTCCTTCCTCACTCCGCCCCACCATTGGTCCAGCTGAGGCTCACATCCATCGAAGAACCCATTGTCATAACCGTACCTATAAACAGGTGCGTTCAGATAATATAAAAGAATGAACACTGATAGTTCCTACTTTATTAAGAGAAATGAATACGTTCGACCTACTTCAATAATCAGTCTCCTAATTAATTGGCAAAGCTATTTAGAAAACCAAGGGCAGAATATCTCGATATTAGGCCAAGAAGTGTTCAATGGCTTTCAGAATAAGTTGTTTTGCAGATGTACAGACATGTGTGTTAGATGAACGTCTTAGACAGCAAGTGAAGGACAGGCTTAAGTTTTATGAGACTAAAGAAAACCCCAAACCAAATGATGAAGTCGTGATTGAAGCTCTTGACGAGGCAACTACTGAACTCGAGCTTGAAAAATAGGAAAAAAAGAAAGATAAAAATAGGAAAATGTCTGTAAAAAGTGAAGTGAATTAAACACATGAAAATGGAATTGACTTTGATGAATCCTTGAACACTGAAGTAAATGAAAATGGTGAACCTCCCAAGAAGAAGATAAAGGAGAAGAAGCAGTCTGTGAGTGCTGCGGGTATGAATAATGCATGGTGCAAGTAAACTGTTATACAGAGAAAAATAAATTAGATTATTTAAGTCAAATGTTCATAATTTTTGCTTTTTTATTCTGTGTTACATATTTTTTAAAATAAAAAATATTTACATTTTTACAACAATTAATGGTTTTTTGACCCTTTGGTTATTTTAATGACCAATGTTATTTTAAACATATTCAAACTGTATATTTTTAATATAGGATTTTAATGTATCAATTTACATTTTTGCTGTTCGATTATCAGATTTATGTATTAAGGGTAAGTTTGTAACACCCTATGATGATTATATACCGGGTGTCTCACCTAAAGTGAACCAATAGCTACCTGTTAAACTATGCATGTGGCAGCAAACTTTTTATGCAACTTGAAAATTTCTTGGAGAACATCCTATATTTAATGGTTATTTTGGATAGAACAGGTAATTGTAGGACATATTTACTCTTAATAATTTTGGCGTAAATATAACCGTTTGCGAGCTACTGTTAATAATCATGATAAAAACTACTGACTATCAGATTTGCATATACCTGGTTACATTGACGCCAACATTATCAAGAATAAAAACGTCTTAAAATTATCTGTTCCATCCAAAATTACCATAAAATATAGGTTGTTTCATAAGAAATTTTCAATTTGTCGGCCATATTGGAAAATGGTGGCCATATTTTTGGATTCTAAATAAATTTTAAAATAATAAAAAATAAAGGGGAGTCCCCGATTAGAAGTTTGCTGTCATATGCATAGTATAAAAGGTTCACTTTAGGTGAGGTACCCTGTATAACTTAGGTTAATATTTCTCAAGCAGAATCATTCGTTTGAATCTTTTTTTAATCTTCACTAAGTCTTTTAATTCACAATCTTTGAGAAGACCTTGATAGATTTCTGCGAGCTTTCAATAAGTAACTCACCATTTCAGTAACTAACTAACTAACCTAACTAATGAGTTTAAAGATTAATAATAAATAATCATAAACTTATACCATAACATGAATGAATAAAATAATACAGACTTATTTTTCGAAGTTAAAATTTTTCTCTTGATATTTATTGTTCATTGCAGTATTTGAATCGTCTGAGAAAGTAATTTTTTATATTTTTTAGTGAAGATGTACTTTAATTTAGTAACAGTACTCCAATAAACTGTGAAACAGATATAATTAATCTATAGTTTTAATTTATGAATATAATGAGACGAAGGTACTTTACTCTTTGTCGTTGTGGTCCAGGCGTTTCTCCAGCTTCCTCCTAGCACGCTCCATTCCCTTCAGCTTAGGAAGAGCCGGGTGGATTCTGCCTTTCGGAAGTTTTTTAATTTTATCCAGTAAATCTAGATGACGACGCTCTCGTACTTTCTTCTACAAAAACATAAACGGTTCTCTAGTTAACGAATAAATTATCTGTCTTAAGATTTGGGATGAATATATAACAGTCAATTCTAAATATTTCACCGGCACCGTAGCTCAGGCCCAGTAAGTGCCCAAGGCTGTTGGATTGAAACCCACGACTCCTCTCAAATTATAAGCGGTCATCTTTGACTAGTCTATGTGATTAATGTCGCTACGGTACCTCACTGTCTTTAATTCACTACACAGTCTCTAGGCCTATGGCGAGGTTAAAAATTAAAAAATCAAAGACTGGGACCGTGGCGTGTCCTGTAATCTTGCAACTTGGAGGTAACGAATTCAAGATAGGTGTGAGCAGTTATGGGTGGGTGTAGTGTTCTCTTGTATAGATTAACATCAACACCATTGTATACTACGTTAATTTGCAAAAGACCATTCTCATAGTTATTAAACCAGTTCATAATTTAGAGGCAGTGGTTGGGCTATCAATTAACAGTTCTGTCTAAGGAACATGTCAGCCTTAAGTCAGTAACAAGACTACAAGATCGCACCACAATCATCTTAAACACTCATTTCTCATTCAAACCTGGCTTAAAATATCTACCTGCGTTGGTCCCTATTTTAGTAACTAACTAACTATGATTTAATCAAGTAAATAAACAATTAAAAAATCTACTGACCTCAGGAAATTTCTCAACACATTCAAAGTCCTCGTCTATCATCAATTCATTGTTCAGCCCCATCTAGTACCAACAACAATAACGTCAACCTTCCTTGTCCGTTGAAGAAGTTACTTCTTCTACAGCTATCTGGTAACCGTATTAAATATATATAAGTTTCTTGCGATGCCGAATCATCAATATTTATTAATTTCCTCGTATAGAAATAGTGCTGTACAGTTGGTTTATTTTCGTTATTAGACACTTTTGAATTATGCTCCGCTCTTTATCAGCGTATTATTATTATTGGGGGAAAACTCTATGTCAGTTGGCTTTAGGAATACACAATGTGGAAACGGTCACGTCTATTATCGTTTTATAGGTGCTTCAAAGCCAATTGAAGCATTTTATGATCAATTCTTGTGCGTTGATTTATATAGGTCAGGTGGGGTCCATACGAATGTGCGATATGAAACAAGGAAATTATTTTTATAGGCCATTTATTTTATTTATTCAAAATTACTAATTATATACACTGTATGTATACAAGTACTATATAGTAATACAGTTCCTATGATTTTAACATTTTGTATTGCCCCTGGACTGTCACGACTACATTCCAGGGTACAACGGTTTCGGTACAAAAAGTACCGAAACTGCAGTAATGTGTGAACACTGATTTGGACTGCTTAAGACAGGTAATTAAAACCACTGTAATACTCGTAATACTCTGTATATTAGGTCACAAGTTACTGCTTGAACAATACAACTCAGTCTGTGTACAAAAAAAAACAGCTGCCGAGGTTTTGAAAATACTTCTAGAAAGGATCCTGACAAATTGTCTACTGGACCTAATCGTATTTCTTAACTCATGAGTTCCTTGAAAGGAGAAATGAATAAACGGTATCAGTGGACTGACACATACTTTTACCCCTAAGTAAATTTAAAAATGACAATTTGTGATAAAACTATCATATTCTTTTAAGTTTCTAAATACCAGTTTAAAAATTATTGTTTCAAAAATAATCATCCAGTTTCTGAAAACAACAAGAGAAACAAAATTTAATAAATTGTTAGAATTCTATGGGGGAGACAACCCTCAACCCTAGTAATACCAAGCCTTTTTAAGTGGGTTATGTTGGGTGATATGACCTTACGCTGCATACCAAATTTCATTTAGATACCTTTACCTTTTTGGCTATTAATTAACAACATTTCTCTCTAAGGAGTTATCCTTATTTAGTAACTAGTCTACAAGATCATGTCTCAAAATCACCTTACACTCAATTGGCATTCATAATTGCCTTCAAATAAGTGGGTAAATTAGATTTAGACAGGTAATATAAAGTTAAGTATAAATAAATCACTGAAACTTTTAACGCTCCAAGTGGCGATCCAGTGGGCATCCCAGTGTCGATGGCAGTGAAAAGTGATAATAAGCGTCTATTTATTGCGATTTAGTTAATTATTACCATCACGGTGCTGCCATCTGCGAGCTGATGCATGAACTAATGCCTCGCGGATTAGCTGTTGTGCCAGTAGAATAGCGTTTTATAGCTAAATAAGAGCTTTCTCAGACGGTGGTCCTTTGGGATATTTGAGTTATCCTTTGGTCTAAACTGTTAAGTGAACTGATAAGTGCAATGGTTGAAGCCAATCGGAAGGACGAGGGTTCGAAACCCGACCATTAGCAATCCGAATTTGGCTTGAAAATGTGCGTTTCAGTGGAGGGAGAGTCCGACTCAAATAAAACGGTAATTAGATTGAATTATTGAAATGGAAACCTACCAAGGTAGGTATTTTAAGCAAATTATGAATGAGAAATGAGAGCAGGATGATTGTGGCACGATCTTGTAGTCTTGTTACTGACTACGGCTGACATGTTCCTTAGACAGGACTGTTAATTAATAGCCCAACAGTCGATGTCAACTAAGGGACCTACAGTTTAACGTGAAATCCGTACCACGGCCTCTGAATTACGAGTTGGTCTAATTATGAGGATGTTATTTGTGGACTAACATAGTATTCAATAGTGTGGACGTCAATCTACACAAGAGAACACTACAACGACCATCGCTCACAACTATCCACAATTCGTGACCTGCAAGTAGCTGGATTACAGGACGTCGCCACCGTCCCATTGACCGGATTGGGTAGAAATGACAGAATTTGTATGCATAATTGGAATTGTAGTGAACATAGGTTTTTCTTCTTTTACGACTGTGTGGTTAAGGGGGCATGTTTTGTGTTTTTGTTTAGACATAGTATTTTAAGAAAATCGCATAATTCAAAGTAAAAATAAGAAATAAGCTAAAAAATTCCACCACTCGGAGGGTAAACTGGTAATTATTAGATTTATTTAGATTAATCAATCCGTATCATTTTCATTTTGGCGTGAAATAAAATAAAAATGTTAATAATAATGAAAATTATACTTTTTAAAAATACGAGTTTACTATTAGTGTTTTTAAGATAGGTACACGAAAAAAATATACTTAGCTTACAGTAAATACTTATAGGAGGTATTCGTATTTCCGACTGCTATTATTTTTATGTTTATACTAGACTATTTAGGCCTACTATTTTCTTTAAGTATTTAGTTAATAAATAATTACTATTTCTATGTTTGAATGTCAATATGGAAATTAAAAAATCTAGTACAGAAATAATTGAGTAAGAGAACATTGAGAAGAGCAATTCTACACACAGGCAGGAATGATTCAACAATGTTGCCGCCTTGCCACGAATCTCTGAGACGATTCCTACTTAGTGGAATTTCCCTAAAGTATAGTAGTAGTATCTTTGGCGTGTTGCATACTTTACTAGGCTCGGGATTCTTAGTCTGATCAGTCTTTTACTTTTAGATAACAGTGGGATTAAAAAGCTAAAAAGCTATACTTGTTTAATAATAGTAAAACAATCCCTTACACTGAAAATATACAACAGAAATGCTTTAGAAATTAATATTTAGATAGTAAACATCCGAATATTCATATTGACATATCGAATGGCGAATATATCGATTACATTACATATTAGTGTGTGCAATCAGGGGCGACATGTATCCATCTGCACAGCAATGACAATATGTCCTGGATGATGTAATGCCAGCGTGGCTTTATGGTGGCGGTGAGGAACTTTGCCCTAGATCGGATGATTAAAACTTACATCACAAATCGGAAAAATTACTTTTTTGTCATACTTTATAAGTATTAAAGAACCGTTCAACGAGAGTGACTTTATTCAATTGTTGCTCTCTTTCAAGAAATATCTAGATTTAAGTGGTACGATATTGTAATAATACCTCCGTCACAGCAGACCTGCGTACTCAGCGAATTTATACCTCAATGGTATGGTAATAACAGTACAAGTATATGATCAATCAATAGCTGTTAATAAATTAGAGTATTTGCTATTCTATTCACCGTAACTTTAACATGGGAAAGAGAACGCAGGATTGCTGCATTGAAGAATACTGAAAGTAGGCATTTTTACCATAAACTATTTTTATTTCGTCCATATACCAAATTTTATCATTATCTGGAGTTTGCCTACTGTCCATAAGATTACATGGGAAAGAGTATGCAGATTTGCTGTTGTGAGGAACACTGAAAGTAGGCATTTTTACCATCAACTATTTTTATTTTGACCATATACCAAGTTTAATCGTTATCTGGACATAAATAATGGAGTAAGCGTACTCTCCATAAGATTAATGTGGAAAAGGTTTGCGGGTTTTCTGCTGTGAGGAACACATAAAATATGATTTTTTTAGAACAATCGTATGGATCCCAACCACATGAAGCTAAATACATAGTTTCATCCAAAACTATTGGTTAATAGGGGAAATATTAATTTTCCCTTATCCTCCACAAGATTAGCAATGGAGCCCCTAAATACAATATACTGTGTTTAGATTTTTAATATCTCGGTAGTGGAGAAAGAACAAAACTTTAAGGAATGACGCTGGATGACTTTCTACGTTTAGAGTAGGGCATTACAATATTTTAGAGTTTTTTTTGAATTTGAAATGATTTCCATTCACAGTGAAAGCTTAATCTAAACTATAATGACCTTTTTAGGGAGCAGTTAAATATTTTTAAACGGCAATTTTGACCAGTAAAATGCATTACCGTGAATGAAATAATCTCTACAGGCTGACAAGATTTGTGGGAATTTAGGGATGAAATCTGTCAAGAGATTACTGTCTTCCACGTCCAGCCTCCCATGTCTTCACTTTTGGACTTTTTCACATTTATTTATTTTTAAATCTAGATAAAGTTATTTCGTGAAAATCTTTCATAGCCAGAACCGTACACGTTTTAGTTTTTAACAAACGACTTTTTCTGAAAAGGAGACCTATCTAGGTAAGTATGTTAAGCCAAGTAAGAATGATAAATGAGTGTAAAATGATTGTTGCACGATCTCGTAGTCTTGTTACTGACCAAGGCTGGCATGTTCCTTAGATAGGACAGTTAATTAATAGCCTAACAATCAATGTTACCTAAGGTACCTAAAGATTAACGAGTGATCCAAACCACTTTTGTATCTTATTTACGAATTGGAATAATTATGAAGGTGGTCTTTGCGAATATGTGTAAGTTAGTATTTGATATTATGGACATTAATCCACCCAATAAAATATCACATCTACCGACTATCGCTTGCTAATAATAGCTATCCACAATTAAATTTGTGACCTTCAAGTAGATTACAGGACTTGAATAAAATAATAATCATAAAATATTATTAGAACATTGTTAAAACCATACAGAAGTACAGTGTTTTAAGGGAAAAGATGTTTGCAGAATTTATTAAAATGTTTAGTCGTCGAAATCATAGGCTTATCAAACATGGTATCTACATTCTAGTGTTCCCCCATAACCAAGTAGAAGGTATAAATTTTTTTGTACTTTTTACTTATTTCCTAATTTTTGTATAATCTAATCATATGTATATCATCAGACCGGGGCAATGGTGGGTGCGTCCTAGCTACTTCTAGGTCACGACTTTTGTAAATTTATAAGTGGTGGTCTGGGGATGAGGTATTTTCTGGTGTGGATTGACATTCTCACTATTGAATGATATATTTATCAACAAAGACCTTCTTCATAATTACTATACCAGTTCGTAATTACAGAATTTTGGTTCAAACCTCTCAATAAACTTTAGGTCTCGTAGATATTGGCTGGTAGGATATTAATAAACAATCCTATCTGAGGAATATTTCTGCCTTAGTAACAAGACAACAAGATTGCGCCACAATCATCTCACACTCATTTTTCTCATTCGCGCTTGTCTTATGTACCTAGGTAGGGCATCAATTTAATTAAAAGTATAAGAACGAAGTGTTTACAAAATTATTGAATCGTTTATCTCAAATATATGATTGGAAGTGTGATAATAAAAAAAATAAAAAGGCAATTTTATTTTATTTATTTTATTTTATAATAAAGTCGTGACGATAATAGGGCTAATTTACTCAGTAATAGAGGAAAGTTCACAAAAGTGGATCCCTGGCCTTTTTCCTCTGTACTGTGCTGAACGCTATTGAAGCTAAGCGTAATTAGAAGTACACACTTCTACCAATACAATGGTGGAGCACCACGTCATTTGCGTCATCCACCGGCAGTCAGTCTGCCATTATGTGATTTGTTGACCAATAAACTTTTTACAGTGTTATACATTATTTGACACTACTCCTAGATTTTTTTAAATAAAGGTTTTAATATATGAATACTCTTAAACAGTAAGGAACAAAGATCATATTTACTATCTAACTATCTCATATTGTATTAAATTAAAAATACTTAAGCTATTGTCGCCTAAAATGGACCCCTCATTTTTCATTTCTAAATACAGTATCAGCCAAAATAAACAGTACTGAAATGGTAATACTTTATTATACGTATACAGCTTGGAAGTTTGTATCCTGTAGGGAAAACCACCAATACTTTTGAACATTCTTCTCATGACGTATTGCTAATATTCAGTTAAAGAGAAGCTCGCATTAGGCGTCTTTTCGGTAACTGTAACACTTACTGCAACACTCTTGCGTGGTTTTAATTTGTACAGACAGTAGTTGGGCGACCTGAAAAGCCCTTTCGCTGTGTCAGAACACTACCTGTTCTTCGAAATTTTTCAACAACACTAAGAATCACAGCATTACTAGGCGGGTTTTTGTGGAAATGTTCCTGAAAACGTAAAGCAGTGTGTGACAAGCTTGGACCACCCGCACGTCCATTTCCGTATGAGCGAAAATAATGCTCTACGATAAAAGTTTTTTATACAGTTGTTAGCACCATGTTAACAAAAACTAACCTCAAATAAGAAAAAAGTAATGAACGCAAAGCCGTGGCAACAATCACCAATTGAATCAGCTGATCGAGAAGGCAACTACAGGTGATTCAGTTTCAGTACTGTTTATTTTGGCTGATACTGTATGTCTTTATGAATGCTATTATATATAAAAAATAATTTTTACTTAATATTCTACTACTATTGTATGATTAATTAATTTTAACTTAAGATTTTTTCTGTGATTTTTAATTCCATTTTTCCATTTATTTAAGTAATATTTTTTTCTTTTTACATGGGTCCAATTTCAGCACTTTTCTAATTTGTCAAAAGGCAGTGTTTTTAATTATTTTTAATATTATTTTCTAAATGTGAAATAAAAACTTTGCGAAAAATCATCGAACAATCAGTACATGCAATAAAACAATTCTTCCACTGTTTTAAATTTTTAATAGTAAAAAACTAAATAATTTATAATCAGGGCAGTTGTGAAATACGTGTTGTTATAATGAAATATTATAAGTGAAATATATGTATGTTAATTAATTATATGAATATTTACAGAGAAAATATTATAAACAATTCAAATGTTATCGGTAAAGGTTACCAAAGAAAGTTAAGCATGAATTTACGTTAATTTATGACATCAAAAGTTAACCAAACATCCGACATATATTCAAGTTTATACAAACCTTACAATCCCTGCAAGTAACTGTATAGAATGAATGGACAAATAAAACCTTTAGCAAACAAATTGAAATGTACGAACATAAATTATACAGTGTAATATTATAAAAAAGTAATACCTTACCTTAGAATACCTTTAATCACTTTTTTTCTTAAAGAGCCACAATAATTTTTGCATTTGAAGTGTTCTGTCTCAGGATTATATACATTAAAACGACTAGTAAATTTATTGATAGGAAATTAAATCTTATGAAAGATGTAAGTAAGAATAGTATAATAAAGAGGGGTTGGATTAATCATAATAACAGTTGTAGCGAAACTGTTGCTGCAGTCCAACAAAACGTTGTCTGATAAAGCATTAGGGATCTCATAATGTTACTGTAGGGAAATTTCTAGTAGGGTTACAATACTAATGGCTTTTGCTGGTTCTGGCATTCGTACTCAGACTTCATTGAACATGTATTGTTCATGCAACGAAACAAACTTGTGACCTGTAAGTATTGAAAACTGAGATTATCTATATCATGCTATGCATAACACCCATCCTTTTATTTCTTGCTCATTAAAAATTTAAACAATTAATCATAAATTCATGGTTAGTGATAATTGTTTTTACCACAATATATATTATAGAATATTATTTTTTAATTTTTATACTCCTCAATAGTATAGTAATTTTAAAATATTTAATAATAAATTACTAGAAAAGTGGAATTTCAATTTCATAACTAAGCAATGTATAAAATATTATATTATGTAATGCAGCTTGTGAAACAAGATTCCTAGGTCGTTGTTGCTATAACCAGGAAAACCCACGTATCGAAATTGAGCTATGATTATACTATTAATATAAATTCTTGCTTAAATATTCACCGTATCTCCAGGGGGTTTTCTCATTTTTTAGAGTTTTTGATTTTTAAGGGTAGTTCATCCTTAAAAACGTGAAAATCAAAATTTCTCAAAAACGGCTCTAGCAATTTTGATTAAAATTTGATAGTTCATAGTGCAAAGAGTTGCCAAATAATATTACACCACCCGCCCAGCTGTAAATTGACGGAAAAAAGCTATTCAATTGTTTAAGCTTTCCGCGAAACACTAAAGGTAAAGTATAATTTGTTTGCCACCATTCAAACCATTCCCAATTATTTGTCTACGACTAACGGTTTCAGAGAAAAGTTAAAATTACTGTCTATGATAAACGCAGTACGTTGTCTGAGAGCGCCAAATTTTATTCTTTTGGAGAATATTAAAAAATCAATTTCTTCCTTTTCCATGAAACTCGGTATGCAGCGCAAGGTTACATTACCCAAAAGCACCCGCTCTAAATAGCTTGGTATTACCCTGAAGGATGGTGGGGGGTTCCCCATCAAATTCCACCAATTAATTTAACATTGTTCCTCTTTTTGTTATTTTAAGAAATTAGATGATTATTTTTGAAGTAATAAATTATTACATGCTATTTAGATAAACTTTAAAGAACATTTTAGTTTTATTTCAGTTTGTCAGTCCACTGATACCGTTTATTAAGTGTTGTACCCCAGAAAACCTGAAATGGCCTTTCCTCAATTTATATCTGTGAGTTCATCCTTCTGTAAGGCTAAACAAGGTCTTAATGCTTCTACGTGAAACGAGAGCACTTACTGAGATGAAACGTACTTCAATTATATCTTTTGGAGAAGGATTTTGTTTTTTAACTTATCTAAAACCTATTAAAATAAGGTAATGAGACCTAAAAATCGCAGTTTTTAGTGATTTTAGCAAAATTTTTCTTAGTATTAATGAACTGTGATTTTTTGAGGGAAATAATCATCAAGGGAAAATTATAATTATACTACTTGCATTAATAATTATTTAAAATCTTTAAAAATTACACTACAGTAAAATAGTGTCTTGACGTAACAAAAATTTACAATTTAAAATTAATACTACTTCGATGATCTGAGAATTAATTTTTTTGTATCAGCGAATTTCTCGGATAGGGAAGAAGCTATTACCATAGGTCTCGTGGCAAGACTTAAGCCCATGAACATGTCACGTTTTCGTTTTGAGGTGCCCAGAGGCGATAAATATAAGTCGTTAAAATTTATATTTATATGGGCAATCGCAACGGGTAGTTTGGGACGAGTTATACCCCAAAAATAGGTTTTTGTGTTGTAATTTTAAACATTTTATCTTTTACCATTAGAATCAGCTCTAAAACCTACACAATTTATTATAATTAAGTTTTGCTCCATCCCTAATGGTTGTCGAGATATTAAAAGGGTTAAAAACAGTATGTTGTTCTTTGGGGCTCCTATGTTAATCTCATGGAGGATAAGGAAAAACTAATATTTCAACTATTAATTAATATTTTAGGAGGATACTTGGAATTGATCTTCATGTGTTAAAATCCATCCGATTATGCTTTAAAATCATAGTTAATGTGTTTATCATGACTGCTAACCTGCATACTCTCTCCCATGTTAATCTTAAGGAAAAGAGGCGAACTCTTATTTAATACGGATCAAACCTTTCATATTACTATTATCATATTATTGATTGGGAAATTCATTGAGTACGCAGGTTTTCTGTGGCGGGGGTATTATTGACTTATTTTGAGAGAAATATTTTGTCATAATATTAAATATCTTATTCAATATCTTTTATTGGAATTTTCCAATGCGTCCTAGTTTTTAACTTTACAACATTTCTGGAGGTGGAGAAACTCCTGTTTTTAAGTAACTACCTAATCATTTGAATTTACAATTGAAAGTTTAAGTCACAGATATTAATTATATCATTTTGTTAATAATACTATTCTTAAATATCATGCAAACAAAAACTTTATTGATAACACAACAAATAACTACAAAAAATATACCTTCTCATTCCGACTAAACACTTGTAAATAATACGTTCGATTAAATAAGTACCCATAAATAATAGTATAATTTTGTCAGTTGAAAGGATAAGACGCATTTTGCATGACAAATATAAAATATGTTATTGATTTTGTTTCATTTTAAACATAATCTATAGAGTGATCAATGATCTCGTTACATAAAACATTGTCTTAATCGTTATGGTGATTTTCTGACAAAGCCCATTACAACCCAATCAGCAGTAAACACACCAAGACGCTTGGCAACCTGTAGGAGGAAATTAACATTCACTCTACAGAATAAGGGAGGGGTTGAGGGGTTGAATATTCAATATCAGTGTATATAAGTTTATTAAACTAATGACCTCTAATTTAATAACTAAAAATTCATGCCAGGCTATCGGAGTAAGATAAAAAAGTATTCGCAGAGGAATGATAATGCATTTAATCCGTAGAAAACAACATAGCTAGGTATAGGACCATTGTTTCTCGATACACCGACACCTTCTTGTTCTTGTTACACCGACCCAAAACTCTTGGTATTTTAAGGTGAATATGACGAATTGGAATTGGTATTTTAAGGTGACTGTGACGAATGTAGTAAGTGTAATAAGATTTTTTACTAGATTCGATTACCTTTCGAAATTGCGACCTGCCAAGGTGGGTATTTTAATACAAGTATGAATGAGAGATGAGTGTAAGATGATTGTGGCACGATCTTGTAGTCTTTTATTGAGGCTGACATGTTTCTTAGTCAGGACTGTTAATTAATGGCTCAACAGCCAATGGCATCAAAGGTACATCCAGTTTAACGTGGAAACAGAACCAATTTTACCTCTAAATGACGAACAGGTCTAATTATGAGGATGGTCTTTGCGAATTATTGTAGCAATAAAACACCAGGGAATATTATATCCACCGACCATCGCACATAAGTATCCACAATTCTTGACCTTGAAATGGTTGGATTACTGGACACGCCACTGCCTCATTCTAAAAAATGCACTCTGTACGATAACTTTTTAACTAATTTTATCAAACCATTTTGAATATTGATATGTTTAGAAAAGTTGATAATTTTAACCAAGTCAATACTAATTTTGATTGGCTTGTTCAGGCTTAGTTTTAGAGTCAAAAGTGTCTGAGTCCAATCGAGTAACGTTGTTCGGTTCCCACTATCATTGCACCTCACAGGCTGTCTGAACTGCCCATCACCGTGGTACTGTAGCGGCCTGGGTCTCATATGCATAGAGGAGACCGCTCGTGATCTGTCAGAAGTCATCAGCCCAACAACCTTTGTCTTCCTGGGTCAGAGGGATACTCTTAAGCTACCATGTTGGTTTTATTGCATTGCAAAAGCTGTCTTTCATTAATTAACAGTTCTGGCTAAGGACCATGTCAGCCTAAGTCAGTAACGAGAGTACAAGATCGCACCACAATGATCCTACATTCATTTCTCATTCATATTTAAATGCCTACCTAGGTAGGTTGCCATTTCAGTTAAAAGTATAAAAGTAATTAACCTCTGGTTGTGCCCTCGTGTTGATTAGGAATTTATTGTCTGCATGATAAATTTTTTTTAGTTCACTAGGACTAATGGACCTGTAATACTTATAAGTATATATGCAAACACATTGATGTGATATGTTGTTGAATTATAACGAGTTATAATGATATTAAGTGATATAATATTACTCAATATGTTATTTGAAATAATTGTAATTACTCAGACTGATGTTGAACGGCCATGATGATATATAACCAAGAGATCATAACTTTTCTGCAGCTTGATTTACATTTTTTTAACTTCTAGAAGTATGTCAAGAAATTACTTAATTATATTATACAATAACCACTATAAGCGAACGTTTCTGCTATATCAATGCATGAAATTTAATTTCTCCACAAATAGTCAGAGAGGTAAGAATCAATCTATTGGTCATATGTTATAGTACTTGCGTAACCTATGTTGTTGGGAATGATTGTTGAAAAAAATATACAATATATGCCGTATTTAATAGTAGAGTTAATTTAAGACACGTAGGCTATACTACGTAAGTGGTATTTTAGATTCCACTATACTTTTAATTGAACCATTGATAATTAATAATTGGAATATTGCATCTTCCTCTTAGCTAGTATTTTAGCTGAAATGAAAATAAAAAACAAATTTTACACGTGACTTCAATCATTAATTGACTTTGCGTAAATTTTTACTTTCTTCTAATTTTACGGTATTAAATGGAGAAAGTATTGTTTCCGTCAAAATTTTCGAATTTCAGTTTACTGTAGACATATCTGTTTTAGGGACCCTTGGGACCATAGTGTATGTCTGTCCGTGTGTGTGTGTCTGGATGTGTACAGAGCCACAGCCTACCCCGTTGGTTCGATTCATTTTTTTATTTTTAAGGGTGATTCACCCCTAAAATACCCTTAAAATGTAAAAATCAATTTTTCCAAAAAATAAATGTAACGATTTTGATCAAGATTAGTACTTTATACTGCATACAGTTATAAAAAATACGACACCACCCACATGTCCGTAAAAATAAGGGTTCCTTAAAAAGCTGTATACTTTTAAATGTCAAAACAAAACAATAAGAGTAAAGTACATTTTGATTGTCACCACTAAAACCAGATTTTAGTTAAGTATTATAAGTATTTTAGTTTATTTGTCTACGACCTACGGTTCCAGAGAAAAGTTAAATTTACTGTCCATGGTAAACGCAGTACGTTGTTTGAGAGCGCCCAATGTCATTCTATAGGAGAATATTAAAAAAATCAATTTCTTCCTTATTTCGTAAACGTTTTTCACGAAACTGGGTAAACTGGGGAGCATCACCTAACAAAACCCCTTCAAAAAAGCTTGGTATTATCTGTGGGGGGGTTGCTCCCCAAAAAGTCCTAACATTTAATTCAAATTTGTTTGTCTTGTAATTTTGTAAACAATATTGATATAAAATTTAAAGAATATGATATAGTAGTTTTATTAAAGATTTTAGTTTTTAAATTTACTTAAGGGAGAAAGTATATGTCAGTCCATAGATACCGTTAATAAATTATTCACAGATCAATTAGTTCAATTATTAATTGAATAATTGAACTCATAAGGTTTGAAATATAAGCTTGGAAACAAAAAAAATTGTAATGGTTAAACATTTTTGCTTGAATGGTCGCCTGTGTCAATTATAGAATGTTTTAATAGGGAATGTTCTGGACACATAAAATGGAGTCCGGTCGGAATCACCAATTGGTTCTGGAGTCGTTCCACCCTCTTCAAGCTGTAGCTCGTGGCTTCCAAACTGTTCTTTGTTTGGAACTACGTGAAAGTGTGTGTAATATGTGCCCATGCATTTTTATTCTCAAAATTCATGAAGTTGTTGTTTTTTAAATCCATATATATATAGGTAAACAGATATATTCGGTTTCAAACCTTGATACTAAAACATGTCATATTCAATTTTTAATGAATAATCCACTTTAGCTAGTTAAAATAAGAATGCACTAGATAAAGGTTTGCAATATAAAAGATTTTTTCAGATGGCCTGGAAAATTCTATTTCTAGTTTCATACCATGTTTATATTGAACTCTAACCCCATTTTATCAACTTCATTTAGTTGATAAAATGGTTCTATGACAGTATTATGACAAATCGTTATTTATTGTTTTGTTTTTAGTTATTATAAATGTATTTCAGTTATTTCAACTTTCAATCAATGAAGAATGTATTAAAACTATATATTTATCATTACTTAAAACTCATTTCTAATTATGTGTCTAAATTTATTATTATTTAATTCAATTATTGTTAAATTTTGTTTTTAAAACACACTCAGCCGTGGATTGATTATACATTAAGAAACAATAATTAAACTTTGTTTACATTTCATTACATAACAAATCTCACAGGTAATTAAAGATTTCTTGGAGAAAGTAAATTTGTGAAAGTTCATTAAAACGCGTAAGAAGTTTGAAACAAACGTTAAAAACCCATTAAGATTTTTTCTTTCCCAACCAGCGGGATTCAATATTAACACTTTAACAGCTTTTGGATAGGAAGCTTATTTATTTGCTTTTGGAAAGCAACAAAATTAGATTAGACGTCCATATAACGAGATAGGGAATGTTATCGTATATTTACTAATTTAATAGTCACATTTTGGCTGTTTAAAATGTTTAACAGAAGCAAACTAAAAACTATACAAATAAGATGTTATTGATAAACATTCGTAGCTGTGTGCTCACACTATGTAAATGTTATTTGTCAACTCCATCGAGATCTTGCAATACCTTGTTGTTGTAGGGAAATTCATGCTGTATCAAACATTATTATTCTCTTTGGTAATGTTATAACTTTAGTTTAGTTTAATTACAGCAAAAGCCCTGCTACCCTGTTGGGGGCTTAAACAATTTCAAGTACAAGTCCTAAAACCTTCGTTAACAATTAATGCAAAAAACAGAGCACTAGGCTACTATATATTTTGGTTAGTAAATACAGAATAGCTTCCTGTAAGGTCTGCGATATTGATCAGTTATGTTCACAATCTAATCAGAGATCCCGTTACAGGAAGCTTCTCTGTGGTGAGTTTCTTACAAAGGCTATTACAACCCAATCAGCAGTAAAATCCAGTCGAGGAGTTCGTCCAACTTGTAGGAGGAAATTAACATTCACTTTACACTGCCTTCGGCGCCGTCGTTAACCTGGGGGGAGGGGGGCTGCAATGCTGGCTACCGAAAACTTAATCGTTTTAATAATAACAATAATTGTAAATACCGTAATTATATTTATTTACGTGTAAAATATTCAATCATGTCAAAATATGCAAAATTCATTATACAAATCTTATAGTATAAACAAGCTATATATCCAGGTAAATATTTTTTGTTTAAGGACTAATGATTTTTTGTTTAATACCGGGAATTTGACTGTGAGAAATCGATTTAATCAGATCTCAAGTTCGGGGAAAATCTGGGTTTCGTCCTACAACCCTTTAGAGTGTTTACGTTGTCATGAAGGACCTTTCTTGTATCTTCAGTTGACCAAAACACCTGATGCAGGTTGTTTTTATTATTCATAGTAAAATTAAAGAAAGAAAATTGGATCAACTCATCAAAATTTAAAGACAAAGGATTACACACACCTCCTAAAACCTTGTGCTTTAAATCCGTCTTGGTGCCACAAAAATTAAAAGAAATTATAAAATTGGAGGAGGATTAATTTGTTTAGTTAATAGAATTCGGAATGGCTATGCCTTCAATAAATCACAAATGTTTACAATACACGGTGTGATTGTGAGCTACTCTTGACTATCTCATGTTGTCCTGTACGTCTGTCCCTATGGAATGAAGAAATTCTTTTAAGTAGAGCTTTCAAAGGTAAAGTTGAATTTACGACCTTGATATAACGTTAATTTATGATTCCATATCATTATAAACTAAGAACATTTTGAACTTGAACATTTTGGACACTATTTTCAAATTTTAATTTCGAATCATATAGTTGTCTAGTTTATGTATAATTCCTAATTTGTCTTAGCTCTGGTGAGGAGGAGCTGTTGGAAATCTTTAAGACAAGATTTAACCAGGTTTCCATAGGAAATACCACAGAGCTATTGTACTGAAATTTTAATATATATTAACAAGAACAGTTGTTTAGATGAACTGGAAAAATTCCCTTTAGACACATCCTTGATCTAATCTATTTCCCTCACGAAAGTAAATATAAACCTTTCAAAATACCTTCAAACATATTGTCGATGACTTAACTTGGTAAAAGGCAGAAGCCATTATAAAGATAAAAGATTAAAATTCGTAAAGAATAAATATTTGATTTTTAGGTAAGTTTGAAAGGAACATTTTAAAGAATATTTTTATGTCTGATAAAGGCTATATAATCAGTGGTTATATTTTGTTTGGTTTAAATTTACAGGAAACGTTATGGAGAGTAGTTGAATTCGTGTTTATATTGAGTACATAATAAATGTGTTTGAACTTACTTAGTAAATTATCAAATACATTACAATTACAATACTTAGTATTAGAATCATGAAGAATAGAACTGTGTATTTCGTACTAGTTATTTTACTTTTTATAAACCGAAAAGTTATAGTGGGTATAAAATTGAATATACATATTTGTAGGATTTGTATTAAATAAAAAATATGTATCTCAGAAGTTATGGTTAGTCATAAACAGTGCTCGATGCAGTACCTGTAGGAAGAAAATATTTGAGATGTCCAAGGCTACAGTGGTGGAAGCAAGTCCAGAAACATGCAAAAATAATATCCATAACAGAGGATATGTGAAACACATGTGTGAGACATGTGACAGAGGGTTGAGAAAGATAGTGCTAAACTGTTGGTGAAGCCACAAACCAACATACTCTTCAGTGGTCCACTGTGTAAGGTAAGGTATAGTCAATAAAAAATGTATCTCAGTCTTACTATCCGTTATTATTATCTTAGTAGGTTTTACAAAAATATTTGAGATAACCTACTCTCATTTTTTGGGGTATAGCTTAGATTAGATTAGATTATTGAAATGTCGACCATACCACAAGGTAGGTATTTTAAGCCAAGTATGAATGAGGGTTGATTGTACGATGATTGTGGCGCGATCTTGTAGTCTTGTTACTGACTAAGGCTGACATGTTCCTTAGAGAGGACTATTAATTAATAGCCCAACAGCCGATGGCAACTAAGGGACCTACAGTTTAACGTGGAATCCAAATCACCGCCTCTGAATTACGAATTGGTCTAATTATGAGGATGGTCTTTGCGAATTAACGTAGTTCTCAATAGTGCGGACGTTAATTCACACAAGAGAACACTACACCCACCGACCATCGCTCACAACTATCCACAATTCTTGACCTCCAAGTAGCTGGATTCATGGTAGTCATGGTAGTGCGTAAGCTCCAAAGTAATGCACAATACAATGTGTCTCAAACACCCCACAACAATTAAGTACCTCATAGACATAGACGGGGAGTCAGATAGCGGATATTACTAGGATATTGACTGGCTGCCATGGCCGGAGTCTGGGGGAGGAAACGGGAACCGCCCCACTGGTCACCCTTGATGTATTTGACACCTTATAATTGGGCAATAGATCACAGTGTGAACTGTTAATATACTTAGGCCAGAAATCACCAAAAACCAAAACCACCATTAAACCTTGGTTTATGCCCTTAATTGGCGTTTTCAGATTTCATAAAAAAACTAAAACTTCCGTTTAACCTATCTTCAACCGTGGTTAGAACTTAACTGACGAAATCAAATTTGATGAAAACCTGCAACCACCGTTGAACCTACCTTTAACCGTGGTTAGCACTTAACTGACGAAATCAGATTTCATCAATAACTAAAACTGCCAATAAACAGACATAGACGTAATATATTTTGAATCAAATAGAAACAATGTATATCTCAGTCGTCAATAGGTTTCAAAGTAAACTTTAAAAAACAATTTATATGTTATTAACTTAGTTTAACATCTTAACCGTTCAGGTAGACAGGAATTTATCGATGCTGTCGTACTCCCAATCGACCAGAAATCTGTGTCCTCATAAATGCAACTGCAGTCAGTGTCCTAATATCGGCAGGAAGCTATAAAGTATAGAACACTAGCCCGGCATACGAAAATATTTGTGGTTAAGTTTACTTGTTCACATGTTGACCTAGCCAAACATGAAAGTCCATTGCCGCCACGAATGACTCTTAAGATACCAATGTCTGGTTTTTAGGAGTTTTCGGCAGTGAAATTAGATTTACTGAACTGTGCTTTAAATCATCAGTCAATTTTAACTAAAGATTATCAAAAACCAACTGTAGTGCGAATTTGGTGAAATCTAGCCTTAGTAATGGTTTTGTAAGTAATTATGTCCATCTTCTACATTATCTTGTAAATTATAGTCATCATATAAAAATATTTACAATTGTTTTTATAACGTTTCGTTATCATCAAATATAGTTTTCATACATTCAGTTTAGCGTCAGTGCATTGAAACACTGATATAATATATCTTTGAGTAAATGTTATAAAGGTCGCTGTATTGTAGATGTCAGCATTTGTTGAGGTTATGTTGCCATAACTCGGCGGGAAACGATGCCGCCATTAGTGAATTGCGAGGGAACACCTGACACTGGCAGTGCTGCCAACTGAGTTTAACACATTAAATCTGCGGAAATCATCACATACAGTTCACAGAGTAAGTACTTTTGTGTCATTTTAAGTATCATATTCTTTTATATGAGTGTTACTGCTCTCTTACTTGAACTTATGATATGGTTCATAATTTCTTACGAAGTCTTGAATTTAATATTACGTAAAAGGAAAACAAAGTTATATTAAAGGTAATTAAAACTAAGATTTTGACAGTAAAGGAATAAAGGAGACCGAAAATACTTAGTTATGTGGTACGCACAATTTCTGTGTCTGATAAAAATAAACTTATCAAAGAAGAATGATTAAGTTTCTCACACCTTTATGCACTGATATGGTATGTTTTGTCACTAGAGTCTAAAGTGCCACTTTTTCATCAGTGGTCAAGTTTATACTGAGGCCAAACCATGCATAAGGTCAGAAATAGGCGAGTCCAGGTAAGATAATGAGTAAATGTAGTCTAGGTTCTAAAATGAGTGAGGATGAAAAAACACTTTTGGCGCGAGTGACAAACCAAATGTCTCTTTTGCTATTTTACTATGTATTACATTAACTCAATGCTGCAAAAACTATGAATTTGAAAAGTTCTTACTTAAAAACTTTGCTCGTAAAGTGGCTTCTCCCGTTTACTTAATATTTAATGCGATTTAATGCGATGACTGGGACGCAAAATACTTTTTTAACCTCATACCATCAGCTCATTATTTTTCGGAAAATACCTCTTTTTCAATTCATCATTTGTATGGAAAACAACTGTATTCCAACCATTATAACGAACTAGCTATTTGTACGGTAAGGGATTAAAGTGTAACATTTTTTCCATGAAGGAAACTGTTGTCACTCTAGGCGTAGCCGAGGGCATCTCGTAAAAAATGATGCACACAAAATCTTATCTCTACCAACGCGTACTAGTGACATAAGTTACAAATAACCCTTTATTAACCAACTTAAATCATTATAATTTTGACTAACACTAAAGTTACTTATCACTACTCACTAAACTGAACTAATCACTTAAGTTGCCTTATATAACCTCAAAGCAATCAATGCAAACTATCAGCTGACCATTCAAGAATTAATTAATTATTACTGTCAGCTGCTACTATTTCTGATGGTTCATTATAGGGTGTGCCAGATTTCTCCCATGTTATTCTTATAGGATCACTTTTTTTCCTTATGAATAAATACTACATGCTTTTTGCCCCTTGGGACTAACAGTATTACTTTAGTACGGTACTCTATTCCAGAGAGTAAAGTATGGATTTACATAGCAGGTGAAGGGAATAGTTATTTATATATTAAGTGATTAAAGCTACACGTATTGTACTTAAAGAAAAATATTGACAACTTACTGAAAAAAAATATTTTAATCCCACGATGCACACGAAATTTTCCTCCACCTACACAAATATCAATAACTATAAGTTTATTATAGATAATTTAGCTATTTACCTTTTTTAACTATTTCACAAGTTCATCGCTCCAAGTAGCTAGATTTGAATAACGTAATAAATAAAACAGATGGTAGACTATGAAATAAAATTAACTATAGCCTATTCAATTTAAAAAATATATAAGCTTTTTATGACACAAAACAATCTTTACTTTACCTGCTATATTCACTTGATGGACTTAAAATGACAAATTTATTTCCTATGTTATTCTTAGGAATTACTTTTAGTCCCATGATAGTAAAAAAGTCAGAAAGTCCCATGGGATTAAAATTAGTACTGTGGTAATCTATTCCAGAGAGAAAAATACGGCTTTAGGAGGAGGAAAAATAGTTTTTCACGGTTATTGGTCTGTTTGTAATGAAGTAACCAGGAGGGCAGAGGTAGTATATGGTATGGCAGGGGAGCAGGAGGGGCTAGGGGGTTGTGGCCAGGGGGACAGGTATTAAACCCCCTCTTCACTATCGCGGTCGCAATTACAGTTTGTCAGTAATCACTTTACACTTCATCTACATTGTTTAGCCAAGCCCAACGTCTCATCAAGAATTTCCCGCTGCCACAGCAAAGAAGAATCCACGAATATCAAGGTAGATGAATTATATGTTTTTATGTGTTCAGTCCCAACTTAATGTGCAGTTTATATGTTGCATACGTAATTATTTTGTATTCATTTAAAATGATATATCCTTTTGTATAACTGTTGATTTCTATCAACTAGAAACAGACAATATAATTCATTAACATGTGATCATTATTTTAATTATCTCGATCGTTAAACTATAATAATTCATCTACATTTTATTTTGTCTCACCTATAAGTTAGTATCAGGTGGCATTATTGTATTTGTTTTTTTACAAATCAAAAAAAGGTAAAAGAACCTTTATTCAATATTTTCGTGTTTATATAACTTTTTGGGTTCCCTGAACCCCCAAATAATATTAGGGAAAGATCTGACTGATGGTTCAAGAGAAAAGTTAAATTTACTATCTGTAGTAAACGCAGTACGTTGACTGAGAGGACCCTGTGTTATTCTTATGGAGTATATTTAAAAATCAATTTTCACCTTATTTCTCCACCATTTTCCATTAAACACGTAATGCAACGTTCAGTATTTTGAATGATAACGTAAACTAAGATAATTTTATTGGGAGTAAAATTTTGAGGATTCATATTGTGCCATCTCTATAATCTCCCTTACACTATCTAATTAATACCTAATAATTATGAATTAAAAAAACAGAACATGAAAAATGTTATTTTACTATACATTTCAATGTTTTAATGATATAAAACAGCAGTAATTGAAGGAAAAGGTATTTCAAGGTAGTCTCTAAAACATTTTATTGGTCCTATTTTCAAAGTGAAAAAGTTTAACTTCGACATAACCTACTATTGAGACCAATAGTATGCCTTGACACACCTTTAAAAACGTTTATTTAAAATAAGGAAAGTAAAAAGTGAAATCACTAAGTAATTTTGTCTCACCTATAAGTTAGTATCAGGTGGCATTATTGTATTTGTTTTTTTACAAATCAAAAAAAGGTAAAAGAACCTTTATTCGTGTTTATATAACTTTTTGGGTTCCTTGAATCCCCAAAAATATTAGGGAAAGATTTGACTGATGGTTTAAGAGAAAAGTTAAATTTACTATCTGTAGTAAACGCAGTACGTTGACTGAGAGGGCCGTGTGTTATTCTTATGGAGTATATTTAAAAATCAATTTTCACCTTATTTCTCCACCATTTTCCATGAAACACGTAATGCAACGTTCAGTATTTTGAATGATAACGTAAACTAAGATAATTTTATTGGGAATAAAATTTTGAGGATTCATATTGTGCCATCTCTATAATCTCCCTTACACTATCTAATTAATACCTAATAATTATGAATTAAAAAAACAGAGCATGAAAAATGTTATTTTACTATACATTTCAATGTTTTAATGATATAAAACAGCAGTAATTGAAGGAAAAGGTATTTCAAGGTAGTCTCTAAAACATTTTATTGGTCCTATTTTCAAAGTGAAAAAGTTTAACTTCGACATAACCTACTATTGAGACCAATAGTATGCCTTGACACACCTTTAAAAACGTTTATTTAAAATAAGGAAAGTAAAAAGTGAAATCACTAAGTAATTGACTCGTTTTCGTTAATACATTAGTCTCTGAGTTATCAAAACATCGCCAGGCCTCACTCCAGCTATGTGTGGATCACAAACATACGACCAGCGCAGCGCTATCTGTGGAGAGCGAAAACAATCTCATCACGTGATTAACTGATGACGTAAGCGATACGTCATAGTCGTTAATTACCATTGTATTTCGAAAAGCCTACTCTATTATCTATAATGGTCATTGAGAATATTAAATAAAAAGTACATGGTGACCGATTTTGCTCGGATAGAATAAGAAATGTATTATACAAGTTAAGAGTCTGCATCAGTGGTAGCCATCTTCAATTTTAGTCCCGTAAGAGCGATGTTAACTTTTGGCGGAACATACCTTCACTTTGGCGTCTGTAGTGGCGTTAATTATTATCAAAGTATCAATGTAAAACTTTGGAAGTACATTGATGAGATGTGGCTCAAGGGTATGGCCTTTTAATATGTTCAAATATTTAACTTGATATAAAAAAAATCCAGGAATATTTTACAAAATAAATCATTACTATTTTTTTATTGAGAGCGAAAATAAGAAGTTCTGTAAGGTGGTGCTCTGGAGGACTGTAATACCTTTGATTTGACACCTCTTTCGTTGAATTATGACAATAGGTCAAGGAGATATAGGCTCCAGAATATAACATTGCTCTTACGGGAAAAATCCAAGATGGCTACCACTGATGCAGACTCTTAATTAACTAAATTAAAACACATTTATTAATGTACTCCATGTAAACGCGGTTTATATAGTTTGAATGAAAACCATAAATTTACCTTAAATAATATAACGTAAATTCTTTTCACTAACTTGTGCTTAACCGGATGGGGATCGATCTCATTATTGTCTGCACATGAATCTTCCGCACCAGTACTGAGCCACGGCATCTGTTAAGCTTTGATGTCGTTTAGGGTGTTACAGCCAATCTCAATTGTTGGAGCTGGACATATATAATTAATTATCCATACAATTATTATTAGGCTATGGTCAAATAATTGTGCTCATTACGAAATGAGGATAGAAATGCAAAAGGAAAATTTCCTTGCATGCAAAACAATAAATACGTTATTACATCAAAACATGAAAGATTTTGGAAATACTTTCGCTGCTTTTATTTCGCCCAGTTATTTGAATTATTTACAGTAGATATAGTGAAGCAATCAACTGTTGAAAAGAAAATAGTTATAATGTAAACGAAGTTCTGGTTCCATAGTATGGGATTTCTTTTGAGCTTCTAGGGAGAAACCCAAACGAGCTACAACAAAATTGATGAGCCATAAATCTTCTCTATGAAATTTTACCAAAGTGTACCAATTTTCACGGCAAATCGTCCAACGGTGCCCGAGCGCATAAACTTCAAGCATACAAATAAATATACAAACATTCTTTTATATAGATATAGATTCAATGTTGTATATTATATTATGTTGTATTGTATTGAACTATTCAATGTTATTATTAGTATTACGATATATTTTTAATTAGTTAAATCACCAAATATATTTTAATGGTAAGATTGTGTACGGTGAAATTATTTTAAACTAATAGTAGATGAAAATTCAAAGAATGATATCAAATGATAGTTTAATGTGGTATAAATTTCCTGAACGAGATATTAATTAGTTGTTTTTAAATACATATTTTCATCCAACGTTCCCCTGCTTTCCCGCGTGGTGAAATTGTTTGTTTACGTTTTACTCTGGAATCTCGTAATCTGGACTAAGTCTTGTTTACTGGTTTTTCAAATACATTAAGCAGATTACGTCATGATACCAGCAGTGAGAGCTACGAGTTAAATGGATTAATACTTTTTTATTATTTTTGCTTTCACTAAACCTGTGGTTTGGCCCTGTTATTTCACGAATTAAAAATTATTTCAGTTCGAGAATGTCTGATGTATTAAATTATATTGATTGGATAATTTTTTATTTTTGAAATTTATTCGGGAAAAATTTACTGATATTAAAATGACCGGACTAAAGAATATGTACAGACTGGTCTGGACCTAGCTTTGAAAATTTTATCATAAAATAGCATCACAAATGCGATTCAAATCCACCTACACAAATAACAATAACTCAGTCAATAATATATAGTTTAACTATTTACTTTCAAAGGTCCTTTGCTCCAAGTAGCCTAGATTTTTGATGATGTAATAAAAATGAAGCATATGGTAGACTGTCAATATAATTAATTATAGCTTAATTAATTAAAGTCCGAATTTACAAAGTAGGTGAAGGAAAATAAAATTACATATTTACTTTGAGAATCGGATGAAAAATATCGTAATTTGTTAAGTTTTTAGTCGTTGTTTACACATCAAAGTTATGATAAAATAGATGTATTCTTTAAAACCCGTCAAACGGGCACACCTCGGTATATTTTAATAACAGTGAATTGACTACATTGACAAATTTATAGGATGAAGTAAAAACCCACGTCTTCCAACACTACTTAATATATATACACTTATATTGTATATAATTACAATATAAGTGTAAATATATTAAGTAGTGTTGGAAGAAGTGGGTTTTTACTTCATCTTATAGCAAACCCAACACGTATAACGCTAATCAAGAAGTTATTCATTGACAAATAGTCTGCTTATAATCACTATAAAGCTACAGAAGTATCGTTAACGGATATACCGTTAAAGACCACGTCTGGATAAAATAAAGACATTTATGTAGACTAATATAATATATGAAAAAAATTCTGATAGTAAATTAGTAATATAGTGAAATACTGGAACCATGGTATAAGCAATATAACATTAAATTATTTCTTAAAGTATAAAAAACAAAATTTATAGTGATTATAAATTTATTCATAAAAACAAAAATATACATTTTAAAATGTTACTAAAATTTAATTAAACTGATAAAAGTTTGTTTGGTCCCTTTACTATGTGTTTGGATGTATAAACACTGAATAATGCTAAAGTATCTGTTATTTCCAAAATCGTGTACACGTTTTAATGAAAGCTTTGAGTTCAATTTAATCTCTTTCAAGTAGACAACATATGTCTTAGTCTCAAAAACATTGACACATATTATAAAGCACGTAAAAAACCTTGAATTGAATCACCGTTGTGTCCGTTGAGAATTCTGATTTTAATGAGATAATTATGCTTCAATATTTTTATGATGTTTAAACTACTGAATAAATTAGTTTTATAGTCTTAAAGAAGCATATGTTTTACTATAGTTTTTTCATCTTATTAAATTGCAATAACAAAACTTTCTTGGTATTTTGCACTGGTGCTTAAGTTAGTTATCGGGAAGTACAAATGTACCAATAACAGTTTGCAAGTTTCTTCAACAAAAACCTGCTAATCTCGAAGTTCCCTCAACTGGGTTAGTGTTAAACTTGTCTGCAAGTCTCCCAAGTTTGTCATCACACTCAGGGCGTCATGTTCTCGATAATAAACTTAATTAGGGATCAGCTTAAATTACTCTCTAATAATTTAAACAATGTACGAACTAACTGTACGAAACACCGTGTCAACTCTACTCTAGCCTCGATGGGCATTTGTGCAAAACATTATACAAAATTCTTTTTAAAAAACGTCAACTGTCCAACACCATAGATTGTACGGTGGATTAAGGACAACAAAGTACGTGAGTCACATGGACTAGTCAAAGGTGATCTATAGGGTAAAGATTAAAAGTTGGTTTGAGTTTAAATATTTTTCGATGATTGAGAAATCTTATGGATGTATACATAAAAAGTAGACAGATAGTTGATGTATCTTTCACCTTAAAAAGAATAAATACATAAAAATAAATACATTAAAACGTTGCACCAAAAATTAGCTTTTATCCGTCTCAATTTGCAATTTCTGAAATTGTTATTTACTTACACACGGTATTGGAAAAGCGAAAAATAGAATTTCAGTATATCCAAAATAAACCCACAGTAGCCACTATATCAGACATTAAAACACCAAATATGCCATATCAAGTGTTAGATCCGAGACAACTTGAATGTAAATATGAAATTGAAGGAAAAAATATGAAAGGTTTTTTGTATACATAAAAATGGTTGAAATACAAAAAATATATACCAGTTTTTATTCAATTTAACTTGGTGTAGTTAAATATTTAAAAATTGGTATTTTGATATTGAATTTGATAATACTATTAGATAATATTTTAATATGAGTAAATAGCACACACTATTTTTACTAAATTTTTATAAAATATGATTAAATAGCATTTTAGTTTTGAACCAGTGAAATTGCCAACGCACCAAAGCGTTTTCAACTGCGTGTGGGAAAGTTTGCTCAGCTCTTCGCCTGCCTCTGTCTGAGAGCCCCTCTACAACTCTTTATATCGCTTTGTACTTAATTTAATTAAGGATTTTACCCTCAAATTGGTAAGTAGGAAAATTTTTTTCTAATTATTAATTATAATTTTCTTAATACACTTTATTTCAACTAAACCATTTAATATAACACCGTAGGAGATTTCAAACTTAAACTAAGCACTGCACTGTCTATATCCCCTGAGTAAGTTTATTAACCTAACTTAACTCACCTACTTACCTAACTAACTATTAACTTAATTGACCTGTCGATGGTTAACGACAGATAAAAACAAACTACCTACGTAAAAGTATTACTGGACTAATTTGTGTTATTGAAATTATTTGCATTTTTCTTTTGTTTGAGGGAATAATTTACAAAATAAAAAAGTAATAATAGTGTTCTCCCTCTTTTGGAAATCTACGACTAATATATTTGTAAAAGCTTTATTTAAAATTTCTAGGATAAATATTGAAATTATAAAAACATAAATTAATTTATTTTGACGAATGTTAGCTGTGTTAACAATTTACGATAAGTTGTATACATTTTTATTTTGAAAACACGAGGTTTTCTATAATATTAGTTTTCAGAATGATAAATATTAACATTTACATAATTGAAAGGCAAGAACTCATTTAACCTTAAAATTAATAACGTTTGGAAAAGAAGGAGGTACGGTGGAGGGAACATGAATTTCAGCTTTATTGCTTTAGGCTTAAAGGTGGAGAAGAATAATTACAGTCGAATAATCATTTATTTGTTATCTTGATAAATCGTACTTTTTATTCTAAATTTAAAAATTTGCATTCTTTTTTTAAATTCCTTAGTTAAAAGATACACCACTGTACCTTAGACATGTTTACATTCAAATAAGGGATAATACTATGAATCCACCCCTACCTTTAAGCTTTTAACAATACTAAGTCAAACTCTTCGAGTTCTTTATCTCTCGAAAGAATTTTGCGTGAAAATACTATATTTATATTATGAATTGTGTGTTTGTATATTATTTCTATGTAAAAGTAAAAAAAGAACTAAAGCCATATTTTAAGGATACACACTTTCGTTTTAAGCATTTTTAGAAACGTCTAACATGCAATTATAATTAATTTGTAGAACTAATGATGCACCACAAAAGTAATACTTTGTAAAAATATTGTAAAAATGCAGAAAATGTATTTTTCATCAGTGTATATACAAATATTATATTGGAACGTATAACATTATCATTTATAGAAGTTCGCTTACAGATATCTCATAAAAGAATAGAAAATATCACTGATTGAATGGGTTACCAGTTAGAACCCACTTGCGCCTGTAAAATCCTGCGGCAATATGCGTGTTGCAATGATTTTGCGTCAGGAACTTCAAGGCGTTGTACTATTAAGTACAACAATTACAATTCGTAATTCAGAGGACGTGGTTCGGATTCCACGTTAAACTGTAGGTCTCTTAGTTGCCATCGGCTGTTGGGCTATTAATTAACAGTACTGTCTAAGGAACATGTAAGCCTTAGTCAGTAACAAGACTACAAGATCGCGCCTCAATCATCTTACACTTAATTCTCATTCATACTTGGTTTAAAATACCTACGTTGTAGTATGGTCGCCATTTCAGTAATCCAATCTAATCTAATAAGTTTCTAAGTGCTGTTAAAAGAAAATATATTGTGGGGAAAAATTTCTTTTCTAACTAAATATTTAGTAAAAAAATAATTTTTGATTTTTATTAATTTGAATTTGGAGTTCTGCTAAAATTATCATATAATATGGTATCATAATCCAAGAAAAAATGACGATGATGATGAAAAAGTGATGACCCAACGAAGAACTGATCTGTGAAAGATTAAACAATATACGTTGCATTCAAAATTAAACTTACACGGACAAAGAAGAATAACACTATTTTCACCATTCATACGGTTTCCTAATAAAATAGAGAATTATTTATAACACAATTTCTTTTAATAACATTCCTAATTGCCTCTAAAATAGTTTTAAAATACATCAGAAAAATTGTTTTTTGGTTTTCGTGTGTTTCTTTAAAGCTATTTGCGTTTTACTCTGCTTATCTAAATAATGTAATTTGAGTTATTAATTAAAAAAATATAATTACACAAAAAATATTTTTATTGAATAGGAATGATGTAGGCATTTATGACAACTAGGAATCGAATTAATGTAGAACAAGCTAAAGTAGGTATACGATTGGTAATGATTGATATGACGTTGTAAATCTAACATTAAGTACCTGAAATAAAAAGCCTCTCTGTATTGGGATCCACATGACGACCATGTCGACTAACAACTCGATGAATATATCACACTTAGTTTGTGAATCCACCCCGTCACAGCAGACCTGCATCCTAATCGAATCTCCATTTCCTTAATAATAACTTATATAAATATTCAAGGCTTCCATTTTAAACTATTTCTGAAGAAATGTCTCGAGATTTTGAAAATACCACCTCTTAGTACTGGGTAGGGAAAAATCATTTTTTATAATTATTAATTTACTTTAAAAAGTGTCTTTAAAATGAGGTAGCACTCAATGAAGCTTAGGATGAATGTTGATTTTTCTAAAAGATTTACCATATAAAAGGGAGGTGAAAATAGTGATACAAGCTAGGAGTGTTTTCATTACTTTGTTGGATGTGTTTGGTCAAACTACATTTTACCCATACAAAATTTATGAAGAGGTATATAATACTTTTGACTAAGCCTGTATATATTATAAATAGTTCCACATAAATAAATGTTTAAAGTTCATAAACTGTTTGTTTTTTGGGCTGATTTTAAAGAAACCCATATTAAAAAAATTGAATTAGTTGTAAAAATGCATAAAACCAAATTTTGGGATACAAAACTCCTCCTACAACCCCATTCGGAAACAGATATGTGCCTGATTTTAGAATATAATCTCTAAAATTATCCTTTACACACACCTAGTAGAATTAAAAAAGATGAGGCCATTGTTACAAAATTTATTTCGAATGGTGTTTTGTCATCCATGGACTCTTAAATGAAAATAAAACCAATCTGATTTTAGAAACTACCATGAATACTATGCTAATTTCTTCTATTTTCTAGAGGATATTTACTAAAAACTATACATAGGACCTTTATAAAATGGTATATTAAGACTAAATAAGTAAAAAGTTTGTAAAAATATAAAAATTAGACTTTTGCGTTCCCTAGAATGAATATAAATGAGTCAACTGACCTAATTTAATTAATCATCGAAAGCATTTCAAGTTGATGAAGATTAATTAAAACTCCGAAAGAATTGGGTAATCAACATCTTTCCTTAGGCTTGTTAGACTTTTCAAAGGCTTCCAAATTAAAACTTCGCGGTGTCGGGAGTTTTAATGAAGCGATAATGAAGTGTTTCCACATCCGGAACGGAAGTTTAAGTAAAATCCTCCAATGGCTAGGTTAGGGCCATTTATGCATGTGTTTTTGAACAAACGTTTATAAACGTTTGAACAAACGTACACTGTCGTCCATATTTTACAGCTGTTCCATGTTGTCAAATGCTATTCAAGAACATAAGTTTTATCGTCAGTTTAACAATACATATATAAAAGGGTCTAGGACAATGATAGACCCACTATGGGAAATGTAGTGCCTTTGAGCAAATTCTAATCCGAACGTTATCAACTGTTAGTAAGGGGACTTAACTCTAACACTCAAATTATGATTTAGCGATATTTTAATACTTTTAAAACTCGATTACCCGAGTTAATTGAGACCGACGTAATCTGAAATACGCAATAATACGAGATACGGAGGTCATCCAATACAGTGTAAAATAAATGGCGTTAGTGGACTGACACATACTTCTTCCCCCATAAGTAAATTTATAAACGCCCATTTTTAATAAAACTATCATACTCTTTTAAGTTAACTAAATATTATTTAATAATTACTTTATTGTTTCAAAAATAATCATTCAATTTCCGATAGAAGAGGAACAAAGTTTAATTAATTTTTAGAATTTTATGGAGGGACAACCCTCCGGAAATACCAAGCTTTTTAAGTGGGTTTTGTTGGGTGATGTGACCTTACACTCCATACCAAGTGTCATGGAAAACGGTTGGGTAATAAGGAAGAAATTGATTTTTTATAATCACCTCTAGAATAACCTTGAGCGCTTTTTGACAACGTTCTGCACATTGTCTTACCATGGACAATTTCACTTAAATTCAAATTTCACTTTTCTCTGAAACCGTTGTTCTTAGACTAATACTTGAAATAATAATTAATTTAGTTTTTCAGCTAGAAAAATAGTGGTGGACAAATCATACTTCACCTTTATTATTTCCCCAGAAAACTTAGAAAATTGATTTTTTTACATTTAAAAGCATACCAAACCTCATACCAAAACCTGGTTATAAATAACTTTTTCCTATTTCATGATTATCTTCCTGACTGTAGAGTAGGTCTACATATTATATTATTTACTCTCAGAATGAGAATATCCATTCTCAAGTAAAGTTATGTAACGACATTTCATTTTAAGATCTCAGGAGAACCTATTAGGAGAAAATATTTCCTCAATTACCTCTTAAGGGCGGCTTATCAAAATTTATCTCTCTTAACTGGATTCATTAACTATCATAAAATATTCATGTGAAATTTTAAAGAGAAGTTATACAAAACTTTTGACGTTTTGAAACGCATAGTATGTCTTCTTCGGTCAGAATAAAGAGAATAACTTTTTTAACATTTTAGATTTAAACTAATAATGCAGCTTATTTTATACAAAGCTAAGTTTGTGCAGCTTAAGTTTTTAAGTTTTAATATAACCCACAAAGTACTTATAAACTAGCAATAAATTTAACTTATTATTTTTGAGTGGGGTTGGTTTGGGGAAATGATCCTAAACTGCATATCATAGTATCGGAAGTTCCATAGAAAACGGTTGAGTATTGAGGAGGGAATTGATCTTTCAGTATCCCCCATAAGAATAACACTGGCCGCTCTTAGACAACGTACTGCGTTTAACACGGTTAGTAAACTTAAATTTTATATGTAACCATTAGTCGTAGACTAATGATTCAAAATACTTTGTTTTTAGTTTTTAAAGTTGGTTTTAATAGTGATAGTCACAGTATTCTATACAGTTTTTTCTGCCAAAAAATAATTGAGCTTGCATTTAATAGCCCATAACTTTTGAACCATTAATTTTACAGGCGTACGGGTGGTGTCACATTATTTGAAACCTTAATAGATATAAATAATGAAATTGTTATAAAAATCATTTTAATGGTATTTGAGAGATTTATTTTTTACATAGTTAAGCAGTTTTAGGGGTAAATTTTTCTGAAAAATCTAAAATAAAAAAAATTAAAGTGAAAATGCGGAGGCACTTTCACTACTAAATTAGGTATACAAATGTAATTTAAATTTCATAAAACTCAGACCCTTGGTGTTGTGTCGGGGTTTGTATATAGACAGCCAGATATCACTCCAAAAATCACTTTTTGAATTCAGGGAGCCTCAAAACGGATATATCCACTCTCAACACAAATTTTACATTTTGACAAAAACAATACTTTCTCCATATCCTACTATGTCAAGGGGAGAAGTAACAAAATAAAAAAAATCAGTAGTTTTCTCTCGATAAACTTGAAGAATTTTTCCTAACGATTTACATAATGTTATGATCAATACCCAATAGAAGAACTTAGATATCTTAAACAAATATCGAAAGAAATAGCGCTGTGATAAAAATAACTAATTCTTCGGTAGAAAGAAGGAAGAACGCCCAAGACGTTTTGTAGTCCGCTGAAGTTTCCAAAGCTTTAAATCATTTACAGCACGGCAGAGTTATCAGAGCCTCCTAAATCATGCTTTATCACTGGCTGCGACACCAATAAGAGTCTTCGAGCGTGTCCAGCAGTATTAGCTATTTAGGTGTTCTATGTCCAAGTTCACTGAGGTGTTAACCCTTGAACATCTTGGTGTTTTACCTTTAACTGAATTGATTCATATTCATGCAGTTCTTCTATAAATAATCAATATAAACAAAACACACAAAACGTGCCCCCACCTCTTAACCGCTTCATGGTAAAACAAGTAAAGCAGGTGTCCAATGCAATGCTAACTAAGCCCACAAACGCCGTCAATGTCTACCCAAGCCAAATTGGCATTGCCCATGGTTGAAATTCGAACCCGTGTACTCCCTATTGGGTTCAAATACTTCACTTATCAGCGAATGCTATGTCCACTAGATCACAGGTCACCGTCAGAGAAATCTTGCTTGGTTGGCGTGTAAAGCTTACTCTAGTGGCGATTGTACATTCCTTAGATAGTTCAAGTTTCCACTCACAGGAGGCAGCACGTTTGACAAAGACGAAAACAACTATTGAGTTTACTAAATTGTTGACAGATGCCAATGCCAGCCACATTACATTTTTTAACATGTAAATGCATCGCAATTGTGAGTTTACCAGTTCTAGTGTTAAATGAACTAAACTTATCCATCTGTTGGTTTTGTGATAAATAAGCTGAAATATATTCAACAGTAATTCATCCTACAGTGAGAAATATTCTATTATAAATCCTATTAAAAAAGAAAACGTTCATTTACCAAGTTTGGAAAATAATGATCGTGGAATTTTTATCCCCAAGGTCTAGTGTTAGTGTTTTCGGGCCGTACTACTGCTTTTGTAGCCGGCAAAACGTGCCATCCAAAGCTTATGTCTGAAGAATGTGCATTCAAAAATCAAACGAAAAAGTACAAAAACATTATGACTTAAAGTATAAATTAGATTAAGTTTGAACAAAAATGTACATTTTATGAACAAAATATATCTCACAGACCTTTCAAAGTACACCAGAGTCTTGTGATCCGAACCTTGATAATCCGAACGACCGGATAATCCGAACTACCTCATAAGAAAAGAGGTTATTGATTTAAATTAAAAATAATCAATAGTAGTAATTATTAGTATTAGTAGTACGGCCTGAAAACACTAACACTAGACCTTGGGGATAAAAATTCCACGATAATTATTTTCCAAAACTGGTAAATGAATGTTTTAGGAATATAATCTGAATTATAACACTAATCTACAGCACGATATCACTAGTTTTCCAGTACTACGTACACAATGTAAATTTAGTATAATAACTTACATGTCGGAACATTAGAGTTCAGTTATCGTCTTTTGACGTAACAAAGAAATCCTGTTAGCCAATGTAAAATTGCGCCATCGTCTCATAAACATCAATTATGGGGATGAGACGGTACAATGTTGTTTGATATAGCAAAGGACAATGTCTAGATACACTCAAAGTACGTTAAAATAGATTCTATTCTCACGGTCGAACTCTTTAATATTGCTTTTCGGTGAACTACTTTTCAAATATTTGAGTTCACCTCCAGCAATGATCGCGATCGAGTAATTGGGCAGTAGGCATACAGACGGCGCTGTATCAATATGTGAGTCGTGTTTTTATATACGTATACTTCTAATGACGAGTCCATAACGGATGGAACGTTTCTGCTGGAAAATTTGATGCCGTTGGTCAAAACATGTAGTAGACAAATCTACTCTTTGTGAACTGTGATAACACGAAGGTTAATTGGCCTAAAAAACTAAAATAATGGATTTTATAAGTACTTTTAATGCATCTTTACACTGGATTTCCAGATAATCGGAACAACTTGGTAATCCGAACAGGGTTCAGCCCCAATTAGATCCGAAAACTGGGACACTGGTGTACATAAATCGTAAAGATATCGTACATAGTTATTATTTTGTATCAGGCCTATTAATAAAATTCTGGGTACAATTATCGTAACATTTGAATATTTTTTTGTGTTTCTGAATCAAACGTATTCTGGTGAAGCTGAAGAAAGCAGCCATTAAATATTTCCAATATCAAAACTGGCTCGTTATTGGCCTCTTTCCAAACAACGTTTATTGGTAATTGGTCCTTATACAAATATAACAACAACCACTTTGCGAAGCACGGCCTTGTGAAAAAGAACTTTTTAACTTGCATTATCTTAGAATATCTGATAAGTGTTAATTACATGATAATAATTAATGATTTATTGTTATACTGTAATCTTAAGACTCTGTAAATAAAGTCGTCTTCTCCTGAGTCCTGGTAAAAAATAATATATCAGGCCAACACTGTGATTATAAACGAATCGTGTTTTAGAAATGTTTGTTAATTTCTCTTTAAATACATTTTGTCACAGTTTACAGTATCAATGGGCGCCATGTTGTAATGATCCTACATGTTTACAAAATCTTATGTTCTTATGAAAATCTTACGTATTTTCTTTGTTTTGTTTATGTAGTATCCCTTAGCAACATTCAATATAATTTTTATTTTCATTTAAAAAAAACTCTTTTTCTGTTTTATTTTAATGATTAAATTTTTATTCTCTAAAGAATTTGAGTCGTTAATCTTAGTTATCCTAAAAAAACCATTGTTTTGATGAAAGCTATTAACCCTAGAAGTTAAACAACAAAAGTGTTTGTATGTACCTCCCTGTGGGAAATAGGTTAGATCATGGATATGTTTAAAGGGAATGTTTTCAGTTACTCTAAACAGCTGTCCTTATTCTTATATATTACAAAAAATCAATACAATAGCTCTGGTAGTTTGTGTGATAACCTGTTTTAAATTTTTATCTTACGAATTGCCAACACCCCTAATAATGCAGGGTTTTCATAAAATAATGGTGGGGGTTAGCAATGAAATTAAAAGGAAATAAGAAAAGTAAAAATAAATTATTTCGTCGTTTTCTTGACATAAAAGATTTTAGCACTTCAAAGTAGCCATGATTTCTTCCTATTTCATGAGACGATCTATTTCAGCCCACATGTTGTGCAACATTTTTATTGTCACTGTGGAGACTGAATCTTTAATTCTTTTATTAAGATGGTACAAATTTTGAATTTTGAGTATAAAAAAGGTTTCTGACGTTTGTTTAGAAAAAATAAGCTCACTTAACATAACACATTTAGCCTTTCCTTGATATGAAAACATTTTTGTCAAGAAAACGCAACTTTGAGTTTATGAAAAGAATAATTAATTATTCATTAGGTTATTGATTATCACAAAAATCAACATTATCAACATATTATAAAAACAAATAAAACTGAATATAGAGAATATAGGGATACCAATATGAAATATTTAGTTAATCTTATAATAGTTTTAAAGACAGTTGGAACCCCATTATTATTTTATGAAAACCCTGTATAAATAAACAATAGAAAAATGAATTATCTGGTATATTCGATTGTGTACTGCTGAATTTCTTGCAAAGATAACTGTATAACAATTGATTCGCTTACAACCTTTAACAGAAACATTGTCTAGTTAACAAGAGGTAATCCAGCAGAAGTGACTAACACAAGCCAAAGCGGTGCTTTTGACGTGACAGTAAACACATACGAGTAGAGCTGGTAATTATGTTTGGAAACAGACGTCGATGTAAATGAAGCCAACTTAGACCTCTTTGATCCGTCACTGTCTGCCAACCGCCATTTGTTGAACTCAAAGAGATGACACCAATCTGAATATTCCATTTTCACTGTGGATTTCAGCTTTAACTTAAATATGTAGTTTATGTACTGGGAGTTTCATGAAGAGATTTATACATAATATTTCATATTACTTGCCTATTTCATATTACTCGAACAAAAGCAAAATTGTAGCATATTGAAAAGTGATACGTTCAAAACTTTAAAAATGGTGTAATTGTTTTTTTAAATATTTTCATTGTTATATTTTTAGGAAATAAGGCTTGCCTAATGAAAAACCTAGATGTAGAGTCCACAATTATTCAAACTGTGACCCATCCAAAGCGACATTATGATACCAGTAGGCCTACTTAACAAATCGTAAGCTTTTACAAAGCAATTCCTATTCAATTGATCGTTTTAGTTTATTACATATTGGAAGCTATTGTTATAAGCTATTCCCTTCAAATAACCCAAAAAAGAAGTAGCACATAACTAAATTTGAGGTTCGAGATGACCAATCTAAAAAATAAATCAAAACGATCAACTGAACTTCCTTGGACACCGCAGAATGTCGGTTCAGACGTCGCTGTGGGATATGTCCTCTGTGATTCAGTGTTAAGAATAGGATTAAAAGGACAAATTATAAACTTGAAATCATAAATATACGATCAGTGAAAATTAACAGGTAGAACTATGCAAGATTGTATGCAAAGGAATGATAACGTTTTGTTAAAATAACTGTTAAATAGACTGATGACAGGCAGAATTGACTGTTTTGGGGCAATTTTCAGTTTGTACTGTTAGTTCTATCTGAAAGTTAAAACTGATCGTCTGTTTGGGGTTAAGATACCACATTAAATCTAGTATAATTTTTAAATATGTTTAAAAGTCTATGTAGCAATGATCAATTATTATTGATTTTAATTTAACAGCTAATGGTTATTTTTCTTTCCATCAAATTGCTTTATAGATCACACATTCAATAAAACATAGAATAAATTTCTAATACTGCTCAAAACTGGGGTTTTTGTGAGCTAATCATTTTATTTTCATGGTGCATGGGTTAGTTTAATGTAAACAAAAAACCTTCTCCAAAAGGTATAGAATAATGAAAATAAGTTCCATAGCTATGGGAGCTCACTTTTTCACGAAGACAGAAAGAGAGACAGAAGTTTACACCTATTTTGGATGTCCTGGGGTATAAAATGTAAACATGATAAAACATATAATAATACCAAGCAATGTACAGACAATTCTCAAATTTATTTATATATTACCTTTACGTTTACCTTTATGAAATGGCGATCTATTTAGGAATTTCATCCTAGTTGCGAATGATAAATAAGTTTACGATGATTTTTACGCGATCTGGTAGTCTTTTTACTAACTAAAGCTTATATGTTTCTAAGACAGGACTAATTAACAGCCCCACAGTTAATGCTTACTAAGGGACCTACAGTTTAACGTGGGATCCGAACCACAATTTTATCTCTGAATCACAAACTGGTCTAATTATGAGGATGGTTGTGGATGAACATAGTAATTAATAATGCGGACGTTTATCTAATATCGAATATCGTGGAATATCGAATAGGAATATCCAAAGTCCATCGCTCATAGCTATCCACAATTCGTAACCTTCAAGTAGCAGGATTGCAGAACACGCCATCGTCCCAGTTATGTAGATAAGTTGTAGACTTTTTGTTTTTGAACTCATTTATAACGTTTTAAAGAGAATCGTAAATGATGTAATCTCGTTTAAATATGTAATAGGCTAGTCTAAGCCTGGATCTTTTTACTACTTAATGTTAGACCTATTTAGATAGGTAAGAATCGTAGTAACTTCTAATACAGTTTTCTAAGACCTTTTCTTATTGGTCTGGATTTGAAATAGATTTCTATAGAAGATTATTGAATCCCAACGGTTTTATAATAAAAGAGATTATTTCAGAATAAAACCTTTTATGTCTAAAATCCCTCGCTCAGATGAAAATACTAAAATAATGAGATTCAAAAACGATAAGTCGTAGAAGGGCTGAGAAGGGCGAAGTAGGGCACTTAAAGATAGCTCGACTGGAAACTAGCTATTGCATTTCTGCACTTATGAGATTCTAAAGGAAGAAATTTCCATCCCAATGGACACAAGTATAGCATTGTGATGCTCCACTCGTCTTGACGATAGGATCGATTTCATTATTTTTATTTCTTATAAAACGATTAAAATACCATCTTGTGCTCTTTTAAGGATAGTTATTTCTATTCCTTTTGGATTGTTGTTGGTAATTTCCGGCCATGTAAATTACACCACTTAGAAGAGTACTATCATAAGTTTTAAATACAGGTCTGTTTGTTAGTAGAATTGGGCTATGAAGTGAGAAAAAGTTTAATATATCAAAAATGAATAATAAGTATTAAATATTTTATCAGGTAGTTGAAAAACGTAATACAAACTAAGCTACAGAAAGCAGATGTATTAAATTGTTAAAAACGTTTGAGAATGACATTCTATTTTATAACACAGTGTGAGTTTTATGTCCTGATACACCTGGATGTAATTGAAACGGCCTAAGATATCAATATCAGAAATTATCCTTAGCTTATACAACACTTTTTTACTTTTCAGGTATATTACTTTTACTTATTAAGTATTATATTACTTCTTAAACATCGTATAAATGACTCATTTGACAGAACAAAGATTACATTAGGCTGTGGTTCGGACTGCACATTAAACTGTAGGTCCCTTAGATATAAATTGACTGTTGGGCTATAAATCAACAGTCCTACTTGAGGAACATGCTAGCTTGAGTCAATAACAAGTCTACAAGATCGCGCCACAATCATTTTACACTCATTTCTTATTCATACGTGGCCTAGTATACCTACCTGGGTAGGTTGAAATTTTAGTAACTAACAATAGTAAAGTTATTAATTCTTGTATTATAGTCATTGGTGTGATATTATTATAAGCCTTGAAGTATTCAAATAATGTATTCCTAAGAAGGTAGATAGGCCGAAGGGGCGCTGTGGAGTGAAATACTTCTTTTGGAACGACTTGAAAATCCTGATGTACCAAACAAAGCAAACTGACGTTGATAACTGAGAGAATTTGAACTTGTCTCACACCATTCCTAGGGAATCTTTCTTGAACGCTGTCTCAGCTTTTTACACACGCTTAGCACACTGTCAAACAGCCGAAAGTGAACAGTTTGAACACCTGCTACATTAAAACGGTTAACCTTTGTAACAGGTAATCTCTGTTCCTACAAATGAGCCAAATCGTCATTATTTCCACGATGTTTGTAAAAATGAGGATTTTTTTAAGGTTACTTCTATTGAAGTGGCTAAAATTGTTTTAAGGAGCAACGTAAAGACCTCTAGTTTGCACAATTTAATTCCTTAAAAATGAGGAGGGACAAGATGGGGGTTTACATTTGAAAATATTTAGTTTCCCCCTTTACCCCCTTTTTTCAAAAGGGTGCAACATTTTTAACAACCTGAAAAAGTAAAAAATGTGTTATATAATCTAAGGCTTCTCACATTAATATCTCAGGTTGTTTAAATTATCCAGGTGTGCTGGGACATAAAGCTCACTCCGTATAGTGTAAATAATAATAAGTAAACCTTTTATTAGAGGAAAATCCAATAGAAAAATCCTACTGCACAAGTATGACACGTGTACATATGTTACACTTTGACCTATAACTAAGCACCGCAGTGAGAAAAACATAGTTCATGATACCTGCAAACTGCCCTGAGGGGGTTGAAAGGTGGCACTCCCCTGCACACTGCTTTGAGTCTAGGTTAATACTTTGAGCTTCTGACATTCCTTTCCATCTATATCTTGGAGTGTTTAAAGGTTTTCAAGGAAAATTGTTTTTTTACCAAGATATAAAAAATCACCCACATATAATATAACAAGAAACAAATTAAACGACAACAAAGTACAACCTTATAAATATTGTTGTTTATTAAAAAATCATACTGTATACAACAGTTTTAATATTTTATAACAGCCTTTTATCTACCATAAAATTCAAAAAAATATTGTTCAGTAAAAAGTTCCTACTTGAAAATTGCTTTTATAAAGTAACATATTTTATATTAAAAAAATTATTAATGTATATACTTTTTTGTACTTTGTATTTACTTTAATGAAATTCACTGATACGATGACAAATTTTTACATTATCGCAATAAAAATATTTTATTTGATTCGATTGGAATACTTATACTTAGAGTTTAAGACAATCACTCTTAAAATAAGACTGAAAAATATTATAAAAACAAAACGGGCCCCTTTCACAATATCCCAAAGTATATTCAAGTTAGTAAAGAATAATCATAGTTGTTTGGACAGAGTGTATGTAATTGAATACAATGAAATGCGAAATACAATATAAAATAAGTTTTAAATCGAGGATGTCTCTTAATATTCAATGGCATAGTGTCCAAATTAGTAAAAGAAATAGAAAAACTATGTTTAACAATGTCCAATTTCATTGTGTCCTAAAGTGCCGTTTTGCGTCAGAGATATTTAAGGAGTTTAAGAAGTATTGCAATTGCTTCTTCAAATAATGCATTTTATTTTCACACTCATCCATATATGTAATTTAAAAACTACACATGTGTAGTATAAGGGGATAAAGTAAAATAAATTGTCGCAATGGACTGAGACATATTTTGTTCCTTAATTTAATTGAAAAACTACAAAAATATCTAAATTAAAATATTGGGTATACATTTTTAGGGACTTACCCCCCTGGGGGAAATGTCTACCTTTTTGAGTGGCTTCTTTTGGAGGATTTTTGAGCAGACGCAACAGACTGTGTTACCATCACAATAAATTATATGTTGCTGAGTATTTCGCTCTACAAGGTGTACGACATGTTACTGGATATTTCCTCCATTATTCTTATGAAATTTAGTCCAGGCACTAAAAACCAAAAAGTCCCATGGGATCAAAAGGAGTACTCTAGTACTCTGAGAGAGTAGCTTTAGATAGTAGGAAAAGCATAAGTATTTTATGCGTCCAATCACATTGGCAGGGATTAAAAACTTGGGTGCTAAAACAATTTTGATCCATATGTGTAAAACTACATTTCATTCATAATTTTTCGTCTCATCAACTTTATTTCATGAGTTAATAAATAAACAGAAATGTTGTAATGATATCAAAAAGCATTGGGATAACAAACTCCTTGGATGATTCGCGAAATATATTATAACACTCAATTTATAATCAGAATGTAACCGATTTCATTATGAGTATAACTCATACAAAACTTTTTGATGTTTTGGAAGTGGACCCAGGTATCTTTATTCATGGACTGGCAAATAAATCATCTGTTCTTTGACATTACTCCACTTAATTGATACTAAATTCACTTTCAAATATCCACTAGAGTTGGGCTATATGATAATATTAATATGAATAATAAATTCTAGTTCAAGCATAAATTTTTAGTCTAGTAAGTTACAAAGGATACAAAAACAAATCAGTCTTAAATTATTCCTCAGAAGCAGCCATATATCTCTGGCCCTCTCGATGTGCTAGAAAACACAATGCATGCATCTGAACACAATAATGTAGTTTTCTACTGTCGTAAATCTTTCACAGGATGTTTCTTTGCGTCCAATACGTCTCGTGGATTTACGACGTACACAGTTTACATTCTAAATATTTCTTTTAGTTTTAAAAATTATTTTGTGATCAGAAATTAAGTACTATGGGGGATAGGGGTGATTAAACCTATACATGCAATTAAAAAAAACATAGTACAACGATGTAGCATATAAGCATGTTACAGATTATGTAATTAAAACATATTATGATTTTGTTTTGTTATTTTTAGGTATATTTTAGATTTAACAGACTACACAAACATCCGTTACCACGTAAAAAGTGAACAACGTTACAAACAATAATAATAATGGTGTTGTTGTTAATTGTTATTACTGATTAAAATACTTATGAATCATATTAACTTTTTACCAGGGACTATAACAAGTCGTCTTCAGGTACAAATTTTAGTAATTACTATAAAGACTGCAGTATTGCAGTATAACAGTATAACAGTATTGCACATTGCGTTTTTACGGATAGGCGATATCTAAAGATAAATTCCCTAGAAATTAATAGTTTATCGGCCATACTAATCCTTAAAATTGGTTATTACATGGTGATTTTTTCCTGGTATTTTACTTTTCTACTTGGGATGTTTTGGCACCTCCCATAGTTGATTTTTTTTGAATTGGAGTTGAATACGCGTATTTCAAAAGTAGATAGTTAAGAATATAACATTTACCATTTTTTTGTAAAGCTGTTAATCTTAAAACATGCGAATGTTAAGTTTATAGCACTCCTAGACAAAACTCACTACTTATCCTGAAAATGCAACGACGTGAGGTTCTGTTTATATTATATTATAGTTTTATAGCCGTATGTATATATGCCTATGAATCTTTATATTCTGAATTCAAAAGAAGATGCATATTCAAAAATAATAAATAAAATAATTCAAAATAACGTAATAAAGGGAAAATAATTTTACAAATATTCACCCATGGAGCACTAAAGTTTCGTCATCAAATTTAACCAAGGGAGGAGAATGTATTGGAAATTTGATTAGCTTTTAGAGTTTTAAGAGTTTTAAAGCTCTACACGAATTTTTTTGAGTTTTTCTTACTTTGAGACAGTAAAACACCTAACATTAACTTCTAACATCAAACTTTTAAAGTTAAAAAGATTGATTGAGATTTGACCCCATATTATGCCATTTATTTCGAATGAACATGAATTGATTGTTGTATAAACTTAAATGTCTTCTAATAAAGTTGTTTCTTCGCTGGAAAAAAGTGTATCCTCACAGGAAACCGTTGTCCTCGGTGGTAATACACTACATTTCCTGCAAAGAGTTAACCAAGCGCTCTCTGTATTTCAACTTATCTACAAATTAAATCTTTAAACCTCTAAAGTGTGGCACTTTTCTTACAATGTTATATCTCCTAAACATTGATTTTTTGTGCAATCGAAGTCAGCGAGTTGGGGAGAGCGTTTTTAAAGTCCTCGAAGTCCGAGGTTCAAATCCCACCAATCACCAATGGAATTTCGTTATGTGATAATGTCACAACCTACTAGGCCTAGCCACGGGTTAACCACTATACAATAGTAACATTGTCTGCTAAAGCGCTCAATAGGCTATAAAGCAAACTCTAGCGTCAAAACAGCGATCTGAAGAGTTAGGGTTCCAGTATCAGCTCCCAGAAGCTCACTAAGTTGACAACAAATGTCACTTTATATTTAATTTCTAAATGGGTCGTGAATTACAACTTTGTCTTTTTTAGGGTTAAGTAAATCAAATGGTTGATTAACATCAAATGGGGGTTTTTAAACTACCGGAAGTTATTTCATTCAGCAATCATACTTGCGAACTTATGTCAGTTTCAAATAAATAATATAATGTTCATTTAAAAAAATATTGTTACTCTATATTAAATAAATTGTTTAATTAAGTGTAAAATTAATTTTAACAAATTAAATACTAGTATAAAACTAATGAAATGTAAATAGATAACTATAGTACGAACATGTCAGAGAATTACATTGAGAGACATTTTAAATTCAATGGATAAGGTTCAAAGTAAGAAGGAGAAAAACGGAGTGAGTCTAGAATGATTTACATCATCAAATAAATCTTCTCTGGAAGCTGAGACTAATTTGAACGTATGAATGAATAATGCTCGGGAAAAGGAAGCGGATCTAGAGGATACGAATTTCAGCTTTATTGCTTTGGTGTTAAATGTTCGCAAGATATATTATGGCGTGAAAGACTATTTTCGTTATTACCGTTCCCATAATATTTTTTAATTGAAATTGAAAAACTAATAAAACTCCTATTTATTTTATTATTAATATCTTTGCTACTGTTTTATTGAAATTTAATAATAATAGTGTTGACTATAAAAATAATTTTATTAATGTACGTAATTTAAAAGGAAAACTATTTGAATTATAACTAGTACTAAATGGATGTAAGAAAGGTACAAACTAAATTAATTAAATTATGTTTGATTTTATAATAATTAAATACTTTGTATAATCGTATACTGCAAATCATTTTACTACATAATAAGATAATAAGGCATTTTAATAATAGGATATTTAAACATAATCCATTTACATTTTTAGTGAGAAAATGTAAGAGGATTATTAAATAGGGGTATTTAATGTTATTCTATCCTAGTCGTGCAATGCACATTACTCTTTTTTGTCTACAAAAAAACTCCCCGCTGATTTTGAAACATTTTTTTTAAATTCGAAGGTACGTAATGCAAATTTGCAGCGAATTCTAAATATTAAATATAAAATTGTTTGATTTTAAGTTCACCCAAACTTTAGTTTTACTATGTAAAAATTGGTCTTACTAATGGTCAGTGGGTAGAAAATTAAAGTCTATGGTCTTGTATGAAACGAATACAGGAAGTTGTACACTATAATGTATGTGGGGTGTGCACGAAATAAACATAATAATTATACACCATTTGTACTTGCATAGTAAAACAACTAGTTAGTCCGTATTATGTATGGGTTATATAACCTAAGAAGAAAGGATAAAGAAGAAGAAAGAAGGAAGATTTTCAATACAGATTAGTCAAAGAAAAAATATTTGAGATAGCTAAACATTTATCTAAAACCAATGTAAGTAAAAACAAATTGAATTTCTTAAAAGGAAAATTGAAGTATCAGCTATTAAATTAAATGATATTAATTTCAAATTAAAAAAATTAAACCAGGAAGATAGATAAATATAAAAATTCAAAACATATGCTTCATCTAAATATAGTTTCAATAACTCTGATACAAATTCTAAAATATTAAAAAATTTGGTACTAATTTCGAAAATTTACTGTATGTTTTTACGGTCATATTTTCACAATGTGATAGACACTCCAAGAGGCTGTTTCATAAAGCCTTTGTTCTGTGGCTGCACAATGCTATCGCGTTCTATTGTATCACAAACCACTTCGTCTCCTAAAATGATTGTCTTAATTATTGGTCTTAATTGAGATAAATTATCGCTAGTTTTACAGTTTTTATTCCCTTTGAAGATACTTTACTGACGGTAAACATACTCTGGAAAGTTAACTTTCCACCACGCAAGGATTTCAGAATTTCAAAATTCGTATAAGGAATTTCGGAAACAATTCAATCCGGAATGAGATGTTTCGGTAATAATAAAATATTAGAGATGATAGTGAAGCATATAGAAAAAAAACAAATAATAACAAGCCTATGTAAAAAATAAATTTTGGAATACAAGTAGAAATACTTTTATCCCTCAAATTTTAACTGTAATGTTTAGAGCCATTATGATATTTAATTTCTTGTTTTTAATAAAATAAAATATTTAAATGAAAATTAAAAACAAAAAAGTAAAAAAATGAAAATAATTCAAATATAACTAAAAAAATGTTCAAAATAAAATATTTAAAATACCTAATATGGTAAAAAATGCTAAAGATATTACTAGATGCAAAAAATATTACAAGATATTGCAAGATTTTGCACAGGAGTGGTATGCAGGTTGGTACACAACAGACAAACATACTGACATGAAGTTATACGAACATCAGTCTGAAATCATCTTGTTTAAGGAGTATCAAAAAAGTATTTTCTTTCCCGAACCAAATTTAATAATTTTATAGAAACAAATGCTTTATATATGAGAAAAATATTAATAACGAGGAAAGTAAATTGATATTAATTAATAGAATGACCTAAATTGTATCAAAGAATAATTTAAAAACATAATGTGTTGAGTATTTCTATCTCGCTTAAAGGAAGACATAACCAAATGTAAATTCCATTCTTTATTTCGAAGTGCCAATGGCAGCCGTTAAGAATAGAAATATCCCTCAATATCTTAAAGAGCCCCCAAGAGTGGGCTGCGAGTGACACTTTTAACTAATTTGAATGCAACTTCAGCTCCCTTTCAGGGCGATTTTAGTTTGACATGGTTTGAAAAAATCAAAAGCAAGCTAAGTGGTATAAAGCATTTCGTTGACGACACATGAGTGATGATCCTAATGTCAGTATGATATGAAACATTTAAATTGATGGTTTTAATAATGGAACATAATTAAATGCAGAATGAAACTTTAAAGATTAATTGATTAATAAAAATTCAGTTATAAAATTTAGCATGTTAATTAATTAAGTATTAGTTTAGTTTTACATTAGCTTCCAATTTCGTATTTTAATAAGTAGCAACAATACACATAACAGTCACATGGTACAAATAATTTCCTAAACCGGTATGTTTTAAATAACTTCTACTTAAAAGTATTCGTACAGTATATAGGATTTTTTGTTTCAAATAAATTATTCAGTAGTCCTAAATTTTGTACTCAAGGTAATAATGAGTAGCATATAGTTTCAATTCTCTTCATTGACTTTACGGTATTGCTTCCTAATCTGCATTATATTTTACAAATCCTATGATTAGTTTAAGGATAGTTTAGTTCTTAGATTAGTTCCAAGTTAATATGTTTTACAAATAATGTTTTCGAAATCACTGACGTCAACGCTTGTTAACGAGATATTAAGGGCCCCATCAGGGCCGCAGCTTAGGCCCACTTCTATTATTAATGGTCTGTTGTGGCCACCCAGCTAACCTCAAACTGTAGGCTAATATCTTATGCACCTGTCCACTTACCTCATAATGTGTATAAAAGCTCAACGTCTTAGAAGAGCTAACTAGGATTCGTTTAACGACAGTAGTTGTCTTTTACAACATATTTATTTAATACTACCTTTAACTATGGATACAAAATACCCATAGTCTAGGATACTAGCAGTAAGCCTGTCCTTTATACGAGTTTTATGATTCAGTGCTAATAATTAAGATACTTATCATGACAAAATAAAACCTGAATTCCTCAACAAATAAATACGAATACAAAAAATTCTCAACTTAATTATTTGGCATTGATTTACAATTGGATAGATTAGAAACTGAATTATAATTTAAATTTTTTATATGTTAAGATAACTTTTTATTATAATGTTCAGTAGTATAATTTTGAAATCACTTGAAATAATGATCAATGTAAATAAACTAATATTGATTTTAAGACAAAAGCTGTATGTTTTTTCCTTCTATCAATTAACTTTTCAGATCGCATGTTCGGTAAAAATTAAAAAAAGTCAAATATAGTTTAAAACTGGGTTTTGAGAGTCCTTTATTTTATTTTTATAGTACATAGATAAGTTTAAAGTAAACAAAGACTTTCTCCAAAATGTATAGCAGATTAAGGAAAATAAGTTTCATAACTGTGGGTCCTCTATTTTTCACCAAAAACTGTTATTAAGGACCTTCTTTAGTGTTACAGAAAGACAGCCAGACAGAAATTGAGACCCATGTCCGCTTTTATAGGTTATAACCGAAAACATAACCAACAAATATCATAATTGCACGAAAATTACAGACAAAACTCTAATTTTCTTTGTATTATGTTATAGGCAAGGACGAAGGGATCTTACGAATCTTGTTGGCAAAACAGCTTTGAATTACACTGGACTATGATCGAAAAATGTATTCCCTTAAATAATTTAAATTAATTCAATTTTCGTTCCTTTTAATTTAACTCCTTACATGTTGTTTATAATATTATATAAATTATTGAGTGTTATTTCATGTTTATAAAATGATTTTAAGCTCGGCGAACAAATTTAATATGGATTATTTAAATATTTCTGACATTATTTATTTTTTTGTATATTTCTATACTTCTATTTGATTTCCTACCAACAAATATTATAGAATCGTAATGTTTTATAGGTAAGCCTACAATATTTTAAGCTATATTTACTATAGTGTACTAGAGTTAATAAATGCAAAAAATTATATTAAATGGAGGTAATGAAGTTAAATGTGTCGGAGATCGGATATTTGACCTGAAATGTTGGCACGAGTTGGTTGAGACTAGTGTTGTAAGTTGGCAGGCCGGGTGGAACCACTGCCAACTTATATAAGGACATGTCTGAAGGGTTAATATGTGTGTCTGGCTTTAAAAAGGGAGAGGGAGGTCCAGCATCCACGCAAAATACATTTACTCCCAGGCTGACCAAAACAAAATTATTAAATGGATGTATAGCTGACTTAACTGTTGTATAAATTTTTAGATACTTAAGTTTAAACTACAATTAAAATTTTTAATTTGCCAAAAACGTAAGTTTGCGACTGATTTATAGTGATTTTTATATTACTATGTTATGGTATAACACTTGAGGAACAACGTAAATAAGTCACCGTTGAAGACTAAGCTCATTAGACGCATTATATGGGCGTTAAAATCATTTATTTGAGAATATGGTTACCTTAATTTCAATTGTGGATGGGTTTTCCTACATTTATATGAGTAAGGTTTATTTCCTAGGACAACGATCTCGAAAAGGCTGTACACAATTAATTTAAATATAAATAATAATTTTGTAAAAATATAGGTAGTCTTTATTATTTAACCGTAGGCTTGTGTCAACAATGTCACGTAGGTTTTTCGGCTTCAACCGCGTCGTCTTAGAGTTCGTGTTGCCAAACGTTTCCCCCTTGCTGTGAAATGGCATCCTCAGTGGATAGGCAACTCTACAACTTTGTCAACGCAAACTCCACGACAACGTAGTTGACGCAGAAAAATCAAATTGACACAGTCTATTAGCTATTTGAACTTTAAACTCGTAAAATTAAATAAAATTAACGTTGGACTCATTTATATTCAACAAGCAGTGCGATGTTCCTTTTTACGGATTGTATGACTCTGTGTTACAATTTAAGGTGATAAAATTATGAAAAAATACAAAATTTTTTGATAAATTATTTTATTATGACATCGTTTCAGAACACGATGAAGTATTTTGAGAATTCATTTCGCTCTCCCCAAAGGATATTCACAAACGTTTTTGATCGAGTTTTATCTTGGCAAATGATGCGATCTACGCTACATACCTAGTCTGATGTAAAATGATTGATAAATGAGTAAGACATTAATTTTTGTAGTAATTTATATAACAATCACATTGGACGTTATTAGATATTTAACACAGACCATATTTTTATAAGCCGAAGTCGTAGAATAATAATTCCATGTATAAATAAAAATTCGATTTCAAATTAACACATACTATTACATTATAAATATAAATGGAATGGATCAAATCTGCACGGTTATTTTTTAAATTGAAAATAAAAATATACTTTAATGAAATTTATTAGCAAAACTTATAAAACTAAAAACCTACTGTATATAATAAAATTTACCCTTAACTATTGTTAGAAGGTTTAAACTATAATTGATATTTTTAACGATAAAAATCAACAAGCAAGGAAAGTACAGTCGGAGATAGAGGTTTATTTCTACAGCATCTATAAAAGAGCCATTTCCGAGCACTTTTCTGATTGAAGGGGTTTTAAACTTCTTGTAGTTTGAATAACATACTAGATTTAACCTAAATCAAGTGAAATTTAATTAACTTAATATTTGAAAGATAAACTGCATAGTTTAAACGTAAATTCAAGCTTCATATTGAAAATAATGCATTTTCTAACAGTACACTCACTAAATGTATCTAAAAACTGAGTATTTTGTTATGATTGTACAACAAACAATTAAAAACAAAATTGTATCGTAATTTATTAATATTTTAGTACATTTTTAATACTACGAGCAGTTAGTCTTTGTAAACGTTATAGTCTTTATACGGGTCTTATGACTTTATACGGGTTTTATGACTTTATACTGGTTATATGACTTTATATTGGTTGTATAAATTTATACAGGTTGTACGAATTTATACAGATTGTATGACTTTATACAGATTGTATGACTGTATACGGATTGTATGACTTTATACAAGTTGCATGACGCTAAACCGATTGTGAGACTCAGTTTTAAGAAGAAGACACTTATAATTGAATGAATACTTACGTAAAATAAAAAGTACAAAAAACAAAATTAAAAGAAAGAAATCGTAGCTGAATTATTAAGTGTTCATTTTAAACTAGATTAAATTAGAAAATGTGTATCATTAGTAATATATTATATACGTTAAGATAACAATTTAATATAGTATATTTATATAGTAAAATATTGTTATGGTATAAAAACAATGATCAATGTAAACAAAATAATATGGATTTTATTAGACAGCTGATTATTTCTATCTGTTAAATCACTTTAATAGGGAAAATAATAACGTTCTAAACTGGGTTTTTGAGATCTAATAGCTTTATACATACAGGGGGTAGTTTTAAAACAAATAAAAACCCTTCTTCAAAAGGTGTAGAGTGGAAAAACCCCGGTTTAATTATAGTGGGTGCTCTTCTATTTACTTAGAAGCGCTACAGAAGCTTAGACGGACAGAAATTGAGATAAGATATATTTAAGTATTACGGTTTTATAAAACGTAAACATAACCAAACATATTGTCCAGTCCAAGCAATATATGGACAAAACTCTAATTTCAATTATTTAGATTAAATTTGTAATAATTTATAGGTTTCACTACGTATTTAATTTCATAACTGAAGCTTGAGAGAATCACAAGTATATAATAAGATAGTGTGATTCTCTGACGTTAAATTATGTTGATGGTAATATTTACGAGATGGAATTCTGACTCTTCTTCGTCTTCTTGTGTCAGCTGACACGGATTCTGAAACGTTAAACTCAATTGTTCCTACACCTAGTTATGAGTTACTTGGTTTTAAAATACGTTTGAAATCTGAGTTCGTTTAGTTTTATTTCTAAAATTATTTAACAGGAGCTATATTTTTGTTTAAAGTACGTTTTATTATTTCCTCTTCAAAATAATTGGTTAATATACTATAAAATGGTTATTTATTAAAATAAACTAATGAAAGATACTAACCTATATCAGTTGATAAAGATAACAAGAAAGAAATATTTTATTATTTCACGATGTAAAATTCAAAAATAACAACTATTTTACAAAAAGCATAATTTATTGCAACAATGCCTGTTGTGGGTGGTACTGAACTGCATTAAATTTAGATAAAATAGTTCTTCCTTTAGATATATTTTAATGTTAATGTCAGTTGATTAAAGCTATATCCTGAAAAAAGTATAATGGCTACTATTTAACACCTATAAAATTCTTTATGTAAAAATACAATGAACTTAGAATACAGAAAGGGATGAGTTATAATTTTGGATGATTTATTTTACTTTTAACTAGCTAACAAGTTGTTTGTTTGAAACTCATCATTGGTGATGGTGGATTTATGTTATCCAGGTTTTTATCAATATCTCTTATACATAAAGAAGAGTTTTAATTTGAAAAAATCTGTTAGACACACACACACTTTGCCAGGATTTCAGGTTTTTCCGCAGCCATTTTGTTTCCGGGTTCGGGGGTCACGCCCACTCCTATTGCGTTGTCTTAGAATCTTCGTAACGAGTAGACGTGTTATGTTTCTTAAGTGCACAATTAAAAGTGGATTGTTTGTTTGTAAGTTTTATGACTGCTTTAAACTTTTTGTTTTCTGCTTTAAACCAGCTTAGTCCGGATCATGTACAAATAATGTTTTAGTTATTAATAAGTTTTATTACTTATTAATGTATACATTACTTTACTATGTGTCATTTATTGTGACCAGGGGAGCTCTGAAAATCAGTATTGTACTGAGAGGCACTTTGAAATAAAGGTATTTTGATTGATTGATGTTTTAGGTACTACTCGCCTGAGGACGGGATCAGATGCCAGATTCCAAAACGTCGTAAAACTTTGTTTTACTAAAAATCGTGATGAAAAATGTCCACAGTAAAAACCTAGATAATAAGTTGTATGGCTTAGCTTAGGTTTTAATCTTTAACTAGTCAGAACTGAATGATTTAATAAACTATTCATGCGTGCAAATTTTAACACTTTTTAGAAATACATAAGTTTTAAAAGTTATAAAAGTAAAAAAACTAATTTTTATTTTAATTATAACCCACCATTATTTTTTTAAGGTTAAATAAAATTACGGCTAGATACAAGGCTGAAAAGTACCATTCAAATAAAGAATATGTAAAGAGTTATGAAGAGAGGGTAAATCACTAATTAGACATCTCGGACCTTTTGCATTAAAATTTCAGCTCTTCTTAAGGCTTACGCCACTCATGTGTCTTATTATTGCTGAAATCAAAGAGCAAAGATTTAATCACTCGCTAAATTCTGTTTATATTATTAGAACTTTGATAAAAACACCGATAAACCAATGCCTATAACACTTCAAAACTACTTTGGCCTCTAAGATTTATATACATATCAAATAACTTAATGTTACAAATATTAAACTTGTGATGAAATACATAAAGAAAAATGTTTGTATTTACTTCCCTGCGAGAATTAAGAATCCATCTTAGTTCCCGCAGGGTATTGATATGCCTGAAAGGAATATTTTCAGTTCATCTCAACAGCTAGTCTTATTCTGTTATACTAAAAGTTGAATAAAAATAGCTCTGGAAGTATCTATGGAAACCTGTTACATATTTCACATCTTAAAAATCACCAACACCCCTCCAGAGCTAAGACATAGCCATGTCAAAAATCTTAACGGTGGAAAACTTGTATATTTTTATGTTTTTAAGTATGTTAATAATGAGTAACAAAATTGTACCTTAAGATCTGAAATTCATGATAACGATACAAGCCAAAAAAGTAATATTGTCTGTGCTCGTTGTAGACTTTGAATTTTCATCTCTCAATGTGATTGCGCATTTTCAATAAACTTCGACGTCCCAAGTTAGGACCTGTTATCAAAGAGAGTAGTTAGAATAAACTTTAGGGCTTTTATGGAACCGTTTTTACTCGCATAGTGAATTTATTACCTTAAAAATAATATTATTAGGTTCGGTTAGTTTTGTCTTTTAATCTCAGTGTATTTTTTTGTAGTTTTAGAGTTCTGTTATTAATGCTCTTAAACTGCCTCTGTTATAAAACGTAAACTTTACTTTTAACTGAATTCGCGAACTGCCCAGGTATATTAAGCCAAATATGAATGAGAAATGAGTGTAAGATGATTGTGGTGCAGTCTTTAAGTCTTACTGTTACTGACTAAGGCTGAGATGTTCCTTTAACAGGTCTGGTAATGGGCCGCCAATGTCATCTAAGGGACTTAAAGTGTGTTAACTTGTGATCCGAACCACTTTTGGCTCTGACTTATGAAGTGGTCCAATTATTAAGAAGATCTTTGCGGATGAACATAGTATCCAATAGTGCGGGCGTTAATCTACTCAAGAGAATACCACATCCACCAACCATCACTTATAACTATCCACAATACGTGACCTTCTATTAGCTAGATTACAGGACACGCCACCATCCCAGTTTACATACATACATATTATTTTTTGCCTCCTCTCTTCTTGTCTCATTTAATCCAATTTTCTTGTCTTTGTCTTTATCTTGTTATCTTTGTTTGGTTATATATCTTTCAGTTTATTTGCCATTTAATAAGCTATTTTTAATTGTTAGTCTGTTGAAATTTGATTTGATGCATTTAGCATTGTAATTTCAACCACTTTGAATATTATAATGAACTTTGTTACCAAATGACAATAGAGATGCAATACTTAGATTTTTGGTTTCATTTTTTACTAACTTTGAATTCATTATCAAACACTGAGGTATGCAGTTTCCAGTTGTGTTAAGTGCTACGTACTAAAATCCCAGCAGAGCGGACAGGTCGGAGCCGCTAGGAACGGTGGACGTTTCTCCCCTAAATCCTTAAATCCTGAGATCCCGAGTGACATTTGTTCCGGTTAGTCTTAATGGATGGTGACGTCGAGGATTTAACGACTCAAAACAGTTGTTCCCAGGGATCGTGTACAAATTAAAGCTTTCTTTTAAGTGTTTTTGTTACAGGTGCACTCAAAGTGAAGTTCTTAGAACACTTGTATTTATATATTTTATAAACTTTTATCTAAAGAATTTTATTCATAAAAAATTTGGAAACAAACTGTGGAGGACGTGTTAACGATAATTCACAGATGTTTTAATAGCTTTATTTGACAATTTAATTATCAGAATATTAAAAAAATATGTTGAAATGGTTCTTGCTACAATTTAATTTAAAATTAAAGTAAATTCACATGAAATAAGTAGTAAAACTAATTAAAATACTAATACTAATGATAAATAGTAAAGGGTAAAAAGAATACAATAAAGTAAATGTAAAACCACATTGAAAGTTCTGTCTAAAACATTTCAGCATTTTATTTTTGATTTCATGATAAAAGGATACTCACCTCAATAAAGGAAGTTTGGTAGAGTCTTTGTTTCCTATTACAAACCTACATCTTGTTTTTGGAACAATGAAAACTCGACACTATATCTGTAACTATAGTGTGGAGTTTTCATGAAAAAAATAGCAAATGAGAAACTGTCAGCGTTTATAAAAACATTGTAAAATGTTATTTTTAATATATCCAATATATCCAACACTCTTTTTAGTAAAAAATGATGACAGAGTGGTTTCATGTCATGGATAACGTTACGAGAAAATAAACATTTTTATAACTAAAATACCAAGTATTATTTGTTGAATCCGTATCATCAAACTACAACCTTAACAAGAGCATAATTTATTGGTGCGTTTAAATTAGTCACAACGTTATTTTATTTGTTAAACCACATTGTAAATTATATGTGTTACTCAATTACTTATATGAATTCTGATGTATCTGATGAAAAAATTAAAATCATGGAGTATATCCCATATATTTAGATGAAAATTTGACTGTGTAAACTTGAAGAGAAATATAACTGCGAAAATGCTCTATTGGAATGTTTGACGGGCTTCAACTGTAAACGAGAAGCGCATTTGGAAGCAAAGTTTCCATTCTAAAGGTCAACACGCTCAAACGTAAGGAGTGTTTGCTGACTGAAAAGAGCAAACAGAATATCTGAGCATCGTTGGTGATATAGGTCTAACTGAGGGAGTGGTCTAGCTTTGAAATACTTTCTAATTAAACGTTCTAAGCGACTACAATGGTATTTATTGTTATATGTGTTAATTCTCTTAATATCGTCCTAGAAGGGTGAGATTGAACCTAGAGGGAGTTGTTTTAGCTGAGACAGTGTATCGAAATGGTAGGCTATAGGTGTAGTAATTGAATAACAACAATATTGAATTTACAAAATCACTGTATCTTTGTTTTTCATGAAACGTTCTTGTACTTGTAGTGCTATGAGAGGTCAATGTAATGAGTAGCATTCATCTGATTATTTTTTATATTTGTCTATTTACTCAGTGGATACACAATACATTGCTCCATAAACATTATTGACACTTTCCAAAAAATATTTGTTCACATTTTAATCATATAGATCGCTGATAAATATATTTATGGCTGATGTATTTATATTTCAAACCAAACAAGTATATTAATTTAAAAATTAATTTATTTTAAATACGTGTTTAAGAGCTTAATTTTAAAAATTGTGTTTGAAGAGATGCATGTTTCCTAAGAAGAGACTAAGAATCCTAAAAGCCGAACTTATTGCAGAATCATAAAATATTTCATTCTAAAGGGATCATTTTTCAGCTGCTTTGGAGTTAAAAAAACATAAACTAGTGCATTTCGTTTATAGATTTTGGGGAGTCACCCAACTCACCCCTTACCCCCCTCCCAGTGGCTTAAAACAATTTTTTGTTCGGGTTATATAGAATGATGCGGTCTTACGCTACATATTCATGAGAGATAGTTGATAAATAAAGCAGATATCGATTTCGTAGAATTCTCCAGAAATAACATGGGTGCTCTCAGACAACAACGTACTGCGTTTACCACCAACAGTAAATTTAACTTTTCTCTAGGGCCTTTCATTAGTCGTAGACTAATCATTTAAAATACTAACTTGTTTAGTTTTTCAGCTGGTTCTAACGATGATGGTTAAAGTATTTTATAGCTTTACTACTATATGGGGAAATAAAAAGTTGGGAACATTTAAAACTAGCCCATGACTTTAGAACCGTAATTTTTCTGATATGCGGGTGGTGACATATTATGTAGGACCCTCTAAGCACTATTAAACATCACATTTTACTAACTCGTCAGTTCATTTTTAGCCGTTTTTTTGGGGGATGAGGGTGGTAAAATACCCATGGCAATCAAAAATTAATAAACCGGGTCGGGGTATACCTATGTGTTCTCTAGTACATAATCCAATCAAAATATAATCATCTCCTTCTTTTTCGGAGGTTTTGGGATCATTCCACGTACAGTTAAATTGACAAACCAAAAATTTTTGGATTTAGGGTACGGCACCTTAACAATGATATTTTTACTTTCAAACTAAACAATTTTCTCGAAAAAAGTAGTTTCTTCATTTACTATTAAGGAGAGAAAACTATATCCAGCTAGAAAAAACATCACACTTGAGAGTCAAATAATAAATTGTTTGTTGCATTTCCTATTAAATTCTGTATTGCATGAAAAAATAATTTTAAAGGTATTGTACGTGAAAATTGTAACAAATAAGAAATATAGGTAAATAAATAAATATAAAGAATAAAAAATAAATAAAGATTAAAGAAATAAGATAAGATATGATCTTATAGGGAATATAGCTCTTTAGGAAGAGAAATCCATGTATTTAATTTTCAGATATCAATATTAGTAAATTTACCTCTTGTCTCCAATCTCCTTTCGGAAACGGAAGTCCCACATAACCGGAAGTGCCCAAGCGATTGTCGCAACACTTCCTCTGTTATTTGATATCTTATGAGGTTTATCTCTATGAAACTTATCACACAGTTATCTTCAGTATAAAATTAGATTTATTTTAATATTTCTATGTATACCTTCAATTTAATAAAACCTTTCGCTGATACATTTTTTATGTAATATTATACTATGCATTTTTATGTTTTAAAATATGTTAGTTGTGACCAGAGAGAAAGATGTCATTGTGTTTTAATTTAAAATTACATACAAAACACTTTCATTATTTTGTTTTTTGATAAGATCCCTTGTAACATTAAAAAACGTTACGTAGGCACCTTGGGTCATTATAGTCGATTCTATGACGGATAATTATTTTCATTATTTTAGAACACTTACTTAATACTATGAGGAAATCATATTGTATCGAGATCATCTATAAAAAGGAGTATATAAGGATCAGCTGAGCTCTTGTGGGAGGGTTTTAGAGCGAGATTTAATTTGTAGATAAGTCACTGAGGAGAAATACGGAGAAACGTTTGTAAACCCTTGCGGTAAATATAGTGTTTTACTATTGATGTTAGCCAGACTTTCGAAAATTTTAAGAGGAAATATATTAACAAATGTTTTGTTGTTTATTAAAATTGAAATACGTTTATTATTATTATTGTTATTAACGTTTGTAAAAATCAAACAAATTGGAGACCAAAATCACGTCCTGATCCAATCATGGCCGATAGTTGGGTAATCGTTTAAAAACATTTAAGGTATTTTTAAAATCTTAATTTTGTTAATATTTTTTTAAGATCTTCTATGGTTATTACAATGAAAAAGTGTTCTGTTACTGAATACAACTCAAAAATACTAAGGGTAAATAAAATACTTAGAAAATGTACTCTGAAGTATAAAAATCAAAGTAGGCTTATTAGTCTACCACAGTTACAGGGGTTTCACAGTTCTTATCTACCTTTAGAGGTATTGTTTTGTTTTGCCTTTGTTTTGTGTATTTCTACGCTTCTTGGAATTTTTTAACGTCTTGATGGGGAACGGTCCAAACCCCGGTCTTGGTATCGACCTGTTGTTAGGAGGCATCATTAATTAATAACTCAAAGACGAAATGGCAACTGGATCCAGATTCGACCCTTGTGAGATTCGATCCGGCGACCTATAGTTTTGAAGGCAGGCACTATAACCACTCAGCCACCAAGCCAATTTCACATCTTAAATATGTAACTTGAAACCAATATACATCCGGGTTATATACCTTAATATGTAACCCGGAAACAATAACCTCAGGTATTGTTTACGGAGTCGGTATAAAATCTAAATATTACATAAAAAGTTCTCAGCTACGACCGTGCCACAAAATTGATTGGTTAAAAATATTCTAAAAAATTTAAAACGTGAAACTTTTAAGTTTGGTATACAATTTAATCATGATTAGGATAACTTATGAAAATAAAATAAATTCCAATGAAATTTCAAAATGGTGGTAGATTAAATATTGTAAATATGAATAGGATTAAAACTTGAAATATTATAAAAACAGTTTAAAAGAATATTATTTTAGATCAATTTAAAACAAATATAATATCTCTTTTTTGAAAGTTTGAAGTTTGAGGAATACCTAATAAGATATAATACTTTTTAGACGAAAGGCCGTTGCAGTCTATTCTACGTCTATTCTAGGTGAGTTTTCTGGCAACGTCCTGTACAAAATGGAAAAATGACGTTAATTTGACGTATACTCTAAAGGCCTTTCGTCAAAACGAAAAGTATCATATTTTTGATTTAAGTGAAAAATGAGACATCATAAGATTTTTTCAAACTTATTGAACCAAATTTACTTTCATAATATTTAAAAATAATATTATTTTTAATGTTGAAACTGGAATCATTCCAATTTAAAATTTACTCTTTTTTTAAATTTATTTTCAAAAGATATCCTGAAATTATTAAAATCTATTATTATACGTATGAGTAATTCCCAGACCTGCTCGCAGTTGAGGAACAAACCATCTTCAGCTTTGCTCAGGAAATTGGCAGTGAGCAGGCTGCTGCAGCCGCTAGAGAGGAAACTCTGCAAGCCTGGCAATAATGTATAGTGTATAGTGTACTGTATAGTGACATGGTGGGGGTATCGCCGCATCCGTGACATGAATACTTGGTTGGCTCGCGGTTAAGGGGAGGTTGACTTCTACCTGTGTCAGCTCCTGACGGTTAATGGTTACTTGAGGAAATATCTCCATCGGATGAGGAATTTGGAGACACCTTGGTGTTCATTCTGCTCGGAGAGGGATGATGGGGATGATGATTGTCCTTACTCCTTCTTCGAGTGTGAGCGTTATGTAGGAAAAAGGTGGCAATTTGCCACCGCAGTGGGGTTTGTAATTAAGATACTATTGTAGAGGTAATGCTTCAAGGCGAGGATTAGTGGGGGGCAGTTGTCTTCCACGTTCATTTGGTTCTCCACCACCAAGAGAGAGGAGGGGTGCTTGGGTGACATCTCCTGAAGTTAAATTCGTGTTCCGTTAGAAGGCAACACACGCGGTCAAGGCATGAAGTGATAAGGGTTCCGGTCTGGTTTCCCGGAGCCGTAGAGGGTTTAGTGGTTCCCGTATAGGTTCGTGCATTAGCATTACCCACACGTAACAAACCATATCCATCGATAGTGTGTTAGTTGTTTTGAACCTTAGTTTTGATAGCATCTGATATTTCTTCAATTTAATAGAATTTTACATAAAAACCATTATCAAATAAATCTGTGAAACATAATACAAAGTGAGATTAGACTATTGTAAAAGTTAATAGGTTTGCCAGTCTCGCCTTTTCCATTATTTGAGACGTCGCTCGAGATGGTCTCTGGTATTTGCTGCTTCACCGACTCCAAATGTTGTCACAATAAAACTCATAAACAAACTTTACATTTTATAGTACTCAAAAAATGCGTAGCTGTGCAATAAGGGTTACTAAGCTGTGCAATAAGGGTTACTAAGCTGTGCAATAAGGGTTACTAAGCTGTGCAATAAGGGTTACTAAGCTGTGCAATAAGGGTTACTAAGCTGTGCAATAAGGGTTACTAAGCTGTGCAATAAGGGTTACTAAGCTGTGCAATAAGGGTTACTAAGCTGTGCAATAAGGGTTACTAAGCTGTGCAATAAGGGTTACTAATCTGTGCAATTTAGTTGCACATATTACATTCAAAAGTAGATTGTATTTATAACTAGCAGTGAGCCCGTCCTTTGTACTTGTGTAACGATTCAGTGTTAAGAATAATATATATATATCATTATGCCAAAACACAAACCTGAAATATCAAAGAAATAAATATAAACAAAATAAATTCTCAGCTCAACTATTTACAATAAAAAAATTCGATGAAATAGGAAAATTTGTAGTAACATTTTAAATACACGTTGTATAATTTTTATTTTGAAATACGAGAATCTTTAAAACTATTGAAATAAATAGGCTAATACTGATTTCGATTTGACAGCTGAAGTTGATTTCTTTCTATGAAATCACTTATATATAAATCATATGTTCTGAAACACGCCTGAAAATATGTCTAATATTGCTAGAAACTAGATATGAAATATGGAAAATTATTTTCGTAACCATGGATGATCTAATTTTTACGAAGAAACATTTCACAAAGACCTGGTTAAGCGTTATAGAAATACAGACAGACAGAAATTAAGATAAGAACTATTCTGAATTGTCTGGGTTACGAAGACGAAAAATAATCATAAAGTATAATAATTCTAAAATGTACAAATAAAACTTTAATTGTATTTAAATAGATACATTCTATCAAATTGTTTCCTATTTTTTCATGTTACACGATGAAACATAAAGTGTTTAACCAAAATAACTATTATTGTGTTTTCAAATAGTGTCACATATAATTTTTGTCCTGCATTTTGATATTATTTATAAACTACAATCATTTTCAATTTTTATTTCTGAAATTCTCGTCTTGCTTTCGAGTTTTTCGTTCTTATTCAAAGTGAGATATTCCGAGATATAGTATGAGATATTTTAGTTTTCGTCCAAATTTGAGAAAACAGAGGAACATCTCATCGTTAGGCTCTCTGAACAAATAGATTTTCGGGTCCAATCATTTATGTTTCACTAGTTAAGCACTGAAACTTAAAACCCCAAAAAAGGAACAGTATTTTTATATTGTGTTCATGCTTCCTCACTACAAAAACACTCTTTCTACGTAGTAATATATTTCATAAAACACATATATAAAAATTAGCGTAATAACTGAAGTAGAAATTATGACCAGCTATTCGAGTATAGTTTCAATAAATTTAAAATAAACCTTAAAATTAAAAATAAATTTAAATATGTCATTGGAGACAAAATATTTGTGTTAATTTTCCAAACATTGCTATGTAAATATCTTTCTCGTATATATTGTTTTTTTAAAATTTCAATTTATTCCATTAAATACATATACAATTTACAAAGTAGCTATTTTTTACCTCTCTAGCTAAAAGCTATTTGAGAGGAAAGCTCTAAACTATTACATTATATTTATTGGTCAATAATAAACTTAGTTCCTAAAAAAACCAAAAAATAAATATTAATATTGATAATAACAGAAACTAACAATAATAATAACAACAACAACAACCTATAATAATAACAATGACTCTACGGGAGAGCACAGTTTCCAATAAAGCATAAAAGTATATAGTAAATTAATATAAATAGAGCATAATATAAATATTTATAAATTAGTAACAAAAATTCTCAACAATATTACATTTGAAAATAAACTATGTAAACAATTAACAAACCATAAATAACCACTTACATAACATATACACATACACATATCAAACGTATTCCTCTATGCCCTGCCCCCCACCACCGGCCGAATGCCAACAGCTGGGCCGATAACCTGTTGTGAGGCAAGTGACTCACAATGGATGTATGGATCTTTTCGGCAATACGTTTACAAATGTTTAAATTGTTCAATGGTTTTCTGATGTAAACAAATGTAATAATTGGGCAGGTTATGTACTGTAGTTTATTATAAACTCCATGTCACGCTTAAATTTTCAAAATAGCTGAACCATGGAAATTTACGTAACTTTATACAACAATTATTTTGGTATCGTTGGATATATATAAAATATACAAGTGTAACGGAAACCCAGTGGGTTAGTGGTTTACGTGGGTCATTTACAATATTATAAAGAAGAGGTGGTTTCTGTATGTTTGTTTGGGGGTTTGTGTGTGGGTGTGTTTGTTGTGGAAAGTTTACGCGAAAAATACTGAACCGACCGGTTTGAAATTTTACACAAAGGTAGATATTAAACACATGGAACATTTAGGCATATTCATTTCCTTAAAATCCCCTCGTGCTACGCCCCATGGACGTCCTACGTATCAATGTTTACAATTTCAAACAATCAAAACATAAATTATTACTTGAATGTCAACAGCTGTGAATTTGACAATTCTGGAATAAGAAGAAGAAAGAGCTGCCATGACCGTACTAGGTTTCAATATTCATATTTTCTACTGTCAACATCCGTTTGCACTACATTTTGACCATTCGGGAAGAAGAAGAAATAAAGTTCAGTTTTACTGGGTCGAAATTAATATTGCAGAAAATGGTAGATTTTAAGTTTACTCCCGATGCCTGTTCCTATTACGTTATGCCTTATCCTTTCCAGCTTACTTTAGTGAATACCTCTTTAAATGTGAATAGTATTTTACCTCAAATAAATTATTTTTTCTTCATTAAATTTTAATGTTGTAGAATATTTATTTCATGCCGAAAAGAAAAGGTAACTTCTCTCAAGCTATTTTACCCGTGTGTAGGATGGGTACTTTAGCTAGTTTACAATACAACCATATTATTGACGATATGAAAATATCAATAACCAATCTAATTAACTACACAGAGCGCTTGCCGGCAATATCGCGTGTATTATGATGTTACGCAACGTGTATTGGTCGCTGACATACAGCCCTCTGTGGAGTTAGGTTGGTTATGGTTTTATATATATATATATATATATTTACTGACAATAATCATCAGAAAACCACTATACCATTAGTTTTCTTTAAACGTCTATTCAAACCAAGGTAAATGTATAACGGAAAAGATTCTACTGTATTATAACAAAGTCTTAAAAACGTCAACATCTTTAAGCCATGTTGTCAGTTTCAAATGTGTATCCAAGTAGCCTCAGAACAAATAGAGGTTTACGTTTGCTAGTACTTGACACCATTCCACAGGGACGAAGGCTTTGCTCTACCAAAATTTGGTATAGGCCAAACCGAGTTTCTCTTTAGCCACAAGAGTCTTGCGTTGTGTACGAGGGTTTGTATTTCAGTTTGGAGATTCCAGAACTACGGCGTAAAACGTGAATTTGATATACCTGTCAAAATGAAACTTTACCATATTTTCTGTATTTATTTTCCTTTGGTATTGAGAGAGATACATTTGATGCTATTACTAAGTTCTATATGTTGATGGTCTAAAAAATAACAAGAAGTTTTTAGTTTTAGTTTTAGCAAATAAATGCTGGTTTTAATTTTTTTAAGTTAACCCCATTTAACAATGAAGAAACATTGTATTTAGTATTAGTACTGTGAAAACCTTTATCTACAACAGTTCATGCAGAGTTATAAAATGACCATCCAATATTTTTATGTTATCCTGGACACCACAAAATCACGTGCAATGGATGCTAATTTTCATCATAGTATTGATTCAATCGATTTTGATTTACAACTTCATTTTACACGTACCCATATAAAAATCACTCTCTGGGGAAATAATCCTGGCTTTTGTTGTCAACCATGCTCAAACAAATGTTTTGTTCTCTTAAACGGAAATTGCTTGTTAAACATGCTTATCTTCTAACAATATATTGATGTAATTGTATCTACTGGTATTTAAAAAGAATAACACCTATTTAAATGAGTCAGTTATATATACACTGCATATAAAAATATAGAGGTCGTATTTGCAACGTATTTAATTAACAACAATCATATACTGTGACACCTTATTTTTTCCTTTTTTTGTAGAATCTATTTAATTTTACTTAATAATAATAAGCTTTCACAAAATTTAAACCATACAAAATTAATATAGGTATGTATTAATAATAAATTGTTTACTAAAACTTTACTTATCAAATACGTAGGGTTTTCAAGTAAACCCAAGATTTACGGTAACCTCTATAAAATTACATTGAGAGGCTACATTGTCTTTGAATTTTTTTAATTTTAATTGATAAATTACGAGATATTTGAAGATACGAGAAGTTTTGGCACATAAAACAAATAAATATTTTTAATTTAGAAAATAAATACAGTTTCGATAATAAACAAAATGATGACGTTGACTCTAAGAAATGGAAGTTGTTTGTAAGACTTCTAAAGACATCGAAGTACAATAAAGTTCCTTCACAAAGCTGTATCGTAAAAGAAGCACTAGAACAGACAAATAACACGCCAGTATAGTAGTAAACCATCGGTCTGTCACAAATCAGGCCCTAACTCACTATGTTTTGGCTCTTTTACACTAATATTTTTTTTCTCCAACTTGTACGTATAAAGGTGAAAGTATAGTTTCGTCAAAATTTCCGAATTTGAGTGGATAGTCGATATATCCATTTTGGAGTCCCTTGAATCCCAAAAAGTGGCTTTTGACGTGATGTCTGTCTGTCCGTGTGTTTGCCTGGTTGAAATTATAAAAAAATTATATAAAAAATTAAAAAAAAACTAAACAAATTAGTATTTTGAATCATTAGTCTACGACTGACGGATCCAGAGAAATTTAATATCCATGGTAAACGCAATACGTTATTTAAGAGTGTTCAGTATTAAAAAATCAATTTATCCCTCATTTCTCAACCGTTTTCCCCACTCAAAAACGTTTGGTACTACCTAGTGAGGGGGTATAGTGCCCCCAAAAATATCTAACAATCTAATTAACTAGTTTTTCTTGTTAGTTGAAATTTCAAAATTATTTTTAAAGCAATAAATTTTAAATTATATTTAATTAAGGGAGAAAGTATGCGGCAGTCCAGTGATACACTTTATTTTTATTCTAACTCACATCTTCATTTATTCCATTGTAATGCCAATAAAAATTAAGTAGCATGACCTAATATTAGGAGTTCTCTTACAGGTTAGTTAAAAAATCTCTCACTGCCAATCACAATGAGCTTAACTATGGTGCTGTGCGGTGAAATAAAGGCAGTGAATTATATAGGCTAGCTAGAGGTGACTGCTCATGATCCAACAGCAGTCTCTGTTTGCTGGTTTCTTTACAATAACCTTTGACTTACAGGACCAGCATATTACCCTGGAGCTACCGTGCCGGAAAAGTTGTTGAAATATTATAACAACTGCCAATAGCTTAAGTTTTATGTTTTATTTTACGATTTATCTTCCAGGTTAATTTTCTTTTTAAGGCGGTGCGACCGGGGTTAGGGACAACTAAAATCCGCTAGGCCGGCGCTAGTGTCGCTTATACTTTACGCATATGTGATTGTTTCATATAAGCTTCTTAAGTCACTCGTTTAAAATAACAACTCTGTTTTTTTCATTTTAAATATTTTTAGAACTCCAAAATTACACATATCATAAGATTACCGGATATAAGATATGGTTTTAAAAATCATTTTCTGTAGAATACAAATTTATTATTTAAAAATTTTACATATGTTACGTGAAAAAGGTCTGTTATTCATTCACGTTCCCAAAATTACAACTAAAAAACATTATTAGTTTTCCCACACTCCTTGCATGTCCAAATTCCAAAATTACTCCATAACTAAAGAAGTGTTTACTAAAAACTTGAAAAAATATGCCAAAGCATATGATACAATCAAGAAATAAACGTTAATCTATGTTTTTCAAGATGCTAAATTTTTTACTTGCGTAACTTTTCTTTTTACAAAACTCATGTTATTAAAATAAAGAAAAAGGCGAAATTAAATTCATTATTTTGCTCGATAAAACTATTGGTGGATGCTTTTATGCTTGAATCATCATTAAATCTTATTATTATTCAATATAGATATTAAAACTTCAATAAAATGTTGCTATTTAAGGTTATATTGTAATATTGATAAATTACACCGGATTATTAGGATTCTGTATCTTCTAAAGCGACAAGCTTTATAAGGGGATATCGGGTGGTCCCATAACCACAAATAGTTATGGCCCTTAGAAATAGCCGAACCAGACCCACCATCAATATCATCTCCACCACCTTCAAATGGACAAACTATTACGTTTATTGCCTTCCAGTAAGCATAAACCACAGATGATTTAACAAAACATATCTTAAATTTACTAAAAAATTAAAATACTTAATATACAATATTTTAATCTTTTTATAGGTCTTATTCTCCTTATTCTGGTAAGTATACTGTAATGTTCACTATGCATAGCAAAATGTAATTAAAATACCATTTTTTACGTGTGTTGTCTTGGGAATTATGCAACACATTATTTATAGAGTTACATTTATTTTGTCCAAACAATGGAAAAAAAGATTATAAACGAGTTTCTACACTTTAATAAGGTGACGTTTCAAGACATTTTTACAACCTCATAGAAGTAAACAAGGTTACAGGATTTGCCTAAGACGACACCTCATTAGAGTGTCAAATCAAACCGTATTGTCACAATTAAGAAACATTATTTGATTACTTAAGGAAAAATGTATTTGATCTCTCTATATGTACTAGTACATGAAATAAAACCAATCTAAAGGTGAATAATTTTCGCGTTCTTTTATGAATTTTTATAGTTCACTTGACTAGCAACTAAATTTATATTAAGAAGAAATCTCAAAATAAGCATTGCCTAATAAGGCCCTATTTATTTCCAACCAACATATAGAACAGTTTGGCAAGGTTTCAGTGTATTTATTTATTTCAAGTTTATTTATTAGATAAAACCAAGGTTTTTATGTTTTATTTATGAATTGAATTTCAATATTGTAATAGTTGCCATATTATATTGTGCCAATGTTGTAAGTGTTTTATCTGTTCATTGCTTGAAATTAAGATATTATTGGTAATTTTTCCATTTTATACTAAATATACAAATATTTAATTATTTTTATAGGTTTTATTCTTCTATATCATCGTGCCTAGAGAAGCCAAAACGGATCTTATTTTAATATTAATCCGTCTGTTTTTCTGCAACGCTAAACAAGATTTTTTTGTAATTCCCCGAGAAATCTAGAACACTCCACAGTTATGAAATATTTTCATGACTCTTTACTTTATACTGACCCACACACGATGAAAATAAAGTAACGGGTACAATTATACATTAGTACAGTAATGTTGGGTAAAATAACGTATTAGGTAAAGTTCCAAGCCTTACAGAACATGTGAATTAATTTTGATTTCATTTTAATAATTTTTTTTAATTCTTAAAAAAATTGATTTAGGAAAGCAATGACCAGCATACGTCGTATCAATATTTAATCATGTTAAAACTACTCATATTAGTTTTTTTACATTGTTTATTAATTTATAACCTTTTTTAAAATTATGCTATATGACATATATAATATAAGTTGTATATATGTTAAGATATTTTATGTTATATTTATGTATTATTATAAATATGTTATCTAAATTTTTTTGCAAATTTTAATTAGGTTTATATTTTGCCATGATAATCGTTGTATCCATCTTCTCAACACTGAATCTTACAACATGTACAAAGGACGTGTTTTCTGCTAGTTCATTTATAAAATATTAAATTAAATTTCTAAACTAGTATGTCACGACCTGTATCTTTAAAAAACCCATCATACCAATGACAATTCTCTTTTAATACGTATTACGTTTTCATTTTCCTACTGAATTAAACTCCCCTGATCGTTAGAGGTGGACACGAGTTTCACTCGATGCGGCCGAGGGGTCGGTAATACGTTACCGACCAGCGCCCCCACCGTGCGACCGACCTCGTTCAACCACCGTGAAACTACCTATCTTCCCCGCAACTACATTTCCTGTCGGACACTTTACTAGATTCAAACTCGTCCGCAACCACAGTCATATGGAATATTCCCTTCAATAAGAGCAAGGAAACATTACACGCTTTCTTTCTGTGGACTGACACGGTATTATAATATTTACAACAAAATAACAGAACCCCTATAGTTTTTTATGTTTTCAATACAAATTTACTAATTCATGTTTAATATTTTTAACAAGGTTTGTAATATTATTATTACCTATCTAAAATAGGTCATATCTGAAATATTATTACCTACCCCATGTTTACATTATGAATGAGAAATGATTGTGGCGCGATCTTGAAGTCTTGTTACTGACTAGGGCTGACATTTTACTTATACAGGACTTCTAATTAGTAGCCCAACAGCCAATATCATCAAAGGAATCTACAGTTTATGGTGGGATCCAAACCACAATAGTTTTGCCTACGAATTACCAATTGGTCTAACAATGAGGATGATCTTTGCGGATGAACGAAGTATTCAAATAGGGTGGATAATAATCCATACAAGAAAATATCACATCAATTGACCTTCGATAATCCATCTATAATTTGTAAACTCCATTTTTTAACTATAAAGACCCATTTTCTTCCAATTAACCAATTTGTACAGTCTGATAGAGGTGAAATGATCCTTGTACGTTCGTTTAAATTATAGGCGGTTAATATTGTATTGAAATTGTTTTTGTATACATCCTTGTAAGTTATTATTTTATATATCCTAATAATTTGCCATATAATATAATAATTTTGGTTCTGGAGACTGTCTCCATTTGGGCCTGATGATGTTCGGTGTAACTGGACGAAATCGATCGCCAATTTAACAACTGTTGTAAATATTTATTTTTTTAATAAATACAGTATAAGTGTAAACATATTAAGTCGTGTTGGAAGACGTGAGTTTTTACTTCATCCTATAATTGGTATTGATAATCGCCACATTGATTCTCGATTTGAGTTTTTGGAGACCAATAGCACATAGTATAAAATTTGATTTAACATTATCTGATAGAAACATTATAAAACTAAGTATTCCATACTGCTTAACTGTGCTATGTACTGTTGAGTTGACATTATAAAGCTTATATTCATAAGGAATAAAATTGCTATGTGTTTAAACATTATGATGTGAATAGAAATGAACAAGTTCTATTTTAAAAAAGGCTAAAATTCTGTTTTACATGAATAATTATATGTACTTCAAGTTTGAAGTCAATAAAGTTGATTATCATACTGTAATGGGTTTCCCAGAAGTGGCTACGGTTCTGACCTTTATTGTCAATAGCAATAATTGGGCGTTGATCTAAGATATAGTCTGGCAATATCAAAAGGGACGTATTTCGCTTGCGGTTGATTACTGTATGAATTAGAAGCTAAGAGTATTAAATTATTTGTCCATTTTACTTTATTAGCGAATTTCCCATAAAATATATTACCGTAGGTCTCATGGTAAGACTTACGTATGTTATTTTTTCTTCTTTGTAGCGTCCAAAACAATAGTCGTTAAAATTTGTATTTTATATATATATGTATATTTGTATATATATATATATATATATATATTTTGTGTCTGTTAGCACGATAACTCAAAAATGGTCCGATGGAGAACATTTGGCACAGACGTGTATTCTAATGCTCGGAACGAGTTCGTAAAAAATATCGGTAATGTAACGTTGTTTAGGGGGTTTTGTACCCAAATTTTTTGCGTTTTTCGAGTAATTTTAAAAATTTCTAATTTTATATTTCACCATTGGAATCAGCTTAAAAAATACAGAATTAAGTTCCTTAAAGTTTTTCTCTATCTGTAACGGTTACCGAGATATTAAAAAATCTAAACACAGTACGTTGTATTGTGGGGCTCCAATGTTAATCTTATGGAGGATAGGGAAAAATTAATATTTCCTATATTAATCAATATTTTTGGATAAAACTTGATATTTAGCTTCATGTGGTTGAGGTCTATCCATTTATGCTTAAAAATCATAGTTTATATGTTTATCATGGCAGCAAACCTGCATACTCTTTTCCCATGTTATTCATATAGGGAATAGGCAAACTCCTTTATTTATGGACAGATGTTCATGAAAGTTGGTATAAATGTTAAAAATAAAAATTACTCATGTAGAAACAGCACTTCAGTATTTCACAGCAGCAAACCTGCAAACTCTCTTTCCCATGTCAATGTTAGGGAGAATAGGCAAATAATTCTCATGTTTATGGACAGATTTTTATAAAACTTGTCATATATTATTATTATTATGTTATTGATTAAATTTGAGTCCATTTTACTTTATTATAGATTATACAAAATATACTACGAATAAAATCATATTAAAAAAAGGTTTTTTTGTACATGACATAAAACGTTAGATATAAGACGTTCATTTGTTTTAAACAGTTGTATGCATAAATAAGTGAATCGGCATCTCAAGGACTACAGTTCTGAGTTTCGTAATCACAACCTCAATAGCGATGTAAATAAATAATTATAAAATACCTAGTTAATTTTGTTACTTTAGTTATGAAAAGACTTGCATATGAAAAGTGATGAGGAGAAGAAGCTAAGTGAGTTAGTTGTAAACTGGGTAATAAGGCAAGTAGTTGAGAGTCGACTCAGACTCAAAGTTTCCATCTTACTGTACGCCTCGTCAGGGGAACCCAACTTTGAATTGGCATATGTAAACCAGCGGGCAAACAAACTAAATTATACCATCAAAACTGATTAAAATAAACTAGTTAGGTTGTTGAAACTAACTTTACTCAATTTCATGGAGAGAGAAATAGTTATTTCTTTAGGTTATTGTATCTCTACATCTAGTAACTTTACGAATAGCTCAATAATTACAATTAATTAGTAGAGGGACTAAAATTATAGAAATATGACTGTAAAATTCATATTTAAAGATGAAATTATTATTTTTTAAAGTCGTATAAGAGGTTCAACGTGTAGGGACGATCAGAAATCATTTACAGTAGAACCTCGATAATTCAAAATCCCCTACGATTTGCAGATTTGGTCGATTTCCTAAAGAAACCTCCTGTTCCCTTAAAATTTCCTTAAACATTAAAAATATATATTTTCCAATAATCTAAAGTATTTTACCCACTATTGAACCTCTGCAATACGAGATATTTGAATTTGTTTGTATTTGCCTCTAGCATTCAAAATATGTTCCTTCATTTCGAAACACTACCTTTAAAGTTGTAAGTTAACCTCTGCAATACGAGATATGTTCCCATAAGCCTCTGAGAAATAATTGAAAATATCAAGCTATTCGAAAAGTGAACCGGTGCGTTTTCATTATTCCGCCAGGTTCATTTCGTCAGTGGCGTTGTTTTCTTTTATAGGTTACTAGCTGACCCGGAGAACTTCGTAACGCCTCACAGTAAACACATGTTAACTTTAAGATTGGCCATGTTCTGAAGTCGAATAGCAATACGGCTTCATTGTGAAAGGTTATATATTCTGGGTCGCTGCATAGTGAATAACAATACTGAAACGATAAAACATATTAATATCATTCCCATAAAACAAATAAATCTGAGTGGATTAATTCACAACTTTCAAATCCAATCCAAACCCAAACGAAACCTAACTGTAATACGGCTTTTATAGGAAAGATATACAACAGCTGATTATTATAATAAACGTAATAATATAAACATTGTAATTATCATATAAACACGTGACTTTAATCAGACAGAAAATAAAAATATAAATACATAATCCCCCAAAACACATAGTTCATAGTTTAACATTAATGAATGATTCAGATGGCATTGGATAGTAAAGTATGTTGCTAATGGAAAGTAAACCAATCAGCTGTAGCTAAGAAATCAAATGTTTTCATTGTAGACAATATGTAAACAAACTTACTCTCCATAAGGTTAACATTAGAAATTTAAAACGCCATAAAATGGAAACTTATGGGGTTTTCGAAAATATTTTTTCACTAAAACCTTCCCGGACACATGTAGAGCAACTTCCTAAAATGTCATGGCGATCGGATGAGTAGTTTGGCAACGCATAAAGGACATACATACAGACATACAGACATACAGACAGACATACATACATTCAATTTTATATATAGAGATTTATTTTGCTAACCTCTACAATTCGAACTTTCAAATTAAACCTCACAATTCAAATCTCAATAACTCTATAGTTCAAACTTATTTCAATTCGAAGTGAATGGGCTGTCACTCTAATATCTAATTAGGAGGGTTCGAATTTGTTATGCTTAATTTTTAGTTTTTATTTAGATATGTAGTTATAGATTTTACGATTTACTTGTTTTAATTGCTTAGTTAAAATTATGTAAAAGGTTATAGCTCCTTTTTGTTTGCATTTTAGCTCAGATACAGTTAAATTATAGAAAAAGTGGACTTTTTCCAACCTTTATTTAAGTAGATTTATGGCATCAACATTATAATATAACATTAAATCATAAATAATCTAGAATACATTGTAAGAGGAAAAGCTCCTGTGCACCATCACGAAGGAAACAGCACATTCCATGTTGTGCACCCACAAAACCCACCCCCCTGACCACGGGCTAAAATACTTATAGAGTGTAGAGTGTTCACGAATTATAAAAAAATACTGTCGAACTTGATGTGTCGATAGTTAAGTTGATAACGTGACAGACTTAGTGAATGGAAGGCAACGATATCTGATTCTGATTCCACTCTTGCCAACCAGTTTAGTAAACTTCGGATCACCCTTATATAGTAATTTCCTACACTCATTTCTCATTCATACTTGGCTTAACCCTAGAACTGCTGAAGTGTTTTACCTTTTTACTTATTGTTTTTTACTTTTTTTAAAACACTTTGTTTGCTTATAAAGCATACTCTAGTGCTGGTTGAAGACACTCCTGAGATAGGTAAAATATTCACTCACAGCTGGCTGCACGTTGTACAAAGAAAACGACTAATAACTTCACTAAATTGATGATAGATGCCACTATCTGCCACTTTTTTTTAAATGTGCAAATGCGTCGAGATTGCGACTTTGCCCTTTCTAGGCTTTAACCACCAACCTGGGTTAGTATTGATGCTTGATAAAATTACGCAATTTATACGAGAAAAGTTTAGTTTGTACTGAAAGCTATTCCCAAAATAAACGTATTAAATGATTATAGTTAAAAAATTAAAAGGAAATAGGTAAAATTATATAATCTTGTTTAATAGAAGCGGTTGTTCCTATCTTTAACCATGTGAAACATGGTGTAATTAAGGTACCAATTTCTTAAGAACCAAAACAGATATCGTTTTTCTTTTTTTTAACTGGAACTCTTTTTAAAACTTTTAAAACTGGAATAAAATATTTTATGGTTAATTGATTTTTGAAAGTTAGGTATCAATTTAAAGGGTATTAAATGGAAAACAATCAATTATACATTTAAAATTTTTATAAAATTTTGTATGACCATCAGATACTTAATTTGACACTACCCACTTAATTGACAGGAAAGTAACACTCAGTATACAAAAAGATAGAGATAAATATAAAAACCGCTGTTAAATTATACTGGCTTATTAAAAGTATTTTGGCAAAACCATAAGCCAAAAGGCGACCCTTTGAAAAAGATCATAATTTTACTTAAATAAAAGCCAATAATCACGGATGAATATAATTACTCTGATATTAAGACCCCTTCTCCGTACCGGAAGTGACCGGAGATGATTACATTACACGACGGCCCTCAGTTCCGGTCTCCATTACAATATTGGCTGCGTCTGTCTGTAATCAGCTAGGGGCAAACAACTAAGCTAACTCACAACCTAATCACTGACAGAACTTGGAGGTGTTAAGAGTCATATTCTCAATTAATTAAAACATTTTTCCAATGGCCTAATGTTTACGACACTCTTTATAATGAGTTCCATATCAGTTGAATGACACTAGAGGGGCAACTAAAATTTTTCAAAAGTAAACTTTATCTTCTGACCCTTCGGTTTCAAGGAAATAAAAAAATTAAATCAAATGGGGCAAATCAGAAATCTCTACGTTGCCCCTAACAAAAATTTACAGCCATTTCAATAGAAGTAAGCTTAAACAAATTCTTATATTTGAAAATATTATGGAAATATTGACGAGGTCCACTTAAAAGAACAAAGATACAATAATAAAAATATTTTAAAAAAGGTTACCTACTTTTTATGTAGCAGTTGTTCAAATTTTTCACCTTCGGTTGTTTTACAGTGTGATGGAAATCTTTCTTGAACGCTGTCTCAGCTTTTGACAAACGGTTACCACATTAGACGTAAGGATCTCTAATTTGCGCGACTTTATTTTTCTATTTCCTTGAAAATGAAGGGTTAGAAGATAAAGTTTTACTTTTGAAAATTTTTGTTTCCCCTTTCACTCCCCCTCTGTAAAAGGAAGAAAATATTTTAACCAACTGAACATGTAATAAAATTGTTATATAAGTTAAGGTCAAGGTCTTACGTTAATATATCAAGTCGTTTAAAATATATCCTGGTGTGCCAGGACATAAAACCCACTCTGTTTAAGTCCATAGCTTACACCAATAGAAAGAGTTAAGTTACGTTTGGATTTTAAAAGTACCATCATCTACCATTCTCTCTCTATATAGGAGTAGATTACCCCCATAAATAGATTTTAATGCGAAGTGGTAAACTTGTATAAGCGATTTCTATGCGATATTCCCAAGTGTGGGTTAACATCCGTTATTGAATACTACGTTCATCCGCAAACACCATCCTCATAATTATTTGAACAGTTAGAAATTCAGACGCATATTGTTGTTCAAATGCCAGGACATAAAACTCACTTTGTATACATTCGTTTACACAAAACTAGTGTTATTGTGGATATTTTCCATTATGATCAGTGAAGAAAAGTATCTCGGCGTTGAGGATCTCGAGTCCGATCCTGTCCTCGGGTGAGCTAGAACACAAGATTAATACATAATTATACCTTATAAAACACGAGAATATTAGTACATAGCTAAGCTATGTTCCATAACCTTGCTAGTATCTGTATTTTTATTTTATTCATTCTTATTTTATTTTATTTGTCTCTTTTTCGGTTTCAGCTCACCTGAAGAGTGAATCATGTTAGAGATCCTGTTAGTCTTGAAACGCTGTTCTACTAATTGTGATGGAAAATGTCCACAGTAGAAATATAAATAACATAAACTCACCATCAGAGTTTAGGAGAGGTCAGGTAGGATGGAGAAAAAGCTGTGGACAGTACACTAACGTGTTTGCTAAAATATTTAGTAGGTCAATCCAGCCAATGTCCTTGTTGACTGTCATCACGTTATGAGATTGGTTTTAATAGGCTGAAAGCCCAAGTAAGTGAATTATCTTCGTCAGTGGCTGGTAAGTGATGGTATCAACAAGGTTCACATAACACATACAGTACATCATTAACATTAAATTATTTAGAGGCTCTTACACATAAAAACACACTTCAGTCAACTATGCACACTGATGAATGTAGGTATTGGTGTTTATTTATTTATTGTAGATTTCTAGATAAATCTAAAAAGGTTCTATTGAGGTAAAAAGTACGGAAAACACGTAAAAGTTATTATTATTTTTAAAGAATAGTATTTGGATTTTTTATGGAACAAACAACATTTAGAGTATTTTTATCGAAGTAAGTAGCTAAAACTATTTTAGAAAATATTTTGTGGTGATATTTCCTAAAACAAATTGTATGAAGTTTGGGCTATTTATGTTCAGGGTTAATGTAATACCACAATTTATATTTGAGGCCAATAACTGAACCGTCAGGTTATTACTATGACGATGTAATAATTGCTGTTAACTCATCTTCTAGGACGTCAAAGCCTAAAGCTCTCCAAAGGTTATTTGACAACAAGCTTTGGTTAGAATACGAAGAGAATCTAATTGAGGTTGGATATGATTAATAAGACTGTTATTTGGCTAGATATAAATAAATTATTAACTAATTTACTTGTTTGTAGCCAATACCTTTCATAGTTTTTAAATTGCTTTAATTAGCCTCAGTGGCATTAGTAATGGTGTTAATAGCTGTACTTTACCTGACAATATTAATGTTAACGCGTTTTGCAATTTGGTATGTTTAAATGTTAAGCTACGTCAATATCACTCATGAAGAGTTTAGAAGAAACTAATTGAAATCTCATAGACACTATATGTGAAATAGAAAAATTGACATAAAACAATATAAATTGCGATATTTTATGTCAATTTTACGTTTCGTACCCCAGAAAAGCCAAAATGAGTCTTACCTCGATATCTGTCTGTCTGTCTACCTTTCTGTACGCTAAACAAGGGTTTTTGTAAAGCATCTGCGTTGAAACAAAAGCACTCACTGTTTTTAAACATTTTCGTATTATTCTGTAACCTTTAGGGAGAAGGGTTTCGTTTACCTTAAACTCACCCTGGCTTTATAAATATAAAATAATGAGCTTAGAAATATCTAGTTTTGTGCAATAATAAACATATTTGTATAAGGTTTACAGAACATATGATCTACAAAATCGATTCCATAGCAATAAATAATCAATAGTTGTAAAATTAAGATTCACGTTAGTTTGTTTATACCATTGTGTTCAAACTTATTTTAAAATGATACCATAGTAGCAGTAAGCCCGTCCTTTGTACGGATTGAAGGATTCAGTAAAAGAAGAAACACTACCATGACAAAATGTAAGCCTGAAATCCTAAACAAATCAGTACAAAGAAATTAATAAATACTCAGATTTATTATGTAGCATTACTTTACAATTAAATAGATTAGAACATTTATACTATTATTAAAATTAGTTATACGTTAAAATAAGGTTTTAATATAGTATGATTTCAAAATGGCTTTTAAATTACGGACCAATGTAAACTCACTAATATTACTTTTAATTTGTCGGTTATTTGTTTTTCTTCCTTTTAAATCATTTAACTACAGAGATAGCCGAATATTACCAGTAGGTTATTCATTGAAAACTGAAAGCAAAACGTGAATATTATAGCGTATAAAGTGGGGTTTTAAATGCTCGTTATTTACTTTTCTAGATGCGGCGGACAATTTCAAGCATTGAAAAACCTTCTCGAATGCATGAAATAAGTTTCTTGTTATCAGTTCTCCCCTTCTTTGGAGAAGATGGCATAAAATGCCCCCTGGAACCTCACATACAAACAAACAGACAGTCACAAATTGAAATAAGACTTGTTTCGACTTCTATAACACACGAAACGTAAAATTAACAAAAAAACTAATAACTCTGAGCAATGTACAAACGAATCTCTAATTATATTTATTAGAGACTATTATTTATTTATTATTAAACTGATTAAGTATTAACTTAAACCGAATGTAGTTATGATAAACATTTTTTCTAATTTCATGAAATTTATTTAACAGTAAATTAATACAAAATAACTAAGTTGATGTTTCTTTTTGTGTTTCGTTGTTTAAGGTTTCAGGTTTTATATTTTGCCAGGATAAAGTATCTTTTTTACTAACGTCGAATCATGTGCCTGAAAGACGAGGGCTTACTACTGGTAGTCAAATGTGTAAAAACACTATGTGGAAGAATGTTACTGGAATTCCGTACAATAAAGGGGACGGGATTAAAACAAAACCCAAGGGAGTCAACTGCTGTTAATGACTTCCCTCACACATCCCTGTCCCACTTCCCTCCTTGGGCCGGGTAGAACGGTAGGCTACATACACAGGAACTGTGGGGTTACATGCATACCACATCGCCGTTCAGTACTTGTCTAATACAAAGACACCAATTCAAAGTACAAAATGTTTGGCTTAAGTTGGAAGGTTCATTACAATTATTTATACCATAATAATTATTGTTATGTTTCTATTCTACATATTAGAAATATTAAACTATCTTGAAAGAGAATAACAAAGTTAAAAATCAGAAGACTAAAAAATAATTAAAACGCAAGGGAAAATACATTACGTTAACATAAAAATCATAGAAAAACTTATTTGACAGCAAACTTCAAAATATGTTGTTGGAAAAGTGATAAAATAATCACAGACAAAAGAAATCTACTACTGTACACACATTAGCAAAATTAAACTGTGAACAAAATGTATGAATTATTGTGTTTAAACTAATATTATGCCTGATGGCTAGAAATAACTATTATTATTTCATAAACTTTCCCAAGTACATAATTAATAAGAAAAGTGAGATATAAAATATTGTATTGGGACACGTTGCATGGCCTGGGATGAATAGAATATCAAATAAGAAAAGAAAATACTTTGATGTCTAATTTAAAGTGCAGTGTTAAGTTTTATAAATTTAGTGTTTACAAAATTAACAGCTGTGATTATATAATTTGAAAGTTTTATTTAAACTGTCATTTGTTCAAATGTAACAATTAGCAATATACTTTATTATCCAATGCCATCTGAATCATTCACTAATGTAAAACTATAAAGTAAATAATATGTACTGTACAAAATGAAAAGTTTCATTCACCATGGCAATATTTAACGGATTTAACACAAGGTACACGAGCTTAATATTGTGTATTATTAACGAATTCTCGATTTAGCGTGTGCGTGTGAAAATTTATATTTACCAGTCTGTAAAATGATCAAATGTAACCGGTGTAAGATGATATAGTCCGTCTGAATTCTCCATGTATGTTTTGATGTTTAAGTCTACATGGATACACTCATTTCTTATACATCATTTGGTCATTATTTCAGAAAGGTAATAATAATTAAATTATGTTTTATATTTGCTGTTGAACCTAAACCTAAACTTACTTATTCTGTTTTATACATCGTAACATCGCGTGACAGGAAATACTTGTAATATTATCAATATATAGTATTATTAGAGCCGTAATTGCTTGACCACTATTGCTATTCGGAAGTACACTATTTGTTATCTTTTTATTTTATCGTAAGTTAAAAATAATTCCTTAATGGTTAATTAAGTGGTTTGTGCCTTTATAACGAATGTTAAAATATTAATAGAAAAATACAAAGATAAACTTACGATATCAATTTCTTATTAGGAGGCTTAAGAAGTAATCAAAGTTTAATTTATCACACAAATTAACTGGAATACTTAAAAAAACCTGGAAACTATAAAATACCTACATAATGTAGTTTATAAAAAGCCTAAAAAATGTTAATTTATAAATAAATTGTCTTCATTTGTTTTTTATTACCTTGGTAATTCTTTTTGGCATTGATTAATTTAACTTTTTGTGCAAAGGTTTTTGTCATTATAAAACAAGATTTTGATTTCTGAGTTGGTCCCAGGTGACACACCATAAATATAAGTGCTAAAACTTTTAATGAAAACTAAATATTATTAAATGGGCTACTAATCACGGATTTATTTTTGAATCAATAAACTCTGTCACGTAAAAACTTCAATGATACTATTGATGAACTAAAGTGAGTTATGTATTCTAATTACTCTGCAGCATTTAATAACATACAAGATTTGTCATTACTTAAAAAAACAATAAAAAATACACATTCTTAGCCATTTTTATAATTTTCCGAAACAAGGATTGAAATGTAACATTGAATCGCTAAAAATTACTAAGACTGTGTTCAATATTGTTCATAGGTAGGTAGTTAGGTAGTTTTTCAAAAGTACTTTTATAAAATAATAATATTATGTTACTTTTATAAAATAATAATATTATTTTATAAAAGTACTTTTGAAGAATTAATTTTAATGTAATTTTAATTACACATAATATGTGTAATTAAAATTAGAGGGTTTTTCCTGTACATTGCTTGGAAATATGATATTTTGTTATTTTTACGTTTCACACACTAGAAATGTGTCTTATCTCAATTTCCGTCTGTCTTTCTGTAACGCAAAACTAGATATTTTTGTGACGCCTCTTCGTGAAAATGATGACACCCACAGCCATGAAACCTATTCACATCATTCTAAACCTTATGTAGAAGGTTTTCTCTATTTCAAACTGACCTACATACTATAAAATAACAAAATGAACATCGAAATCCCAGATTTGAGCAACATTAGAAATATATATTTTTTAAAGTTTTACAGTGCTATAACAGTGTGACTTACAAAAGCTATTTAATAGAAAACATCATATAGTTAACGTAAAATTCTACATTGATACAGATATTATAATTTAACCTAATTCATCTAATTGAAAACTAATACTATATAATTGAGTTGAGAATTTATTTTTATTTAAATTTATTATTGTATTAATTTATTTAAGAATCGCAATTCTTAACGCTGAACCATTCAACCCGTACGGACGAGTCACTGATAGTTAATTATAAAACTAAAACACTCATCAAGGGTGTTACAAAGTTTACAAAGTAACCTAATTTACGGTGCAGATTAGTATTAAAAAATGAATTAAAATTAAACTCCGAAGAAAAACAAAAGAAGAAATATCGAATATAAAATTAAAAAGATGTTTATTTAATGAAGAACAATGGACAAGTTTCTTTCAGAGCAGAACTTTCGTTTTAACAATTTGATCCCATCGCGCCATGCCGAGGCATTCCAGCACTCTCAACAAAGAGCACAATGAATATATATTCCTAACTTTCTTCTTGTAAATCACTTTTACAATTATTTCTCAAAAGTTTATTGAAAGTTGATTTTACTCAGCCAAAAATCACAAGTGTGTTGATACAAAACGATTTTTATTTTCTTTTGATATTAAAATATCCAATGATATAAATAGACTATGTATATATTTGGAAGGACACTAGCATTTCTTCTTTCTTGAAATAAAATGAGTGGTTTTATATTTTTTCTTTAATTAAAATTGAGGTTTTAATTTTTCAGTTTTAACTACCAACATTTATTAGCTTAATTCAGTTATAATATATTTCAAACTCTATTAGTTTTCTTTATTTTTCAGGAGAGGGTTATCCTGTTAAAACGTCTCTTTAAATTTTTATTTGCTTTTAAAGTTGATAGATTCTTTTTCTTATTTACGCTCATTAGAAGTATATTCTTTTATTCATACAAACAACATAAAATTATGGCTATTAATCGTAAAAATATAAAATTAAACTTATTATACGTTTAAAATTTTTAATCTTGAGGGCAAAAATCAATAAATTTGATCATATGTTAAAAATAAATAGTCAAAAAGTTCGGTAATAACTGTAATCCCTATTTTATTCTTATTTTATTCAATAACCTCAGCTACAATATAATGTGGTGGCCTTAGATCGAAACAATATGAAAATATATAAACTATGTATAAATATTTTATTCATATGAGTGATCTAAATTTACACGACTAAAAAACTTAATACCACGCAAAGGATTTGAGTAATGCTAAAAGTTTTCCAAATTTCCGTATAGGGTTGAACAACAGTATTTTAAAAGCCCCACATTGTTCATCATGTATCACTAGTGAATCTTTATTATTTTTCTGGAGCTATGAAATAGAAAAGTTGAATTAAATCAAGCAGAAGTTCACATTGTATTTAATATAGGCAGGATATTATTTTAAAATATTACTTTTGATGGAGATTATCTTACCTTAAAAGATAGTATTTAACATAGAAAATTTCAGTGCGCGTTGCTTATTGAGAATTAAACGTTTGTATTGTTGGTAAGAGTGTCGCAGTCGTGTTCCGGTGTAGGTGTGGTGGCAGCACTAGGTCCGGTGAAAGTTTGCGGCGCGCGACGTCAGTGTGGCCTCAGCATCTGTGCAGTGCTGCCGGATAGCTTACTCCTCTTTTCGCGAGTGATTATCGTGCTTTCTGTGCAGTGCGATATTAAGGAAATAATTCCCTGTTGTTCTCAGAACAGACACTTATATTATTGGTAAGTTTTAATCAGTTATGGAGAAATATATTTTCAAAAATGAACTAATTTGTAATAAAAATATTCAGAAATAAAATACATGAAATTATTATTGTTTTTAATTTTATTGTTATGTAAAAATGCAATTTTAATGTATTTAATAATAAAAGCATGAACTCGTACTTTTTAATACCGTAATGTTTATAAACTTAAAAAAGAGATCTATAGATATCAGTGTGGTTAATAAAAATTAAAAGTAAACCATTATTGATTACCTAAAAAAATTATTATGTGAATAAGTTTACATGTTTTGTTTTGAATCGTGTGTTACCAAATTATTTGGATATATCCATAGATTAATTATATATCCATGATTAGAGTGTGTAACACGATATTTGTTTTAATGCATCTAGAGGATAATATGTTGGTTTAAGTTAGAAAGCCAGGCACACCCTACTATTCGAAAGAGGGTCTAAGGGTGGTTTGTGCCTTGAATTAGGGGCTTATGTATTTTTGTTTGTTTAATTTAAAATATTTGGGTTTCTTTGCACCCTTCAAATCAGTTCAAAAACAAAAAAATAGTAATTTAAACCTTCGCTCTTTGTAAAATCTTCAAAACTGTTCAATGGGTTAAGTTAACGAGGTTTACATTGTAGTATATTTTCACAGTAACAAACAGAGACTTTTTTTGTGTATATCACTTTTGCACCTGCCCCCAAAATGGGATATTTTTAGGACGACATAAAACCTAAAGTAAAGTTATGTTGAATGTGCTATTGTATTATAATTGTAATTACTTATCAAAACTTGCATTTCGCGTGATATTCGGATAAATAATGGTAAAGAGGTGTTTTCCTACGTCCGGACTATGTTGCTCAGCGTGCTTCGGGATTAAGTTATCTGCGTCGCTACAACAATGACATATAATATGAAAAAAAACGTTAATGCCATAACACCATACCATATTAGACATTGTAGATTGAATACTTTAAATTAATACAACCACGCCTAATAGCAAAAAACTCATTCCAGCAATATCGCAGATAACTGGAAGTATTAAAAATCAATAAATAGCTTAAAAATGAAATAACTGTTGAACAATACAAATTAAAACAATGCATTTTAAAGTGTTATAATATATACATTGAGACCGAAGAATAATATAAAGGTTTTTGCAATAGTTATGCTATATCCGATAATACAAATAAATGTAAACAGAAAATAAAATATAAAATTAAATAACTTCAAAACAATAAATAGTTAAATAAGAAACTTCAAATCTGCATCTATTTGATAATAGTTTAACGGTGTCATAAATACGTCCATCTAGACTTATCAATATCATAAGAGATAATAATGAACTGTGTGATCAAACTGGATACTCACGACTACATATTTACTTCCGGTCATTGTCCTAGTGACCGGCTACTTAAGTTTAGGATGGCTTACACGCAGTAATGATAAACCAATAACACCACGATCATGTCACTCAATGTCAATTCTTATCCACTAACTTTACCAGCTGTTTCCATTGATATTAGTGTAAACTCTATCTCTAACCATTGTAAGTAGTTCTAGCGATAAGCCCATCCTTTGTACGGGTTGTTGGATTATCTTTTAAGAAGCAAGATATTTATTACCATGACTTAATATAGTCCTGAAATAAAAAAAAAATATATCCAAAGAAAAATATTAATTCTCAGCACAATTATTTAGAATTATTTACAATTGAATGAATGAGACATTTATATTGGTTTCAACACAGATTAAGATACATTTTAATCTATATATATAAAATTGAATGTATGTATGTATGTATGTCTGTATGTCCTATATGCGTTGCCAAACTACTCATCCGATCGCCATGAAATTTTATAAAGCTGCTCTATATGTGTCCGGGAAGGTTTTAGTGAAAAAATATCTTCGAAAGCTCCGTAAGTTTCTATATTATGGCGTTTTAAATTTCTAATGCTAACCTTATGAAGAGTAAGTTTGTTTACAAATTGTCTACAATGAAAACATTTGATTTCTTAGCTACAGCTGATTGGTTTACTTTCCATTAGCAATATGCTTTACTATCCAATGCCATCTGAATCATTCATCAATGTAAAACTATGGCGTAAATGTGTACTGTAAAAAATGAACAGCTTTATTCACCACGTTAATAGTTTACGGTTTTGGGGGATTATGTATTTATATTTTCATTTTCTGTCTGATTAAAATCACGTGTTTATATGATAATTAAAATGTTTATATTATTACGTTTATTATAATAATCAGCTGTTGTATATCTTTCCTATAAAAGCCGTATTACAGTTAGGTTTGGTTTGGGCTTGGATTGGATTTTAAAATTGTGAATTAATCCACTCAGATTTATTTGTTTTATGGGAATGTTATTAATATGTCTTATCGTTTCAGTATTATTATTCACTATGCCACGACCCAGAATATATAACCTTTCACGATGAAGCCGTAATGCTATTCGACTTCAGAACATGGCAAATCTTAAAGTTAACATGTATTTACTGACAGGCGTTACGAAGTTCGCCGGGTCAACTAGTATAGTATAATTTTTAGATAATTTTAAAACAATTAATTATCAACGTAAGCAACATGATATTTATTCTAATATCACATGTGATAGTTATTTTCTAACAAATCAACAACAATTTCTAATATTGCTCATGGCAGAAAGTTTGAGAGGTCATGATTTTATTTTCATAGTGCTTGGGCCAGTTTAAAGTCAACAAAATCATTCTCCAAAAGGTATTACTTATGTATTGGTGCTCTCGTTTTCATGAAAAGGAAGAGTCCTTGTTTAGCGTTAAAGATAGACAGAGAAATTAAGATAAGTCCCATTTTGCTTTTTTAGGATGTGAAATTTAAAAATAACAAAATATATATTCCAAGCAACGTACAGACAAAATTCTATTTTTATTTATATAGGTAAAGTATAAAATACCAAAATAAGTAAAGAGAGGGGTCCCTATATGACTTTCAGTTTTGATTGTTACAATTCAGAGATTATTCAGTACAACAAATAGACCAACAAGAAACACTTCCTTCGTATTTTTGGAGATTCCTTGTCTCTTGGGGACACGCTACCATTTAAATTCCAAGATCATATCCACTCCGGGATGAATTGGTGACTCTTTGGTGCTTTTTCGGAAAGCCTGAGCTTGAGTATTATCCTCAGGGTAACCTGACCCTCCAAATCCTTCCTTTGCGGTGGGTCTCCACAACATCAAATATGGACGCCGAGCCTATTATCCTTGCCAGGATCACAATGATGTCCTAATTTGACATCAACATTGTCATTATAGAATCGTTTTTTGCGGTGGAATAATGAGATTAACTATAAATAATTAATTATCTAATTTTTTTCTAATTTACTGAGACAACAATTTTTACTTCACCTGCATAAAAATGAAACACTGTTTACTGAGGTGTACAGCAATATTCACACAAAATTGATTGTAAACAATAACAATGGTATTTCTCCACGTATCATGCGGCAGTTTAGATGTTGTACAGAGAATGGAACAAGGTATGCTGATGAAATATGTGGGAAGTTCACACATTGCAGGGGAGAGATACGCTTCCCGTCAGGAGACAAAACACATTTACATACGTGCGGAACGTGCACCAGCGGCTTGTAAGAAACTCTCCTTACACGTCCGAGGGAAACACATTATACAGTTGAAAGCGAGAAGTTATCACACGCAAATTTGCAACATAATAACACAAAATAAAGCGTAACAGACAAGCGAGGTCGTGTTCACATATAAACAAGTTGGCAACACTGAGTTCAGCTGTAAATCATCTAAACAGATGTTGTATTTTGTCCATTATTGCCTGAAGGGTTGGAATTGTAAAAATAATAATCATATATTCATTTATTGGACTGTTTAAAGAATAATAATTATTGTGTATTCTACTAAAATGAATATAAATTGGGAGTAATGATAGTGATTACAGAAATACACCAAAGTTTACTGTTAGTGCAAATTTCTAAAAATATAGTTAAATCTACAAACAAATATTAAACGAAAATTACGAAAGAAAGTATAAACTACCGTCTGTTAGTGTTTATGTAGGACAGTTAAACGACTATCATAACGTTTATCATGTTGTTTGGCAATTTTACGAAGAATAAATGAATAGAAATGGAATGAATTTAGAATAACTTGAGCGTATAGAACCTATTCTGCACTATAACTAAAGCTATGCAGTGTAACTTACACAGATAACTTATATAAGTGTTTATACTAAGCAATAAAAAAAATGGGTAAAATACTAAAAATCCACAAAAGTGACTGACGGGTATCATTATCACCACAGCTATAATTAGTCGTGTGGATAATTATAGCTCACTAATTATCAGCTAATTATGATATGTGGTGATCACTGAGATCACATCAGCTATAATTATCCTCACAATCATAGTGATCACCACAGCTAGAGTGATCGTTACTGTGATAATGATCGTCACAGCCATATTGATCACAGCAGCTATGGTGATCGTTACAGCATAATGCAATTTACAGTGATTACCACATACTTAGGAACGTCCCGTTTTTTAGTGATTGCCTCAACCATAGCAATGGCCACAGTTATTACAGTTTTAAATTGATTCAGACAAACATTATCGACCACATATGATTATCACGTCTAAAGTGAGTGCTTCAGCTGTAGTGATCGCCAGCCATCACATTATGCGCGTGTTCGCATCATCGGCTCCAGTTTCACCCATGTATAACGGTTAATGTACCGGACACTTTTCATCATCTGCTTGTCTCCCTTTCTCTAACTAATGTTGTTTTCCTGTCAATTATTTCGCCGACTACTGTGAAGCACTTGCAAGGCTTGATATAATGAGCTACGTTTTCTACGCGTGGAATTTGAGTAAAAAATATTTTTTAGAACAGACTTTCTTTGTAGGAATTAGTTTTTGTCGGTTAAGTATGTACCATTGAAAAGCTCTGGACACTTTTAAATCAGTAAAAACACTTTTTAGGTGAAATTAAATCGTATTACGACAAAAAGCTTTCGTTGATTTCAATCAGAAAGTAATAAAGATTTAAGATCCTAGAAAATACGATTAAGTACAAAAAATACGAACGAAAGTATAAAACACCTTTTTAGGCACTATAGTATGGAAGTTAAAAATAACTATAAAACCTACATAAGTCAGTGTCATTGTAGGCCGGGATTGCATGCAGGTTTTGCTGGGTGCAATGTGTAATGTGCATGCGACTCAGGTGTCGACCTTGTACTGCGACCTATAACACTCTCCTACAGCTAGGTTGGCCTCACCTTGGGCTCAGTATAGCTGACAGCTCTACATTGAGTCTAGAGATAAGTAAGAAGTATTGTGATGTAGTTCCGATTATCAGATACAGTATTCTCTCCTCGTTCAGTTCACGATGCAGACAAGCTGAAAGATACTTAAGTATGAGAAATAATATATTATTTATTTGTTCTGAGTAATAACTATTTATGCTCAATTGTATTATACATTTCCACAAACTAAAATTGTATCAAGAACATTTAGAACATATTATGTTCTACAGTATAATTAATTTTTCGACACTGATTGATTTTGTATATTGAAATACACATTTTTATATTGAGGTTTTAGCTCTTAGCGTGCCAAATCTAAAATTAAAAGATATACAAAGTTTTTAAAATACTGTAGTAAAATCTTTTAACTTAATCTTGCCTGTAGATCTTCATTGTTACCCTTTGATAATTCCAAACACCAGTGGTAAAATGTTCGTCGGGATACGAAACAAAATTTTAGATCTACAGGGCTGTGGTGTCTTAAGGTAAATAAATAGATTAAATCGAACGAAGGTCTCAAAACTGGATAACATAGAATATGAAAAATATTAACTTTCACATAAAGCTTAAGTATATCATGAAAATTGATAACAAAATGTTGTTAAATTTTTTTCTCTTTTTATAAGCTTATCCACAAAATAATATATTTATTATAATCGATATGATTTTTTAACCTTTCATGAGCAAATGGCAGCAATGGTATAGAGGCGCACAAAAAGAAAACTCGTTAGTGACAAAAGTCACCAAAGTTTTTATTATTGCCACCCCAGGCAGCGAGCGATTCCTTGTTCTCAACTTTTCTATTCTGAAACGGAGAACAAAGACAACAAATTTCCAAATTGTTTTATTTTACTTCGGAAAATGAAAACGTTAACTCTGAGGAAAAATCAACATAGTCATGCATTTCGAAATATGCTAATGTATGAGAATCGAGTTCTTTATTAAAACTAAAATATGAAAAGAAAAGAAAACTTGATAGTTTTACTACCTTCCACTATGCATAGCTATTTAAATTACAACAATATTTTTATGTTCAAGGATTAACTTACTATATATACGATATTTGAATATATTTCCATCAACTTTTTTATTATCAAACGATATATTTGGTTTATTATATAAATAATATAATATATCAAAATGAATACTAAAATTGAGTTCAATGAAATGTTTCAATCAAAATAAAAAAAACGGTTAATGAAATTAAAGAAACCCTTTTATTTTTTGCGTGGTTTTATGCTTTTTCCTCATACTCATGCGTAAACGACTGGCTTTAAATATGCTTTGCGGGTCGAAAGTAATCCTTTTTCACCCTAGGGAGGAAAAGATGATGTCGAGGTCATCGGCTATTCGCTATTAGGGAAAGGTGCTCATATGAGCATGTGTATGTTATTGGTGAGTTATCGTTAGTATCAAAAGTAATAATTGATTATTAGTATTATCTGGTTGCTCACAATATCGAAAAACCAGATTGAAGTAACTTTTTCGTCCGTGAGATCTTTTATTGGAACTCAATACTTTATGCAGCTTGATGAGAAGTATAGTTCATAACACGGGTTTAATATGTCCGTTTCGTTACTTGCTAAAATCAAAACCCCACCTGTTGGCTTGCTGAAATGTATTATAATTTCTTTAACTTTAAAATTGTAACTTGCAGTTAATATTGAGTATTTTTATCCACGAATAAACTTAAATATTCAAAACTTGATAAAACTCCTGGAAAGAGTAAAATTCAACTTTTTATTATAAGGATCAAAGTAAAAGAAGAGGCTGAGGCCGAGCCAACCCATTAACTCCGGCGTTCCCCAGGGATCAGTTTTAATCCCTCCTCTTTATTGTTCACTGTTCCTGCTTTACTTTCACAACATATTTTTAGTCGCGACCTTCTATTAAACTAAATAGGAATTGCAATGGGAAATTCTGACATTAAAAAATCATATTAATTTTAAATGTGAGTATCAGTTATTTTTTAAATTCACAGTAGAAAATCAGTGATTATTTAAAGAAACAAAATTAAAGTGGTGTTTGTAATCTGTTAAATATTTTCTGATACGTTCAATATATGATAAAACATCGTGACAGCAATTCAACTAGTCTTAAAAGATAAACACTAAATCATAGAAATCAAATTAATGCAGTGTAACTAGCTTCATTGGTATACCAATTTTTCATTTTTGAAATTAAATTACAGATATACTATACACCTGAAAACATTATTCATTATTCAGCCAAATTATAATATTCATGTGGTATTCACACTCGTTAATAGAAATTGTTTAGCCTTATTTAGCGACGGATTATTGTTGTAGGAATGTGGTCAGCATAGTGAGTTTTTCACTTTGTAGTGATACCTTTCTACGCCAGGACGCGCTACTAACGTCATAGCTTCCCTAATACTCCTAGGTTGGGTGAACCCCGGTGGACTGAAAATTGCCTTTTTGTTACTGACTGCCTCAGGTGGGGCTTTAATCCGCAACCTCAAGCTCGGTAAACTGGCGATTAAGACCACACGGCCATACAGGACACAGTATTAAAATAGAGTCATTGTGTTAAAAGTATTTTTGTATTAAAAAATTCCTTTTAAAACATTAATATTTTGGAACTATATACCGTATTTAAAAAATAAAATAAGTAAATTAGATTAGAATACATTTGCGATAAAACCTGATTTATTATTGGTTGAATGGTGGGGGAGTACCATATTATATAATATAATAAACCGTATTATATAATAAACCGACATAAAAGTACTCATACAGTCTCATATATGATGGTGTTTTCTTACGAAATATAAAAAATCTATTTAAGGTTACCCTTCACTACAAAACTACTAACATATTTTGTTACTTAAACATTTTAATTCTCAAGCATCTGTAGAAAGTTGAAGGACGGAGTGTGTTTGTGTCATTCTCACTCTCGGCATTAATGAAGGAAGGTGTTATACAAGAGCTGAATTTTCTTTGAAAGTTATAATTAAAATCTGTTTTAATAATTTAATTCTTTTCATAAGTACGAGCCATTTTAATAATGTCATTTTCAGATCAAGATGAGGTAAAATAGTGTTGAAATATCAAAAAAATATAAGTTTAACTTTCCCATGCAGTATATAACATTGACCTTGGGCTAAGCCGAGAGAAGAACGAGGTGAAACCCGGCCCAAGGGGAATCGTGGGGGCGGCTACGTCGTCGTGAATACAATGGCTGTCTAAAATATAAATCTTAAAGAAAATAGATTTTTGCGATTTTTAATGGTAGTTGATTTAAATGTTGAACCACATTATTATGGTACATAATATTTAGAAATTCTGTGTAAAAGTTATTTTGGAACCAAGCAACGTTTACATTATAGGATAAACATGTTTGTATTTACTTCCCTGTGTGAAATAGGTTAGATCATGGATATGTCTAAAGGGAATGGTCTCAGTTCATCTAAACAGCTGTTCTTATTGTTTTATATAAAAAAATTCAATACAATAGCTCTCGTATTTTCTATAGAAACCTGTAACATGTTTTCCATATTAAAAATCGCCAACACCCCCCCCCCCAGAGCTAAGACACATCCATGTCAAAAAGAAAAATTTCCATAGGAACGAAAGTCAGTAGGGATTTATGTTAAATTTTTTATTTGCAACACAACATAAAATTATTTATTTTTACAGTTCATTTTAACCATTCCTGATAGTAACTTAGATTTTTCAAAATTTTTAAACTCATCCAGTATTACATGTTGTAGTGAAATTTACATGGAATTTCCACCAAGAGGGATGAGCGGATTTTCTAATTAACATTTGAAAACAGGCTACAGGGGTGTGGAGTCCCGTGGGGCGGGGGGTGGGGGTAACGCTGTTACGTTTGACCCCTTCACAATGGGAGTAGGGGCTTTTAATTGCGGAATGAAATTTAAACACTATAAAAAATAAAATATTTTTATCGTTACCGTATACAGCTGGGAGGGTGGATATTTGGGCATTACCGAAGCCAGTCAATTTTGGTAATTACATTCCTTTTAGCGCAATTTTAAATGCGTTAGTCATTCTTAATAAAAGTTAAACTGAAACATTACTACCCATACAATGTGAGGCATTGTTGCCAAGTTTGATTATTAAAAAATTGCTATGCAAGCAATAAAACTACGTATTACTTGTGAAGTTTAAGTATTAACAATGTAATCTTCGAAAATACTACCACTCAACAATAATCAGCCAGTTGTATTGAGGTATTTGCCAGATCAGCTGATCAGACCACAGATGCAGCGAGACACTAGTGCTATTAGCGGCCAGCACTATGCATTAGAGAAATTAGCAAATCAGTTGTCACCAGCCGGGTCACTGCTGCCAACTGTAGAGCGTTCTCGCTAACCAGTTCACTACTACCAAATGCAGAACGTTATCACCAACCAGTTCACTGCTACTAACTGTAGAGCATCATCACTAACCAGCTGACTGCTGCCAACTACACAGCGTTCTCGCCAACCAGTTCACTACTACCAACTGCAGAACGTTATCACCAACCAGTTCACTGCTACTAACTGTAGAGCATCATCACTAACCAGCTGACTGCTGCCAACTACACAGCGTTCTCGCCAACCAGTTCACTACTACCAACTGCAGAACGTTATCACCAACCAGTTCACTGCTACTAACTGTAGAGACTAACTAACTACAGAAGTCAATATTTCAGATAGTGAAAGGAAGTTGTATACAATATACAACAACAGATTATCACAATAACTGTAATATGTATAAATAATGCAATAATTTTTTATTTGACCAACATCTAAACTTATGACTTTTATACAGAAAATAAAAAATAAAAATGCAAAATCTTCAAAAACTGTAAAATGTTAACACGGAATATAAAACAGTACATCTTTACAGTATATATTTACTTTACACATGTACATTAATGAACTATTCAGATGGCATTGAATAGTAAAACATATGGCTAATGGAAAGTAAACCAAAAGTTGTAGCTTTAGTCTAACGTTTGACCCTACCTGAGTCCCACGGACCCGGTCAATTTTTTGTTTCATTAACGCTTGCCCGATGCGTGTTACAGACAACTTTAATGCACATGAAAAATCTTCTTTAGCCATCCTGAAGCGGAAATTACGAAGCTTCTCATTTTGAACTTAGGGTTTCTGTTTGTCTAGATATATATGTTTATGTGGATGTATATGTATGTATAAATTACATTCAGATATATACATATTATTATCACCTCTATCAGTAATTTTATTTATGAAAAGTGTATTTATAATTAAAAAAATAAAAATGTTTAAGTGTAAATATTTGAATATAAATGATATAATATTTTATTTTTACAATGTACAGCACAATATTCATAAATATATATGTAAAAAACTGAAATTTTCCCCACATGGGCTACCGCCTGTGTGTGGGGAAAGAGTCAAACAGTCTATAGACAAATTGTGGTACACTGGAGGAAATAAAGAAACTAAAATAAAGAATAAAATTAACACAACATACATAAAACTAAATATATAATATGCTGAAGTGTTATGCCAGCGGATACAGGGGAAAAAGTCATATATAAAAATATAAGAATATATACATAAAAAAAATATATAACATCCGAGACCTGACTTCCAGCTCACACACATTCACGCACGCACACGCACACACACACACACACACACACACACACACACACACACACACACACACACACACACAGTCACACACGCGCGCACACGCACGCACACACACGCACCAGCACGCAAACAACGCGCGCGCGCGGAACACGTACAGCATGCACATGCAAACTCACACATTACTCACCACACCAACAATATCACACTCAACACACACGCACCAGTATTATATTAAACTAAAAAAAAAAAATTATAAAAAAATTGTATTTGATTTTTTTTATATTATATTGCCTTGAGTAACTTAAAATGATAAATAAGTTAGCTCATTATAGTTTTTTAAAGAAAGCAATATAAGCTATAAAATTATACATTATAATGATGGTTTTTAAGTGTTCATAAGCAAATAAAATTTTGGGTCCCAGAGACCCAATTTCACTAATACCTCCCCAGGAACATATAGACCAACGTCCTGAAATTTCATGGTGATCAGGTGAATGGTTTGTCACATAAGGAGCATATGGACATGCGTGCAGTTTTATATAAAGAAGAATATTGATAGGGAATAATCGGTTATTGTGTATAACTTTATCTGTATTGGGTTTTGTATTAGCTCGTGAAATACAATGGACTATTGATAGCAATATGAATACAGGAACACGTTCAAACAATAAATTAATTAGTTCCCTCAGCAGTAAGTTTTTTTTATTTCGAATTAATTTCGATAAACTGAATTTTTTTCTTTTAATACGTAGACTATTAAATATACTTGGTTAAAATATGAATATTTATTTTTATGACTACTTATTTATAAGACAATATCAAATTAAGCTCACTTGTAAGTTTCTTCTTAAATTTCTTTCCATTATTTTAAATACTTCTTAAATACCTTAACATTTAATTTGAATGAACACCATGAAATATTGTGATAGATAAATAAATAATTAAGAGTCTGCATCAGTGGTAGCCATCTTGGATTTTAATCCCTTTAAGAGCAATGTTGAATTCTGGCGCCTATATCTCCTTGACCTATTGTCATAAATTAACGGAAGAGGTGTCAAATTAAAGGTATTACAGTCCTCCAGGGCACCACCTTACAGAACTTGTTATTTTTGCTCTCAATAAAAAAATAATGTTGATTTATTTTGTAAAATATTCCTGAATTTTTGTTTTTATATCAAGTTAAATTTTTGAACATATTAAAAGGACCTTGAGCCACATCTCATCAATGTACTTCCAAAGTTTTTCATTAACACTTTGATAATTAACGCCACTACAGACGCCAAAGTGAAACTATGTTCCGCCAGAATTTAACATTGCTCTTACGGGACTAAAATTCAAGATGGCTACCACTGATGCAGACCCTTAAGATGGAAGAAAAAAATTTTATTCAACGCATTATGTTTTAAAATGAAGATTAAAACGGTAATGTAATCAGATGGTATACACAAATACTAATCAATTGACTGAAACAGAGAGACAATTGGATTGTTGAATAAGTTCTTTGTTGTTTTGTTTGGCTAATTTGAAACAGGTCCAGTTAAAATAATGAACGCTTTATCTAATTTCAAACTTGATAGCATTTCATTACCTAACTCCATTTCTCAATGGAGGAACCTTTCAGTGTAAATAGATTCACCAGTTTATGTTTTTAAGTATTTACGAATGATAAATTTAATTAACTATTGATATTGTACGTATGTAAATTTAACTATCATTTTTACTTAATTTTAAATCAACTATACTACTAATTAATTGTTTGTGTCCATTTAAGACTTATTATGACTGATTTTTAATTTTTATTGCATAAAATAGTCCTTTTCCTAGGTAAAATAGTGTGTATTTACTTCCTTGTGGGAAATAGGTTATATCATGGATATGTCTAAAGGTAATGTTTTCACTTCATCTAAACAGCTGTTCTTAATCTTTTTATACTAATAATTCAATAAATAATTTCGGTGGTTTCAATGGAAATCTGTTATATGTTTTCCATCTTAAAAATCGCCAACACCCCACCCCCCCAGAGCTAAGACATATCCATGTCAAAAGTTTTTAAAGTAAATTTAGATATTATCGCTTAAAATGGAGAAGTACTGTCATCACCAGAAATTTTGTGTGATTTACACAACATTTGTGTGATAACACGAGCCGCCTTTGAAACATTCCAATTAGCTAGTAGTGAATTGTATAGTAATTATTATAATTTTTATAGTTAACTAGATACTGTTTCGCTGATGAATGGTAAAGCTTCTCTGTAAAAATTATATATTTACTTCCCTTTTTGAAATAGCTTAGATCATGGATATGTCTGAATGGAATATTCAGTTCCTCTAAACGGCTGTCTTTATAACCATATGTCGTCACTTCCATGTCAAAATTTTTGGTCAGATAGATTGACAATACCCCCTCCCCAGAGCAAATATATATCCATGCCAAAATATAAAACCTCCTTTTTTAAGCAGCATATATTTAATTGATAATTATAATTTTTTTCCAATAACAAAATACATAAATTATACAACAAATATAATTTAATAAATTAAATATATATTACAATTTGGGGTAACAAAAGTTTAAAATTTTACTTTATTTATACCAAACACAGTCTTTACATATATGTCATACACAAGGTAAACCAGACAGATCTCATTCGTATCAATATAATTTAAAAGATGGGAAATTAAATAAAGATTCCAAGGCACAGCCTGATAGGAAATCACCACTTGAATAAATCTTACACTTCAGTGGCTAAAAATTTACAAAACACACTAAATTTATTTATTTATTTTTTAATTTTCTTTAGTTTATGTCAGACTCAATGCTAATACTAATCATTACATGTTACGTTACTAATGATTATTATAAAAAAAACAAAATCCTAAAAAATCTAAAAAGTAAAAACCAACGCCTCTATCTTATTAAAACCCGACCTAAACCCCCATCATGTACATGTTTTTCTTTTACAATTTTCCTCTACCACACTAATACTCAAACAGTTGCAAATATTCTAAACCAAGTAATGAATGGATACCCATTAAAATATATCTGTAAAATTAAACAAATACATTCTATAGTATTAAAATATATACATTATAACAAGAATATTACAATAAAAAGGAAAATACGATGCACAATTTTCAATTATTAATATTTATTACTTTATTATGAACAAAAGGTTTTAGTAAAGAATGTCATCGTAAGTAAAAAGAAATAAAAGTAAAGAAATAAACGTAAGTAAAAATATGTTTTGTTAAATATGTTTAAATCAACCATCAGGGTTTAAGTAACGTACTGGGTCAGTATTTACAACTGTTAAAGCAAATATATAGAGTTTGATGTAGCTCTAATTGTTTGTATAGCTTTTAGTCTCCGACAATTCATTAGCTTCATCGGTGGATTTCCTTATTTTATGGTTTATGTAAGTACGTTATCCCATTTATTTTATAAATTTAATCCATTCCTATAATAATATTTCAGATAAGCTTAGAAAATAATATTTTGCATTAAATATATTTTTATGAGGAAAACACATTTTAATAAACTATTTACATCCCTAACATTGCATGGTTCTCCAACTCTGCAATTCTAAACGTGTAATGCAATATGATTCTTTAACTTGAATGTATTGTAGTATAAGCTTATACGAAAATAAAAATAGATATCCTCCTTCCAGATAAATTTTATGTATTATGTGCCATTTGTTTTAAAATTTATTTTGATAAATATTCTTGATATATAAGGCTTTTAAACTGGAATACACAATGTATTATAAATGCAAAGACCAATCTATTTAAATTTATTATATTTAATTTCCTGTGAGAAATAGCTTTGATGGATATGCCTAAAATACCTTTTTTCAGTTCCTCTAAACGCCTGCCATTATATGTCGTCACTAACCGTTTCAAATTTTGGTCTGACGACGAAAATCCACGACAAAAATAACTTCAACCTTAAATTCCGAAAACATTTGAAAAGCTTATAATAAGCCACAAATACTAAATAATTGCTAATAATTAACCCAGATGAAAGATAAATATGAATTAAAGACGCATTTTTTAAAATGGTTGGAGATAATATCCTGAAGCAGGAAGTAAATATCCTTTATCCTCGAAAGGTGCACATAACAATAGCTCCTCTAGGGGTAGTTTCTGTAATGAGATCCAGGATTATGTTATTCGCTGAACATTGCAGGCAAATTGGGACTCGAGTAATAGTTATTTAAGTTCAGGAAAAAGCTATGTTTAAAAAATGTCTACAATATTTGTGGGGAATTAATTCTTAAATATTATAACTTTGTTAAGTTTTGAAAGACAAATAAGCTTTACCAATCTATGTATAATTCTATTAAATTATACGCAAATTATAATATATTCTTAGATTTTATTGATTTTATAATCTTAGCAAACAAATCTTAAACTCCTAAAAAGAATATGCCATGTATATTTAAGGCTATTTTATATTTTTATATTTTATAAGGCTGCAAAAAGCCTTATAAAACATATAAAACTTTATAAACCTATGGAGTATAAAACGTAAAAATCACTAATAAAATTATCATTTCAAGAATGTGAAGACATAAATATATTTTCATATGTAGATATTCCTGCATTAAAACTGATTTTTAAATAAATTAATCATTAAAAAATAAAGAAAACGGGATAGCAAGGGATTTATCAAGGTGTTTTATTTGTAATAATTAAAAATATTGACTTTATTAACTTAACATTTAAAACGTCCCAACCGTGTTATAATTAATTTAATTAACTAATATAGCAGTTTAACCATGTTTGAATCGTTAGTGTAAACTATATAAACACGACTAGATATCTGATTCAGCATAACCAACAATGGCTATTTGTTCGCTGAACAAAATAAAATGATATTGATGGTTGTACCACTGCAATCGGTCATGTTTTGTATTAATTCTTGTTTGTTGTGTATAAATATTAACTGTTCAGACTATAAAATTGATAAATTAAAACTAATACCTCCTACCTTTTTTACTCTGACGTGGTATTCGTGTTAGTTAAAAAGGAACTTTTTTACAATATCAAATTTAAGTTTGAATTAAAATTGTAATTTGCAATCTTCTGCAATAAATGTCAATCCAGAAGATATATTTATTTACAATATTAATAAAATTAAAGGAATGGTTAGTTAAATTCCCAAACCTACTCTATATAATTTAGCTAACCCATTTTTACAATGTTTATTACTTACAGCTGAGTAATGAATTATATCCAGTTCTCGATATTTAACGCATACACTTTAATAGTCACTAAAACTGTCTAATAGTCTAGTCACTAAAATCATTAACACTTTCAGTTTTTGGTATTCTTGCTGTCACTGCAATCTGTCACTAAACACAAACACAATATCCATCTGTCCGGTGACGTGAAGAGGTTTGGTGCCTTCGAATATTAGTCAACAGCCGAATATTCCCCCCATACAATCCGAACAATTAATTTAACTTTGTCTCTTTTGTTTTTATTTTCAGAAATGGGATGATCATTTTATAAACAAAAAATTATTAAATTATATTTATATAAACTTTGAAGAACATGATAGTTTTATTACAGATTGTCTTTTTCAAATTTACATAAGGGAGAAAGTATGTGTCAGTCCCCTGATACCGTTTATTATACAGGATGTCTATGAAAAACGTTTCAAGACTTCAGTGAGTAATTGGGTACATTAAAAGGAAGAAAAAAGTTCTAATAGAGGTATGGCCTAAAACGCTTATTTTCTCAGATATCCACCATTTTGTATTTTTCACAAAATATTTTTTAATTCAAACATTTTTAAACGGATTATTTTGAAATTTGGTATGTGTTTTACACTAGTAGATTAGTATTATTAAAAAAATAACTAGCATGATCCAAGCTCAAAATCCAAAATGGCGGCCATTTTAAATTTTACCGTTAACAAAGTATTTAAGTTTTAAAATTTTAAATGGCCGTCATTTTTGATTTTGAGCTTGGATCATGCTAGCTGTCTTTTTACTATTAGTAGTCTACTAGTTTAAAACACGTACCAAATTTGAAAATAATCCGTTAAAAATGTTTGAAATAAAAAATATTTTGTTGAAAATACAAAATGGCGGATATCTGAGAAAATAAGAGTTTAAGGCATAACCTCTATTGGAACTTTTTTCTTCCTTTTAACGTACCTAATCACTCACAGAAGTCCTGAAACGTTTTTTTTCATGGACACCCTGTATATAGATTGTTGCGCCGCGGCTTCTCGAACATTCTCGGGGCTTCTCTAACGTTATAGGCGCTTCACGCTCCGATCCCCAGCTGTACTACTAGTCACCGATGCGGAGTATTGAGGGAAATTTCCGCTACTCCATAACAATTGCGAAAAATGCAGAAAGGTTAATACATCAAGTTACAAAATTATCTGTGGATGTTTCAAAATGGAGTGGGTTGGTGTGATGGTTGGATGTTAATAAAACATTTATCCAAGCTGAAGATTTAAAATTTAAAAACTGTTAAAGTAAACAAAATATTCATCTTAAAACTTTGTGTGAGATTTACAATTTATATTTTAACAGAAATAATAAAATCTATGATTTGGTTATTATTCAGTGCTATGTACCAATGATCCTGTGCACATGAATCATATGAGATGTATCAATAACGGAGGTCCTTCCCAGGGCATGTCACGTGCCCCAAGACACTGGCTATGTGTTTTAACCAAATGACAACCCCCCCCTTAACCCTAACCATCGCAACCCTGACATTAAACCCATCAGGACCACTACGAACTATCTACAACATAAGAGGTAAATTTAATTTTCTCAAAATGCTTTAGACAACGTGAATACTTGCAAAAGCTGCAAACGATTCCTAATTTGATACATCGTCATTAAGGAGGAACACATGTGTTTGGAAATAGTGTAACAATGTTTTTGAACACTTTGATGCGTTTCTCTCTGGTTGGTATGCTTGTGCACCAATTAAATCATTCTTTGAATTGCATTATTAGGCTTTGACTAAAATTAAGGCATCAGAATAAGTCTTTAAATTTTTAATTTCACTAAAAATACCATAAATTAAATCATACACGCGTGCCCAAATACACACATACACAAACCTAACAGGTTGGTTCCAACTTATAATTTTATCCTATTTTAGGATTTTTTTATTTTATTTTAGGATGCCACGCTTACTATTGCGTTTAGATTTAGATTTATGCGTTTAGATAGTTTGTACGCATTAGTCAATTAAAATCTACGGGTTAAAGAACGTTTAAAATATGATTTTCATATTCTCTGGTTTAGTTGCATAGCAACAGAAAAAATGAAAGTAAAAATTGAATACTTTATAAGTTAATCTCAAACCATATTTTTAGCTCAACGTTAATTTTATTCTAAAAATATTAGTTTCCATGGATATAACCGATAGCTGATAATTTTATTTTAACATGAAATAATTATTTGTTTCTACGGTTTTAAGGATTCTAAAAATAATTTTATTCAAGCAAGCAACTCTGGGTAAAAGCTTTAGATTTTAGTCTGTTATAAAGAAACTAGATTAATACAGTTGTGGAAGAGAGTGTGAAGTGTTATACCGGTGTTCCCATGGGGACTGTTTCACAACCTTGTCATTCTGGCATTCGATGAACATTTACATGTGAGTTTTAACATTTATTAGGTTTTTGTAATATTAGAATAATAAATTACTGATTCTCGTAAACCTTATTTAAAAAGCCAACTATGCAAGGTTTCTACTAATAATATTGTTAGTATTAATTCGGTCCTCTGTATATTTTATCATGAACTCAAGTTTTCAAACCTTACAATTAAATAAAAATTTAAAAGTCCCAAAGAATTAAATGTACTCACTACGTTGGGATGGGAAATGCTACTTCATATAATCAAAGTATATAAGAATACATTCTTATGCATTATTTAATCTAATAGTTTAAAGGGATAAAGTTGTTTAATTAATTTTTAATGTAGTCTTGTTCAGATTGTACGATTCATATTATAATATTAAAACCTAGTTTAATCCTAATTAATTAGAATAAAATCTTATAGCAATTTAGTCTTAAATTTGAATTTTTTTAGATAAGAGTCAGAACCAGTATCAAATAAACGTCATTCATAATTTAGGCAGGTATATGTACAAAATAATGTCGGCATCATTTTATCGTTTTTTCGAATTCAAGCAGTTATTACCTAAATTATCTTTGTAAAGTAAAACCAAATCAGTTTCAAGCTCTTATAATACTTAAAAAATAAACTATTTTTCAAAGGAACAATAAAAGCAATATGAATTTTTATCTTGAATATTTAAATTTTGTATACTTTTTCTGAGGGCAAATGCAAAATATTGTACAATCACAGAGGACAACGGTATGCTCTCTGGTGTGTGGGACTCGCATCCACCAAACTCTTCTCCTCAGGCTATTGTACATTTCGCTTAGGCATATTAAGGCAGGACTTAGCTCAGGGAATTGCCATTTCTACTTAACCACCAGAGCGAAGATTACTCTTGAAGACTTTTCTAAAAATGATGCAGCTAGCAACAAGCTCTCAAGAGAAGACACCATATTTGAGACTTAAGCCTCTGGTAAGAAATCTCCGTTGTCCAGCTGCAACCATCTTCTTTGTGTTGTCCACCGCTTGCTTCTCGAAAAACGTGTGAAGAGCGTCGTCGTGGTCAGAATACTTATTCATACACATATTTGAGACCTTGGCGTGTCCTGAAATCCAGCTACTTAGAGTTCGCTAATTGTGAATAGTTGTGAGCGATGATTGGTGAGTATAGTGTTTTCTTGCGTGGATTAACGTCCGCTCTATTGAATACTACGTTCATCCGCAAAGACTTTCCTCATAATTAGACCGGTTCGTAATCCAGAGACAGTTCAACGAACTCCACGTTAAACTACAGGTCACTTAGATATGCCATTGACTGTTAGGCAATTAATTAACAGTTCTGTCTAAGGAACATGTCAGTCTTAGTCTACTAGATCACGTCATAATAATCCTACACTCATATCTCATCCATACTTGGCTTAAAATAGCTACCTTGGTAAATCGCCATTTCAAATGGTAATCAAATTTAATCTACTCTATACTCAAGCCCCCTTGATCCATCGAATATTTCAAGTAGATAATGTTTGTAGTATTATTCATTTTTTAAATATGAAATATTTTAACCCTTTTAATAAATACGAGTGAGACAAGTTGATTACAATGCCACTGCCCCGGTTTATTCCCAAGTCCCAAGTAACTATAGTTACAGCCGCGTTGTGATTGGTTTATTCATAAACTCACCTCTCATCAATGTAATTGAAACAGTAAAACATCACTGGTGAAATTAATTTTAATATCCGTAATGATGCGCTTGTGATTTTCCACGTATAATCATTAACTGCAATTTCGAGGAGTCATGTTTCTTGTTGGTACTAACAATATGTTTGTAATCTGACGTCTCATTGACGCAGCCCATTTAACTGGACTGAATATAATTTTTGACATGAATTAATTGATACATTAGTGTAAATTTAGTATTGTAGTATGCATTGTACGGGTACGAGTTGTTTGAGGGTTCAGAATTAATAAACTTACTATGTTGAAACATTACCTTTAAACTATGAACAAGTTGAACAAAAAGAAAAAAAGAAATTCTCAATTTTTCAATAATCGTGTTTAGTATTAATTTTAAATTAGACGAATTAAAAAAATGTTATATGTTAGGGGTCTAGCATAACAACTTAATATAGCACAATCTTTAAAGTGGTTGTCATAGCTGAGTGGATAGAGTTTTGGTCTGCCACCCAAATTACCCAGGTTTGATTCTTGGTCATGACACATATGAAATTTTTATCTCAGATTGTCTCCTTTGAAAGGCACGTTAAGCCGTTGCCCCCGGCTAGGCCACGTTAGAGGCACTAGTGTGACCTGAAAACTCTGAGACTTTTATCTTTAATAGGGTTAAAATCAAAGATCAATTTTAAAACCTACTGTATTACCATTTCACAGCAGAGTATTTATTTTCATTAAATCCCTATAAAAATAGAAATCATTGAAAATGAGGTAATGATTCCAGTGTAATTGTAATCAAGTTCAGTAAAATATTTAGTAACGCCCAGAAGTAGGTTTTTGAGAGTCATCAGCGAGGGTCATATGAAAGTAAACAAAAATCGTTTCCAAAAGATAATGATAAAAATAAGTTTCCTGATTGTTGGGGCTTTTTGAGAAGCAATAACGTTATTCGTTGCACAAGGACAGACACATAGACAGACAGAGATAAGATCCGTTTTGGTTTTGTGTTATAAAACGTCAAATAACTAAAATATCATAGTTCCAAGCAACGCACAGACCGGAGTATAATGCTATTTATATATGCCTTCATGTTACACGAGGTTGTTTAGCTACAAACGATTAACGTTATGTGGTAAAGGTATAAAACGATATAGCAAACATATTTATTCATGTTTAGGTCATTACTTAAGTTCATTAAACAATATGGTGGAAAGAATACACACGCTTAATTTATATGGCTGCGGCTCACACGATGGTTTATGTAGTCCTTATATCCTGGATAAAATTAGACCAATTGAATTTCTATTCCAATAACTACTTTGACACAATTCTAAAAGTTTTATATTGTGAAAAAAATTGTGAAACATCCTTAATATGAAAAATTTGGATTTTATAGAGAGGTTTCACAGTTTTCAATTTATGGAGGTATAAATTTATTTAAAGGTATATTCTTAGGGTATAAAACACTCTACAGTTAGCTTTAGGAAGCAGTTAAAAGTTTAAACTTCTCCGCTAATAGGCCAAAGTTTTCATGTTACGTCTCAAACAACTCTTGAATTCGTATGCCTAATTTTCTCTTTGGATTGCTCGTTTGTTCGTTCAGTAATTTTAAATTTTTAAAGGTCTGTTCAGATTAGTATTATTTAATTATATTTAATTTAGAGGTAACCACTCCACTAGATATTGTAGAAACCCAACGGAAAATATTTTTCGTAAATAATAATTTATCCAAAAGTAATATCACACAAAATGTAATATTGTAATACTCACTTTACAACTAGGCATTTACTTTACACTTGCAGTTAACTCGTCCTTTGAACGATTTGTGTAGTTTAGTGTTAAGAAACAAGGTACTTATAATAATGACTGAATATTTATCTAAAAAAATGAGTAAAAAATCCAAAGAAATGAAAAAGATAAGAAATAGTTATGTGCTCTTAGCTAAATTATTTAGCTTTAATTTTAGATTTTATGAATTATATTAGGTTTACATTAGGGTAAAAGTTAAATATAAATCGATAAAAGTGGACTTTTAATTATCGTTGTTCATGATTATGGGTTTTCTCATTATTGTATAGCCTAATATACATAAACAATGTTAAATAACATGTTATAAACATGTTATATTCTAATTACTGAGGACTACCGACAAAAACCACGCGGGCCCGGGGGAGCAGCCCCCAGTGAGTGACAAATTCAGCTAACGCCTATCTTGACTTTTTGACATGGATTTGTCTAAGCTCAAGGGGGTCAGCAGATTTGTGGAACGCAAAAAGTGGAGCGGAAGTGTTTAACGGAAGTGCTGTCATATATTAATAAGATTCCCTTTAGACATATAATTCCAAGAAGTGTACAGAAAAAACTCAACTGCAATCATTTACTTACTATACTAAACTTTAAACTATTTATATAGATCTCAAATAATAAGAACCAAGTTTTTCACCAAAGTTAAATTTCTAATCCTCTAATATTATATTTAGAATCTTTGTTTTACACAGATTATTCTAATTTAGATGAACCTATCACAGGTTGATAACAATATCTAAATAATTTGGCAGTCGATAATAGAAAAATTAAGTTTAAAATGTTCAGGAGGTGGGTTTAATTTAGTTACATGTTCAATTAAACAATGTGATATCATTTTCAACATCTATTTATCAAAAATGTATTGTGTAGAGAATCTTTTTTGTGGCCATGATTCATTATAATAAATAATTTGTTACAAATAAAAGCAACACTTTGATGTTTTAAAGCACAAACAATTATCGCTCCAGGGTTGTTATGTGTGGTAGACCGAACTGTATAACTGGCCTTAATAATCCAAACCAGCACAGCTAATAATCTAATAGCCACAGATCAAATTTTGAACTCGGAGGGACTTCATTACGTAATTTGATCACCGAGAGAAGCCCCACCCCCCGCGGGGGATGCGATTCACAACCGTATTGCCCTTGTCCGAATCTAAATCGGGTCATGTTTATATAACATTGTTTATGTATATTAGGCTATACATAATGAGCAAACCCATAATCATAAACAAAGCTAATTAAAAGTATTCATTTACTTTGTTTAGTTTTCATAATTTTAGTCTAATTTTACATTTTGATACATAATACGAAGATATTACACAATTCCCAGCTTTGGGGTACAAACCTATCCTGGATCCTCCTTTGGATTGACCGATGTTCCTACATTTCGATCCTGGTCAGATAATTATACACATCTATATGTCTTTATAAACTTTCATCGAGGTTTGAGATTTTACGAGGGTTTCAAATACACTACAGCGTTGGCGTCACAGCGGCGATTTTTAACACGTCAAAGTTACACGCTTAATTCTGTCAAATATAATTATGTGTTTGTGAATATCCATAACTTCACAAAATTGTGTTTTACAAAATTTTAAAAACTCGGTGTTGGTATATGGTAAAATGCTGGACAAAAACTAAAAGTGCACATTGATAATCCTACAATTTTAACAGTATACTGGAAACTATTTATTTATTTATGAAAACTAAAAGGTTTTTAAATACGTAATGAACATTTTTAACATTTAATGGGGATCAAGTTGAAATCTTTTTCAGTCGTCTGAAACGGTGATATAGCCAATTACGTCTAACCTTGCACCGGTCAATTTAATATTTTTGGAGATTCATTCAATTTTATCCTCTATGAATGGTACAAAATGTAGCCTTGCACTAATTTTGTCCAAAATTTGGACCTTTAGATAGATTCACTGTCATCTTTGAAAATCATCTTTATCCTATCGAGTCATGGTGTCCTACGGTGGCGCCGTCCTGTAATCCAGCTACTTAGAGGTAACGAATTCTGGATAGTTGAGAGCGATGGTCGGTGGGTGTAGTGTTCTCTTGTGTGGATTAACGTCCGCACTACTACGTTAATCCACAAAGACCATCCTCATAGTTAGACCAATTCTTAATTCGGAGGCCGTGGTTCGCATTCCACGTTAAACTGTAGGTCCCTTAGTTGCCATCGGCTGTTGGGCTATTAATTAACAGTCCTGTCTAAGGAACATGACAGTCTTAGTCAGTGACAAACTACAAGATCGCGCCACAATCATCTTACACTCATATCTCATTCATACTTTGCTTAAAATACCTACCTGAGTAGGTTGCCACTTGAATAATCTAATCTAATCTAATCATTTAAATCATATAGTCTTTATCATGAAGAGTCATTGTCATCCTAAAGAGTCATTGTTATCCTAGAGATTAATTGTCATCCTAGACTCATTGTCATTCTAGAGCCATTTTTTTCCTAGAGAGTCATTTTCATCCTAGAGATTAATTGCCATACTTAGTCATTGTCGTCTCAGAGATTCATTGTCATAGTCATCCTAGAGAGTCTTTGTTGCTCTTGACAGTCATTGTCATCCTAGACAGTCCTAGGAATAATTGTAACCGCAGAGAGTATGGTAATTCTAGAGATTCATTTTCCTCCCATAGTTTATGCTCGTCTCATTGACACATTGGTTTGTATTCAGCCACACTACTTCTACCATTGGCGTAAGATAGTAGCAAAAGGAATCATAGATATCCACAGAATATCCAACATCTATTAACGCTCACTTCAGTTACCGGGCTCACCATTTAATGTTTTCGGTAATTCCGGTAATCGACCGCAACTATTTTTGTTGTCTTAGATATTAATCTGTATCATAAAGAGTAAATTGTCATCCTGGAGAGTAGGTTGCTATCCTGGAGCTTTATTGTGATGATGCGAGACGGATGGGATGATCTCAACGTGGTGTTAGTCTTGTTCACTAATGTCATTGCGCCCTCTGGGCTCGGTCTGTGTTTTAACCAAATTACACTCCATCCCCCCGGCCGACCCAGCTCTTTTACGACCTGTGTTTAAATGTAACTGACACTGCAGGAGTTTAAACTCGTGTCCTGACCTGATGTCTATTGAAGTAGTTATTCACTTGCCATATGATTATGCTTTTAAGACACATAGTAATTTTTTTTGGAAAGTGTTGCTTAATTGTATTTTGTATGTGTATTTTTTAAATTTAACTGAGTTCGGTGTAATTTCTTTACAAAAATACAAGATAATAAATCTTTATTGTTAGTGTATTTTAATCAATAGTGTGTTTTTTTATGTATAATTGGCTTTTTTATTTCTTTTTATTTTCATTCTGCTCCCGTCGCTACTGAGTTCCTTTTATATGTCACTTTAATTTTATTATTACTATAATTTTTTATTTGCTAAGTGCAATCTGTAGAGGTCCTCCAGACTTTACATTTCATTCATTTTTTATAATTCATTTTGATTTTATTTATATTCTAGTATATTAAACTTATTTTATCATATTATTTTTTGTTGTAGTACTTTTTTTCTTTTTATGTATTGTGTTATTTTTAATTTGATTTGGCACTTACTAAAAGTATTAGAAATAAACTTTTAAAATTCTTTTTCTTTCTCTTAATTTTATTTTCAACTTCAGAATTTTTTTCATTTATTTCTTTTTATCTTAAAATGTAAATAATTTAATGTATTTTGTATATCCCTATAAAATTAAATTGGTTTTAAATAGTTTAACTAATATATTTCTTTCATATTTGTAAGGGAGTGCTAAAATTATAAATGTATTTCAAATTTTCAATATAAAACATTTTTATGATTATTATCGAAGTACAGCACTGTACTGGATCGATGCATTGACCGTAAAAAAGGTTTTAAAATAGCCCATCGCCAGGTGGCACAGGATGAGGTATAATATTCGAATGGGCCCGAGGGGGCTCGTCAAATTGGAGCCGATGCGACGAGACGCGGTGAGGCGATAGATCGTTCTGGTCGCTAAGCAGTTTCGATTTTAATACTGTATTTTTATGCAATTTAAGTTTCAAATTCAATTCGGCTGTCTTCTTTTTAAACTGCAAGTAATCATCACTTTAAATTTCACGTGGCCTTTTGTTTTCAACCTTTGTTACAGGTTTATTATTAAATAACTTTATTGTAGTTTATCTTTGCGTTAAAAGAAGTGTTGTTTATGAAAACCTATTTTGCAACCGCATAGATTTAATAATTAAGTTAAAAAAATTAAACTACACAATCTCAATCAAAACGACTTGGGTTTCTAGATCAAAGGTTGTAATATAGGCCCTACGTGCATAATATTTTATTTAAAAAAAACATAAAAGAAATAAAAAACCGTCTCGAATGACCAAAAGATTCTAGTTTTGGACAGCGTTGTCATTGCAGCTTTTACAAATAAATCTAATTGAAGCTATGTGCTCTTTGCAAAGCGATATTTTACAGATAAAAATTGTCTATGTATATTTCATCTAAGAAATGGATTTCTTCTTCCAGATGGTCACTGATCAGTCAGTTCATGATATCAGGGTACATGAGAGATTTCATGGCCTGAATAATAGAGTATAATAATTAATTTAATAATACTATAATTATTATTATATAATATATAATTAATTTCCTCCTGAATAATTAATTTCCTCTAGAATCATCAATGTCTAGTTCACGATCTACCACTTAGTCAATCCAACTCAAAATAAGAAAATCTTGATCGTTTTTAGACATTATACGATTATTACACAAATGTATTAGTTTAGTTATGTATTAGTATTAGTAAAACACTATAAAGGCGGACGGACGTACCTGGTCGAGCGTTAGATTCTTTCTAACTGGCCGCGCAAGCTCAACTTTGGACCCAACGACACCCTCAAAGGGGCAATAATCCGCAAATATGTGTAACGACCGTTCAATATAGTCAATGACTCATAACTGAGCTCTAAATTGAGACAAACAAGTAATAAAACAATGTTCAATGGACCAATCAATTTTGTTAGAAAAAATCTAACAATATCTCGTAGATTATATTACATAGTTAATTTTTGAACTTAAAAGTGTGTTAACAATGTTTGAGACTTACCTCGTGACCGGTGCTGTGTAGTGTAACATAGCTAGCCTAAGAGCATTTCTTCATAAAATCTACTCTGTTGAAACATACCTGAATCTGATTTGGCTAGTCTTTGGTTTTCATTAAATGTAGTATATTTCCATGGAAACATTTTATGACAACAATATTATAATTTAATCCTGCGTAACACAGTTTTGTTATCCTGGAATATAATTCAGCTGGTCTTTGTAATCCACATTTTATATTCATCCCCCATGCAGGGAAGTTTTCTAACCCATAAATAACGACCATGATGGGATCATTGGTTTCAGTGAGCTTATTGGAAATTTAACTTTTAAATTAGTCTATTCCGTTCTATGCATTAAACAAAAACCAAATGAAAAGAGAATGCAACAGTTGCGACATCTAGATGTCGCTGTCATTGTTGGATGATATTATTATTACCATAATAGTTGCAAAATTTTTGTAAAAATTATTTAGAAAATAAATTTGCCAACTACAAGGTACACGATTTGTTTTAAACGGTTTTCCATGTCTCGTAACAGGTAGAATTTAAAGTGCAATCCAACATTAACAAGTTAAAGTGGAAATTCTCACGCGCGAATCAACCCGACATCAAACAGTAATCAGCTTTGGACGGGTTAAACAATGAAACGAGAGGCGCTAACTGGGGTGATTGGCAGAGTAAACACTCGTAACACTCGCAGATATACCGAGCCTGCGCACTCTGTAGCGTTGCGTCACGCTTCTAGTTGTAATTTAAAATAGACGATTCAACTTATAATACCTTAGTCGCAATAAATTAGAGAGTTTGCATATTCTCCTTAAGATTAACCCTGGGACTTACAGTTCAACATGGAGTCCGAACCACTGCCTCTGAATTACGATATAAAGAGCGTAACGTTCTAGCCATTCGGAAGTGCTAGGGTTCGAATCCCGACCATGAGCAATCCCAATTTGGCTTGCAAATATGTGGTCAAGCGGAGAGGAGGGCCCACCTTAAACGGTGACCGGCTTGGGTGGAAGTTGACGGCATTTGTAGGCTTAATTGGGATTGCAGTGGACACCTGTTTTGCTTTTGTGGTTAGTGGTTATAAGGGGGGCATGTTTTATGCTTTTTCTGTTTAAACTTTGATATTTCAAGAAGATATTAGTAATTATTTTTATGTTACAGTTAAGAGTAAAAAGCTTGCCACTTCTAGGGTTAACATGGGAAAGAGTATGCAGGTTTGTTACTGTGAGGGAGATTGAAAGTAGGCATTTTTACCAGAAACAAATTTTATATTGACCAAGTTTTATCAACATCATTCATAAATAAAGGAGTTGTTCTCTATATGTTTCACATGGAAAAAATCACACAGCTCGAACAAAGAGATTAACTGTTAGCTCCTTATAAAGATCCAATTACAAATCCAATCCAAACAAAGCCACTGTGGTGTCATGTATGCGTAACCGTACAAACCCAGACATGGTGGCTAGTTACACGTGCGTCTGTCAATTATATTCATTGACCAGTCCATCTGCTAATGTGTGTCCCTTGGATGGGGGTGTCGGTGTACAACGCTGGGGGTAATCACTGGAGGGAGGGGTGAGGGGTGAGGGGTGAGGGCTATGGCAACAGACTGACCGAGTCTGACAGTTTGTAATCGTATTCAAGCTTAGTCTAAATACGGAAAAGTGAACACGTAAAAAGTAAATTAGTTAGTTATTGAAATGGCAAACTGTCCAAGTATTTTAAAACAAGTGTGAATGAGAGATGAATGTAAAATGATTGTGACGTGATCTTGTAGTCGTGTTACTGACTAAGACTCACATGTTCCTTACATAGAACTGTTAATTAATAGCACACCAGTCAATGGCATATTTAAGGGACTTAAAGTTCAACATGGGGTCCGAACCACTGCCTCTGAATTACGATAAGTATCAAATGAGTGCTTGTCTAGCCTGTAGCTGCGGAGGTAGGAAGACGGTCTCATTTGATTTCAATGTAACAAGTAGTTGGCTATTGTTGTAGCGACGCAGTTAACTTAAACACTGAGCACGCTGCTTAAGAAACTGCATGATTATTACTTTTGCAATATTCATTTTACTGTAAATACAAAACGCAACGTACAGTGGAAAAATATATGAATTGTTTTGATTGATCCATGTTCAACTTATTAATTGTTCCTTGTCGTGGTATGCCCATGAAATGGTAAGACAAATTACAGTGGTTTTTATTTTTGTTGTTTATTACAATTTTTAATTTGCTTTATATCATATTTAATTTCACAAATTTATTAAATCTCTCTGGGTCCCTCACAATGTGCAATTTTTGCTTAGACAATCTCTTCACAAACAACAAAAATATCTTTTTCGTTTTTTAAATTACATAAAATAAAAATAATAGTAATTTAATTATTGTAATCAGTATAAATTTTTAAAAATGACTTTTTTAGATTTATACTTAACCTGCATACATAATTCATTTAATTACCTTGTAGCTCTTTAATCTAGGTTGTTCATGTTTTAAACGCAAATAAACGCGTTGAGAGAAATTGAGGGAAGAGATTCGGAATGCAGAGGTGATTTATAGCACACTTTTAAGAGTGTATTACTTCCTGTCAGTTATAGTTAGGCAATTTACAGCTTTAAACTGATATATAGAACAGTGACAGTGGTTTAAAGTTGTACAAAATCTATTATTATCTATTGATTTCCCATTCACAAAGCTAACCAATATTTAATTTTTTTGTCGTTTGGGTAAAAATTATATTTAAGAAATATTTGAACAATTTTCAAGTTCCCGACGTTTTAACTCATTTTAATCATTATTAACTTATTTAAAATATAATAATAATCATTATTAAAATGATTTTTAGTAGATAAGCAATAATTTAACATACCGTATGCACTATGTCTCAATAGATAAATATCTTTACACAATTATAGAACTCAAGTAATCTGCAAATGTTTTTATATTTTATCCATATACTTTGTAAATATTCTATTTAAACCCAATATATTTTTCAAAACGGTATATAGTAGGAAGTTTAAGGAGGAAAGGTGTTTTTAGATAGTTCCACGTCATTAAACAATATAAAAGTAAAATATAAAAAAAATTAATATTTTTTCTGTGTAAAAATGTGTAATAAATTCTAAAACGAAATTTCTACCTAAAAAGCATTATACAGCTGAAAATATGCGTTTATTCAATTCAGAACACCAGCTTCCAATTTTTGCGATGTCGTTTGGTAGATGACATTGTCATGGATTAATGTAAAATGTCACATACACATTTTGACCAACGTATTAATACTTAAAAATTATTTATTACAACAATCCTATTCACAAAAAGAGCTCAACCACACCTTTAGCCTTGTATAAATTATATGTAGTTTATGTATAGCGTGTAGATGGTGATTTATTTGTCATGGAAACGCGTGTCCTATCGTAAATTAACTATAAGAATTACAAGGTAAATATTTAACCTTAACATCTTTTCAAGTTCAGTATTCATAGATTTGAATATTAAAAGTACATAGGGAAGTCGTCGAGAGTTTCAAGATCACATGCATAATATTTTAAAATCAATAATAGTTGGTAATATTCGTCCAAGTTTGCATAGTCGTAGATTGTCGTAGCAACTGCTTCACATCAACGTTACAATATGCCTTTGTTTCTGGACTTGAGGTTCCGGTGATAGGTAGGTCAGCTGTGTCTCAGCTGAGTTGCTGACTCCGCGGTCCCAACAGCTGACTCAGGCTCAGGTAATGTAGACTTCTTGTCGACAGAGCGCGCCTGCTCCCAACACTTATCGTTAATTGTATCCATCACTCCTCGCTGACGGATCGTTGCCTGTTAGTTGAGTCGTTTGTCACTAGAGTTCGCCTTGTGACAATGTTACACCTTGATCTTCTGTGAATGTTTTCTGTGTGATTTTTTGTGCACTTTTATAAAACATTAACCTTCTTGTTACCGCTGTAAGTATAAAATACTATCTGGAATTAATATTAATAACCATAAAAATATATGTTGTTCAGCTTGAACAACATAAAAATACTCATAAAATGAAGGCAGAGCCGGTGATTATCCACGACGAGTGGATAACAGTATGTGCAAAGAATTATAACTGACTTATAAAGGAGATTAAGATTTAAAATCTTTTTCAATTTGAATGAGGATTTTATATGCCTCAGTTTAAATATAGGGTTTTATCATATCTTTACTAATTTAAAAATACTCTACGATAATTAATGTAAAACTATAGAGATAGTGATTATAATGAAACTGAATTAGGAACTGTTTAAAATAGAGTTCAAAAACTTATGTAAATGAAAGAAAGAACATGGACAAATACCATTTTTTATGAGTAGATTAGGAACTGAAATGTCTTTAATCCGTCACTATTCCTATAATTTAACTACTCCTATCTTCCACATTATTTATATTAGCATATAATTCCACTTCAGTTAACGTTCTTCCGAATGTGCCTTCACGTTTTCCAGTTCAGCTCCGAGAGTTGAATGACCTCCAAACACAGTGACTTACGACGCAAATGCAGAAAATATTCTTGGAAACCACGTGAGGAGTAACGCAAGGAAGTAAACTAGGGCCACTTCTGTTCCGCGCCAACCTACATATCCATAGACGGCGTTACGTTCAGCGGTTGCACTACCTATACGGTTCGATCCCCCAACCGGTACCTCTGATTCTTCGTTCAACTGGGGTCGAACTTTCACGCTTCCTTGTGGTCTGTAATGACAAGGTCGGTTTCTACCGGTTCTAGTTTTTATCATTTCTATCTTTCTTGTACTAATTTGTACTTCCTTGATGGTTATAGAACGATTTTCCTTCCTTAATGGTCGATGAATATAGAAGAAAATGATTTTCCAATTTTAATGAGGGAAAACTAGCTTATTATTAACCATGACCGTAACTCTAAAATATTATTCTTGGGATTATCTTAAAATACCTAGAAAGATTGTACCTTCGATTTAACTGCTGATGGTTGATAACGTAAAAAAATAGTTTCAACCAATTTAAAATTGTATTGTGACAGCTTTAATAGCATCAGATTTTCTCAAAATATTAAAAAAATAATTAATAAGTATATTTATTATACCCATTATGAATAATCTATTTTAAAATATTCCATACGTATTTTCTCCAAAGTTTAACCTGCTTAAGGAATGATATAAATGAGATTTAAACTAGATAGGTATATTTTCAAGTTCTCAAAACGAGTTACACTTTAGAATGTAGATTGGGATATGAAAAATTATATTGAATTCTATATAAAAGTGGAAAAACTATAAATACGAAATCAATTTCAAGTGATCTTTAATATCGCATATTTACCATTATAGTGTTATAAACTGACCAAGCTTTTGTAAAGAAAAATTTTGTGAGAAATATATGGAAAAAGGAAACCGTAAGTGGCAGTTTAGTACATGACGCAAACAATTTAGTATATTTGAAGCTATGGACGTTTGGGACAGTAGGGCTCAGCCAATCCGGGCGAGTTACTGGTATCAGTGACAGATAAGTCGGCTGGTGATTGGGTCGTTTTGGCTTGGTTTAATCCCGATTTACGGTCAGTTAGGAGCCGTAAAAGCTCGTTTTATTGTTTGGTGAGAGCCGATAGCATTGAAGGGGTAATATTTTTATGCAGTGCCAACAGCTTTGGGAAAATCGTTGAGTTTTCGGCCTCGATCGATGGATTTATTTTTGATAAAATATAATACAAATTCGTCGATTCAAATATTCGTGTATAAAATTGTTGAACGAATTCGCGAGAAATGAAAATTGTAGAGATTTCTGTCCTTGTATATGGATTGGGGTTAAAAATGTACTTGATTAAATATAAAATAATAGCATGGTCGTTAAGAATCTATCATGCAGTTGAGGTAACGTTTTTATGTAGTGTCAACAGCTTTGGGGAAATACAGATTTAAGTTTAAAAAATAGCATTGTATTAAGAAATACCTTTGACTATAGATTTAAAAAATCCATCGTCAGAAGTAATACCATCATTTTTGTATTTTGCAGCTGATTATAATTTTTATATATGGTTACGGCTATAGGAAAATTATCGAGTTTCCAGTCACAATAATGTATGGATTTAGGTTTGAAAACTTATATTTCTGTAACAACTAAACGTTTTGTTCAGCGAAAGTACTGTAAAGGATACATCTAAATGATGCTTAGAGTCTCTTCCAATGAATGATGATATCGATCGCTTACTTGAAACAAATCAATTCTCCAACTAAGTGTTTTACTGTGTTGGTAACCAGATTGCAAGTCGCTGGAGACAGTGTTAGTCAGTAATACACTTCACCTTGTGTGCAGGATGTGATTAATTGTGTTTGTAGGCACAACTTAATGTCGGTGACAAAGTTGGCTCGGCGTAAGCAAAACCACCTTAAGCTTTACTCAAAATATAACCAAGAACCACCAAAGAATCTTTAAAATTCATTATGACGTTGGTTAATAATTATTCAATATATAATGGACTATTCCAACGCGTCTGTGTTTTTAACTACACAACGATTCTGTAGGTAGAAAAACTCCTCCGTTTTCAAGTGATTACCTATTATACTAACTGACATTAAAAATTGAAAGTTTTAGTTACAGATATTAATTATATCATGTTGTCAATAATACTCTGGAGAACTCAAAAAACTATATTGGAGCACTACTGCCAGTTTTTAGATTACTAACTATTGGTATTTTAGGTTATGTTGTTGTTGAACAAAAGTATTTAAGCAGATGAACTCAATAATTACTCAATAATTAATACTCAAGCAATAATTAATTACTCAATAATTATATAGCATATAAACTATGAACAGCCTATCGGTTTTACGAAACTAAATGGAGTTAAATATAAAATAGTTTGAATTACGATATGTTTAACGCAAAATACTCTGGTAAATAATAAGAAATCTAAAATCTGCCTAACTATAAAACTTCAGGTATTCACCAACAATGCTGTAGTCTCCTAGGTTTGTAGCAGTTTAAAATAAAAACATTACTTTTTGTTTTCTAACATTATTTTGGGTATAATAATTTTTCATTCAACACTTTAAAAGGATGTACTAGATATGATATGTTTACAAACGTAATTTTTCATAGAAATGTAACTTTGATAAATTAATTTTAATTTAATACCTTTTTCTGTCCCCCATTCTTATCCCAGGACTTCGTCTAGGCCATCAACCGGAACCATTTTATACATTAGTACTTCAGGCTAGACTTAGTGGGTTGCGATATTATCACTTAGTGAGGAGCCATTGGTGATTGGCGGGATTTGAACCCGGGACCTTGGACACCATAGTCCTGCGCTCTACCCATAGACCAGCGCGCTCGCCAGGTTTAGTTTAACACTAATCCTAATTAATTTTGTATTCCTTCATAACAATAAAATAGTAACATCAAGTAAAAGTAACTCCACTAAAATCCTTCATATGTCAGTCGAGTCAGCTCGCGATATTCCTGGTTCAGGCTCGAGAGTTAAAAATAAGTTTTAACCAGTACTGTTTACCTACGTATTTCTATAGATTAACATTTAAAATTTTTCCATATTGATGATTAACAGAATTATCAGATCGTTACCTTTTGCATTCGAAATGCGCTTCAACATAAACACTTCATTTAAATGCAAACGTGTAAATGGAGCAATTTGTTTTTAATTAGTTTATTTATTAACAGAGAGATGAACATAAGGTGTTAATGAATTCAGAGTTTCCGTTGTAATTAGATTTAAAGTTTTAAACTCAACTGTTTGTTAGTCAAAGTTTACTTAGCGCTTCTGAATTTGTGTTTCGCTTATTTCATTGTTAAGACCGACAGTGTTTTATTGGACAATGAAATTTGCTTTTTCTAGCAGTGTGTTTTTAGTAAACTTTCTTCGCGAATGGAAAAGTGAGCTATTCACATGACCCACATGGTGATAAACACGTTTTGTCGTTAACAATTTTACATATACTCATATATTGGTGTCAACATGATAACGGCCGCAATTAATTATTGTCTGACTATTATAAAATTTGATGGAGTTTCGTTCTGTAATATCTTGGACGGGTTTGTGTGGTAAAGCAATCGGACTATTTAAATACACTTCTGGAGGGACATCTTTTGGACATTTTGATAGAGGTGATCTCTGTGGGGGCGGTATTGGTAATCCGTCAGACCAAAATTTGAAACGGTGACGTCATATGATCAGTGACATCATATAGTTGTAAGGACAGCTTTTTAGAGGAACTGTATTTTCTTTAGAAATATCCATGATCTAAATTATAATGCCTCAGGGAAGTAAATACAATAATTCAAAACAGTTTATTATTCGCCTTAAAGTTTCTTTATTTAAAATGTAAACATATTGTGTGATCAAATGCCAATACTAGTTTCACTTCTGCCATTACTCGAACCACACCCTCAGGGCTTAGCTTTTGGATCATAACACGGTCATTACGAATACAAACATAAATCAAATTTGAATAACAATATTCAAATTTTTACCTTTCTGAAGTAAACTACAAACTGATGTATGCAAAACAAGATACCTACATCGTATACATCACAATCAGAACAAAAGATTTTCTTTTAATCAAAATTACTTATTCACAGGTATAACCCATACTACAGTTTGTAGTTATTAGTTTTAGCTACAATTTAAAACAATAAAGGTCCTATACATAAGGTCCCACCCATCGTAGAACTTGAGTTACGATTGAACCGTGTATAAGGAAAATACTAAGAAAATGAACAAGCGGGAAATCGCGTGCTAGCTTGGGTGTTTTCATGAGTATGGCTGAAAACAGTTGTGCAAGCTTCTACTTATTATGCGATAAAATGCATTTCTGCAAGTCTAATCTGTATGTATTATTCATCATAATGACGGAAATGAAAGGCAAAATTTAAAATAAGTAAAACAAAAGTTTACACATTTTTAGTAGTAGTTAGTAGGATGAGTGCCCTTTAAGAAGAGTGTGTAATGTGTAGTACACTCCTAATTGATACCATAGACAATATTGGACGAGTCTTAATTTGTCTTCTTCGACATATTCAATTTTTCATCAACACCAAAAAAGGAAAGCTGCCTCACTATTCAGTTGCATGATGGGAAGGATGTCCGAGACAGCTACCCTGCAGGGATCCATCTCAAAAATCCAGCGGTTGCTTCAAGCTACCAGAACGAGAGTCACTTTCAATGTTAGTTCTAAACGGTACTTATGTTGGTAGTACTGATCGGACGATTTGTTCCAGGTGTGACGATGTCGGTAGCCCCTTGAGTCGCGAGTGTAACTGATAATAATCTGTTATCACTGTCACGTGGTCTGATAACACCCCTGGACACCCCCAATCACCATGGAGACCGAGGAAATCACCAAACTCGTCGATGGAATTTATAAGGTATGCACTTTACATATCTCATTATTAAAGCATTAAAGTGACTGAGTGTTTCGACAGCCAAAAATAACCAAAAGAGATTTAATATGTAAGGAGTATTTAATAAATGGGGTTTGGAGTAAGGAAGGTGTCTATTAATATTTGATACAGAAAAATACTATTTATGTTAAAATATAAAAAAATACATCGAATATTACTTTAAAATTTACTTGTAATTTTTACAAATATCCTAGATTTTTATGAACTGGCACGGTAGCTTGGGGGTAACGCACTGGCCCAGTAAGTAAAAGGTTGCTAGCAGATAAAATTTAGACGGCGACTCATGTCAGACCGTGTGCGGTCGGTCACCTGGCTAATCTATGCGACCAAAGTGCTACTGTCTCGCTGTCTGTAATTTAACCACACAAGCTCTAGGCATATGATGACGAGGCTGTTCAGGAGTTAAAGTTTACAACAAGACCATGTTGGCAGCCAAACACATAGTCCTGGATTGCGAGAAAGTAGTGGCAAAGAAAAGGGCCTCATCGTTTTGTGGCAACCGGTTGAAGTTTAGCAGCTAGCTCTGGAGTCTCGACGAAGACAAATATAGGGAACACAAATTCTTCGGTAAATGGGTATAAAAAATCAGTTACAATGGTTGTATTGTTGTATATAATATAATAAGGTTTTTAAAAGAGTTGTACGACTGAGTAAGTATTAATACAATATTAAAATTTGCATAGTAAATATAAGTGTACTATTATTGTATACAATACTGTTTAACAATGAATTTATATACATTATATATTTAAGGCATTTAAGATGAGGTTGCAAGATAAATTGATTAGTACTCTGTAGCCTGGTGGTATGTTACACTGTGCTTCAGTAGGTAGCACCTGTAATAATAAAGACAAATGTAGCCAAACACATACTGAGGTACAAGATAAAAAGCATACCAAAAAGTAAACAGTGTAAGTCAAGGTTGTAATTTAAATGCCAGTTTTCCCCCAGCACTAAATGGTATGTAAATATTTTTAATATGAAAAAAATGATGAACAATCACAGATACAAGAGTAAGTTGCTCATATGACTCAGTGTTGGTTACCTCAAGGTGTTACTTGTGTTAGTAATGGATCTTTACACCTTCCCTACCTATAGTCAGTAGCTCTGTGTTAGAGCTCGGTTATTAATGAGAGACAACAACGCATGAGGGATTTGTTTCGATTTGCAAGTATCATCGCGTGCTTTCCGAATATTGTTGTTGTTTTCAAAACGTTTAACAATTTTTTTGCATTTTAGAAATGGATGGGTTTAAATTTCTTTCAAACAATTATTACTGAAGTACTACAACATAATAGTTTTATTAACTGTTACAACGTTTCTACGGTCTAATATGTAGTTCTGCCACGATAATAATATTAATCTTTATTTCAAGAAATAATTACAAAAAATACAACAATACTATGTAAAAAAACTGAAATTGTTTTCATATGGGCTGCTGACTGTGTGTGGAAAAACAGTCTACCAGTATATTTTTTACTTTTATAATATAAAGAAATCTTAACGTGGGACCCTGATTACTTTGCCCTGTAAATTACGAACTGGACTAATTATGCTGAAGGTATTTGCGTAGTAAGAACGTAGTATTCAATAGTACTAGGGAATATCATATGCATCCACCACCGCTCTTAACTATCTACAATTCGTTACCTCCAAGTAGCTGCATTCTAGAACACGCCACCACTCCAGTCTACAATCGATTATCAATTTCATCACTGTAATCAATTCGACATGAACGAATTGTGTCTCGTCCATTTATCCTGAATTCATCTAAATTGAGAAAGCCGTTTCTCAATCAAGTGTTTTTTGCTTCAACCACCCCCATCCATAACGAAGATATAGTGAAGTGAAATTATGCTTTTTAATATCACAGAGCTGGGCTAATATTGTACGTTGAAGTGGCCAGCCCAAAATATCAAAAACATGAACTAATCGAAAATTTATTTTGATGAGCCTAATTCATCTAGGCCGGATCATTTATAATTTAAATACTACTTAAATGCAATGAGGTACGAGATTAAAATGTACAGGTTAAAGTAATTAAAAAAATTACAGTGTCCGATAGAAACAACCACATTGGAGAATCACGTCGATTTGGTGATTCGATGTATAAATCACCCCGTTGGGAAATAAAATCAGCGTTTGTTGTTTAGCCGTTTCTCAAACAAGTGCTTTTTGCTTCAACTTTTTCGATAAAAACCTGACAATGATTTACGTGGAACACAAAGCGAGGTTCGGGGCGTTTTATCTTTTGTTATGACCTCCGCTTGTTGCTGAATACTTCCGGATACTGCTAACTTCCATTGTTTGGCTGCCTCAGGCAACAATGCATGTCTGTAAGAAACCGTATCAACCTATATTAAAGTGACTTTAAAAAAATGCTCTTACTTTATCTGGAGTTATTTTTATACTCTAAACAGTATCTCAGTTATTTAAGGATTTTTTTTATTCTACACAACGAAATTTACATTAAACCTTTTAGTAATCTGTCTTGATTAAAAATAAGCAGTGAGTTTGTTGCTGCTTATTATTTTCAATTTACTTTATCCCAAAATAAGGAAACTAACCTACTAATTATAATTCTCTGATGTCTTGTCACAACTAAATTTGGTAACGAAATAAATTCTCATCATAAAATACAAGATTGGGGTTATATTTTAGGCAGTATGTATATTTTTTATACGATATCTTCGTGTACATAGCTTTAATCATTTTTTCAATATTAAAATGCCCCGTAAAAAATTATTCGTTTAGTTAAGCACCAGTTGCTGTATGTTTTGTCTACGTAGCACAATTAATTGATGTTTTTGTCTCATGTTTATGAACAAAAGCAGTTGAAATTTCAATAAAATGTATTGGAGAAGAAAAATGCTAATATTCATGAAGCAGTTATGGAGTATATAGGATTTATTTGGTAAAATTGGTATTGGTAAAACTAGAAATTTGTATTGGTAAAACTGGATCTGGAATCTGATCCCGTCCTCAGGTGAACTAATGTCTAAAACATAACACAATTAACGCATAATCCGGACCAAACCGGTATAAAGCTGAAAAAATAAAAGTTTAAAGCAGCCACAAAACTTATAAACAAACCATCCACTAAACATTACACACATAAGAAACCAAACACGTCCACTCATCACGGAGACCCAAAGACAACTGAAAGGAGTGGGCGTGTCCCACCGGAACGGGAAACAAAATGGCCGCCGCAAAAACCTGAAATACAGGCGAAATAAATCCTTCCTAATATACATGAAATATTGCAGTACAAAGTTAACTTTACAGAACAAAAAACACATTATTTTTACAATTTTATTCTTAAAACAAAAATCTAATGCCCCTAAATAACATAAATCCACCATCACCAATAATAAATTTCAAACAAAGAATGGAAATTGGTATTGGTAAAACTGGAAATTTGTTATGGTTTTAGTTTATCAGCAAATGGTTTTAGTTTTCACAGTCTATATGATAAACCTAAAGCTATAAATAGTAATGGAACTTTGGATATAATGGAATATTGTTTTAGCAGCAGATATCCATGAAAGAATATTGATAGAATTTTAATGCTTTGGCGTAGTGCTCAAAGTTTAATGCAATGTTAGTTCTGAAATCACACAACGAACAACTTCTTATTCAAGAAAATGTCTTTTAATCATTTGATTTTACCAGATTTTCGTGGTTCAGACCCAGGAGTTAGAAATAAGTTTTAACCAGTACTGTTTACCTACATGTTTGTATAGGTTAACATTTATAGTTGTTTTATAGTGATGATTAACAGAATTATCAGTTTATCGAGATTTGCATTCAAAGTGCGCTTCAGCATCAACACTTCATTTAAATGCAAACGTGTAAATGGAACAATTTGTTTTTAATTAGTTTCTTTATTAACAGAGGGATGAACATAAGGTGTTGATGAATTCAGAGTTTCCGTTGTAATTAGATTTAAAGTTTTAAACTCAACTGTTTGTTACTTAAAGTTTACTTAGCGCTTCTGAATTTGTGTTTCACTCATTTCATTGTTAAGGCCGACAGTGTTTTATTGGACAATGAAATTTGCGTTTTCTAGCAGTGTGTTTTTAGCGAATTTTCTTCGCGACTGGAAAAGTGATCTGTTCACATGACCCACATGGTGACAAACACGTTTTGTCATTCAAAATTTTACATATACTCATGTATTGGTGTCAACATGATAACGGCTGCAATTAATTGTTGTCTGACTATTATAAAATTTTATGGAGTTGTTTCGTTCTGTAATATCTTGGACGGGTTTGTTTGGCAAAGCAATCGGACTATTTAAATACACTTCTGGAGGGACATCTTTTGGAAATTTTGATAGAGGTGATCTCTGTGGGGGCGGTATTGGTAAACTGTCAGACCAAAATTTGAAACGGTGACGTCATATGATCAGTGACATCATAATGTTATAAGGACAGCTTTTTAGAGGAACTGTAATTTTAATGCTTTGGCGTAGTGATAAAACTCTAATGCAATGTCAGCTCTGAAATCACACAATGAATAACTTCTTGATCAAGAAAATGTCTTTTAATCATTTGATTATCAGTCTTGCGTTTGACCGTTACATCTTCGAGTATCGAAATCTATGATAGTAAAATCTTTTTCATCTTTATCATTTTGTTTGAAAACAATTTTATCTTTTTTACCTTTTACCGTTCTTTATAGCAACACTAAACTTCCATATATTTATATGAGTTAGGAGACTACGTGTAAAATTAATATTACTATTTCATATAAGTATCATTTGGAGAAATAAGTAGAAATTTCTCTCATGTTATACCCAGTTTAATACACTTTAATTCCATAAAATATTTTTTTAATTAAATAATAAATTTATCTGAAACCTTACACTTTATATATTATACTATATTGTACATTACATAGTTCTTTTCTACTTTGTCAGCTTTTTTTAATGCCGAAAAATGACACACAAGTGATATAATGTATCTTTTTAAGTTTAATAATACACATTTACATTTAGTTAAAAATTTTCCAAGTGCACGATAGCACTCGATACCTGCAGATAAAAGGGAATTCGTTAAATTTAATTGGAAGACTTCAGTTCATTGAGATTCATCACTTTGTTGACTTAACAGTCTTGGGATCCATTATACACTAATAATCGAATATAATAATAAGAAAAAATCGTTTGTTATTGCTCATTGATGCATGGATTCAGTTTTTTTAAACAATTCTCGTAATAAATAAAATAAACTTAAGCTAACCAAACGCTGAAAAAATACTTGGTCTTATTATATTCTAAATTTAATGCTGAATCCAATGATCCCAAAAATAGTTACATGAAAATTATATTTGTATTTTATAAAGACATTTTGCTGAACGTATGCATGGCGATTTGGTTATGTTTTGTTGTGCCTGCATTATTATTCGTTTTTATTGTTTGGTGGTTAGAATATGAATTTGCCACACCTACAAAATAGTTTGCAATAAGGAAATACAGGGAAAAAAGATTTAGCTTTGTTGAGAATAGTCCTAGGCCTAGCATAGGGGTAGAAGTATTTAGTGTACGTGAAGTAAATAGTTTAGGTCACGCTTTTTGCGGTCTCCCAAAAATGAGTTTTTACAGTTTAAGTAAACTTAAAAAAATATTTTCCAATGGAATTTCATCAAATATGGTACAGAATCTTCATATAGGTTTCTTAGTAATAATGAGTAGCAGAAAATTTAAATGTTTAATAGTTTTTATAAAACGTTTTTTATAAAATAATTTTTTACATGTTTTTTAATTATTTGGAGTTTCCCTTCCTCTTCAGTTGTATAATTAACTACGTTTCGGGGGATAGGAAACTCCTCCCGTTATCAAGTGACCCTAATTAAAATCTACATTACTCTGCCTAACTTACATTTTTTGTTTATTTTTTGGTAAACATTATCCATTCAAACAGCATGAAACCCAAAAAAATGTAGGTTAAGTAGAGTAATTTAGGTTTTAATTAGGGTAACTTAATAATGGGAACAGTTTCCTTACCTTAAACACTTGAAGCGGATGGAAAAGCCCAAATAATTAGATAAATAATTACAAATCCTCTGCTTTTATGAGTTTCAAAATAAAGTTTCCATTTTTATTTGTACTTATTTTTAAATTTGAATAATCGTACATCTAAACTGATATTAATAAGTATTATCACTAAAAAGGAATACATTAATAAGAAGTTAAAATTTCAGATTGATATCTAAAAATCTACCATAAAGTTATGGGTACCTTAACGTAATTACCAATAAATGTTTTTGAATAAAACTGAAATATGAAATGGAAAAGTTTAAAAACCAACCAACAGGCATCATATTTCATAAAAGTATTAGTATAATGTAATAATAGTTGTGTTTCCCAACAAGGATAGCCCTTCAGGATTAGTACTTTGTGATTCAGAGCTTCCAGGACTATCTTGGCTTCATGAATAAAACTTAGTTAGCTGACGGAGGGCGCCCATTGTGCCAGGAGCCCTCGGGCTTAATTCAGTTTGAAGAGGTGACAGCCGAATGGAATTAGTCCGTCTTGGAGGAGAAACTCCGGTGAGCTGGAGGAGCCCAGCCTCTAAGGTGATGAGTTGTGTGGTGATAAGCAAAATAAACTATACTATGGACTAGCATTCATTAAAAATGGGGAGATAGTTTAGGATGAGATTTTAGTAATATTTTGTGTGAAATTTGAAAAATTTAAGATAATGCATATATTAAAGAGAACATTACGTTCTTCCAAACAAACTGAAATAAATCTATCGGTCTCAATACTCGGTTTGAAAGAATTCCGATTTTCAATTGTCTATAGTTTAATGTTTGTGTGATTCATTGTTATTTTATCAATTTAACATAACACGATTTTACATTGTATTATTATCTATAAAACACCACAATAATAATTGTTCTCTGATTCTTCTACTACGAGTATTTTGTGGTAAACTCTGCTCAAGAACATGAACAGAGTCTTTAAAAAATAATCATAGTCGTGTGGAGTGATATTGTTTCATTTAGTGTTTTATTTGGTTGCTTAATCAATTCTACTGCCTTTTACTTCGTTAAAGGCGAGATAATTTATTTAAATAACATAAATGTAAACAATGCCATTAATATCGGACGTGTGGCAATACGTTTTAGTTTTTTAGTGTGGCAATCAAAAATGAAAAAGATTTCACAGTCACCAAGATACATATAGTAGCTTAAATATATATATGAGTCAACTTAAAACGTAAAATTAGAAGTTTTTCAATAAAAATTCCATGTAACTCCTAAATCTTCAATGGATATATAAAAACTGCGAATCCGTATTTAACGTCGAATGCGGCACTGCATCCAGGGGAAAGGCGATTTCATTTGACATGTTGCAGCTGGATAACTGGCAGCCTATCTTATGAAAATCTTTTTTTGACCTCCACATCGAAGACCTAAGGACAAATCAGAAACGGTATTTTTTTAAATTTTGATTGCATTGCTGTTTGAAGGAGAGAAATGCAGTGTTATTTGATATAACTCATGACTTGCTTCTGATAAGTCGTTTTGACGTTGATTCACACATTTTGATCTCATGTAAATCCTAAATCTTTTAATTACAACGAAAGTTAGTGAATGAATTTATTTATACCTTTATAATTGAAAGCTACAGTACTTTAAAAATAGATTGTAGAACGACTAGGGGAAAGGGACTTTTCCTCAGTTTAGTTACCACCCAGTACATATTTGGAAAAGTAGGATTAATCTCTTCAGAGCTTCCTGATGGAATATTAAAAAAATCTTAAGATTTTTGGGTAAGCCCACATATGACCGTGGAAACCTACATGTCGTAAACATATATTTTTTCCAAATTCATAGCAACATGTGTAAACCTTTCTTGTTGTTTGACGGCTGTGTTGTGCTTTACAAGGAGAGAATGTAACTTGAAATCCCACCAGAGTAGTAAATGTAGAGACGGCACACACGCGGCCGACCAGTAACCAAATTTGAGATCTGTCAAAGCCCTCGTCCCCGTAGACTGACGAGTCGCCCCAACACAAACATACATAAATTAATGTCCCTCCGTCACCCTCACCTCCCACACCGCAGACCTGCTGACTATTGTACACTCACTCTGTCGTGTGGAGGCTACTGTATTTTTCTGTATGTTTAAGGGTGTTTGGTCTAGACATTAATTCAAAAAATTTCATTTTTATTTTATCAAGGGAAAATTTTGACTTTGCAAAATAAATATATTATGTAGTAGAGAAAAAAGTATCGGAGATCAGAGCTGTGAAAGTAGTAAATTTGTAAAATAAAGGTATAATATGAGTCGATACCCCGTTTAACTGATTTTAGAATTTTTTTTATTTTTTATTTTTCTAATTAGATTACTATCATGATTACTCATATACTTATTGCTAAACATTAAAAAATTATAACGATTTTAAAACGTGGGTCGAACTACACTATAAAATAAAATTGCTTGTGAGCTTCCCCCTGAATCCCTTTAATTAGTGCAGTTTAGGTAACTGCACCAATTCACTGGACACAAGGGTAGAATATTCTAAAACTAGCAACATTTAACTTCTCATAATTAGATCAGTTCGTAATTAAGAGGCAAAGGTGGTTCAGACTCCACGTTAAACTGTAGGTGCCTTACATATGATATTGGGTTATGGGCAATTAATTGATAGTCCTGTTAAGGACTATTAATTAATTGCCCATCAATATTGTGGTTAAGGACCATGTCAGCCTCAGTAATAAGACTATAAGTTTGCACCACAATCATCTTACACTCATTTCTCATTACAACAGCCTTAACAAGAACGGTTCAAACCAATGTCTTACTACTAAATACTTAGCGTCAACTTGTTAATAAATGCACAAGGTGAATAATAAAATAAAAGTTTTCAAAGTTTCAAGTTTTTTTGTTTTTTGTTTTAAATAAAATTTCATAATTTTTTTCAATTTAGGATAGTCATCTGTGCAACCCTACGTTTATACACATTCTTTATTGTCTTTTGCATGTTTAAATTATACTTTGATAAAACTTTGTTAGATTCATTACGGGTTTGGAGTGGAATTAGGTTTATTATATGGTGAAAATCATCTGAAAATTTAACATGTTTAAAAGTGTGATAAACAAAAAAGTGTAAAAATACAATAATTCAATTCTTATAAAAGTGAACACACAAATCTATAAGCTTACTCAATATTTAGTAACTATCTATTTATAATATTTGTTGAACAAAATCAATTTATTTTTTCACATTCAGCCTCTAAATGCCTCCGTCGAAATTTATGTGTAGAGAAGTACTCTCACAGAAATACAGACCTATAGTGAACTTACTGAAATCGAATGAAAATTTAAAAAATCAGAGTGAAAAGCAAGACGTTTTATCGCATCACAACATCTACTTGTAAATTTTAAGGTCGAATGACTCTATATCTCATGTATCGTGCTTTAGCGCACCCCAAGGAGCGCAATGCATGATACACAGCCTATATCAACCAGATATATGGGACACTTCTCCTTATGTTAGCTTTTCTCTGGAAAACAAATGTTGCATTTATAACTACGTTGGATTAAATGGATTCAGTTAACTTAAATGTTAAAAAATGTCAAAACTTTGAACTTTGCATCACTGAATTTTAATTTATATTACTTTTTACAGATGACTTTTTTACATTAAACGTCTGATTTTTGAATGTTTCGTTTATTTTTGGTCAATTTTTTGGTCAAGCGATTAGTACTTGAATGTTTATCAATTAAACAGTAGTCTATTTAAATCTACTGGTGATGTAGTAGAGGATAATTTTTAGAAGGTATATTTATGTATTATACAGACAGTAACTGTAAATATTTTATAATGCCATTGGTCAATTTTACAGAAAAAATTATATTTTTACGTTTCTTATATTGAAAGATTAACTTCTGGCATATATAAGTAGACAATTTGGAACAAAAATGTACAGCTGTATTATTTTATAATTTATTTGTTTTTTAATTTTAAAACTATAACTATAAAAAGGTTTTATGTATCTGAAATAAAAAATGCCATGTTCAAATAGATGAAATTAATGTTTCCATAACACGTCTTCAATAGTGAAATGCAATCCGCATTCGTGAACGTGCTGCGGGTACAACATATCGTGCTTTAGCAGGCGCTAAATGGAACGTATAAAATCAATGACTATGCAATTCTAATGTGTAACAAGGTAAAGTTCATAACGTAAAAATATATCAGTATTTTAAACTTTTTAAGGAAAATGGGTAGGAGGGAAGTTGATTTATACGTCAGGGAGTATGTGTTACTTGAGAAGTAGCGAAAGTTCTCTTTCGCCACTCCTAAAGTCCATGTTATTTCAATATCATAAAACAATTCTATACAGTATTTTACCTTTATAAAAGTAAAGTTTATTTTTATGTTATTACATGAAAATATGTCATGCATATACTATTTCCTTCATGATAATGTATAATTTACTTTTAAAACGTTCGCCACATTAGTTAACACCTTGAACCAGTTATCCATCTAAATGAGTTTTTTGTCCATATTTACTGTCAGTTTTGATGATGAAATCATAAGATTTCTCCGTAAGCAAATTAGGAGCAAATTCATATTGTCATAGTTTTAAACAAAGTAAGATAAAAGTGTTTATCGTTTGTTATACAGAGTGTCCATTAAAACGTTTCAGGACTTCGGTGAGTTATTGGGTACATTAAAAGAAAGAAAAAAGTTTCAATGGAGGTATGGCCTAAAACGCTTATTTTTTCAGATATCCGCCATTTTATGTTTTTCACAAAATAGTTTTTATTTTAAACATTTTCAACCGATTATTTTCAAATTTGGTATGTGTTTTACACCGGTAGAGTAGTATTATTAAAAAAATAATTTGCATCCAAGCTCAAAACCCCAAATCGCGCCATTTTAAGTTTTACCGTTAACATTGTATTGTACTCTTGTTTGAAATTCATTATTGGTGATGGTTGATTGATATTATTTAGATTTTTATTGCGGACATTTTCCATCACGATTTTATGTAAAACAAAGTTTCACGACGTTTCGGGATCTGGAATCTGATCCCGTCTTTAGGTGAACTAATATCTAAACCATAGCACAACTAATTAACATATAATCCTGACCAAACCGGTATAAAGCTGAAAACATAAAAGTTTAAAGCAGTCAAAAAAACTTACAAACAAACCATTCACTAACCATTACACACATAAGAAACCAAACACGTCCGCTCGTCACGGAGACTCAAAGACAACTGAAAGGAGTGGGCGTGTCCCACCGGAACCGGAAACATTGTTTCCGGTTCCTTTGTTTTACATAAAATCGTGATAGAAAATGTCCGCAATAAAATCTAAATAATATTGTATTGTAGTTTTAAAATTTTAAATGGTCGCCATTTTAGATTTTGAGGTCGGATCATGCTAGTTATTTTTTTAATAATAGTAGTCTACTAGTGTAAAACAAATACCAAATTTAAAAATAATCCGTCAAAACATGTTTAGAATAAAAAATAATTTGTGAAAATACAAAATGGCGGATATATGAGAAAATAAGCGTTTTGGCAATACCTCCATTGGAACTTTTTTCTTTCTTTTAATGTACCCAATCACTCACTGAAGTCCTGAAACGTTTTTCATGGGCACCCTGTACATAATCTAAATAAAAAATTAAAATGTTACAAAATGTGTCAGGAAAACAATTTGACAACTCTGAGTGTGTATTCAGCAGCTATAAAAGAGAACTTAGAGACTATAAGTTCTTTACGACTGCGAGTGACAATCCAGCTCTTACTTCCTTTTGTGGTTTTGACTCAAATTTTTTTCTCTTAACTGATTTTTAACCGATAATTTTTTCCATAAAAACATTTTCATTCACCGCACCAAAACCAGCTGCTTTCAACGTTAGTTACGTCTACAGAAAGTAATGTTTCCCGGCCTAGGCTGGGAAAATCAGCTGAAGATTTCACCCACACGATTTTGTAGAAAGATTTCTGACACTAGTAGCGCTTAGCGCTTGTAGTTTTAACAATACTGCCATTGAAGGTTGTAAAAAGTAAAATCAGCTGTAAAAACATTTTTGCTATTGCCATTGTACCGATACTGAGGGAATCAAATGGGCAACTAGAGGTTAGTTTGAAAAGTTATATTACTTAATTAGTTCTCTTAATATGATTACACTGTGATGAAAAATATCGTTCATAACTCGTATTAAAGTGTTATTCCGTGCCTTGATCGAATTCCACGCTCGGCTAAACGCCTCACGCGTGAACTCCATCGTGAACCCCCTTCCATCACACGAGTATTATATGTACAATGGTTTCTGAGCTTTGTGGCAGAAAACGTTTAAAAAATAGAGCTATTTCCTATATTCAGGCATATCGATACATCTGGAGATGAGTGTTTATATTTACTTCCCTGTGGGAAACAGGTCAGATCATGGATATGTCTAAAGGGAATATTATAGTTCATAAAAACAGCTGTTCTTATTATTTTATATTTAAAATTTAATACAATAATAGTTCTGGTAGTTTCTATGGAGTCCTGTTACATGTTTTCCATCTTAAAAATCACTAACACCCCCCTCAGAGCTAAGACATATCCATGTCCAAAAAGACGGAAAATTGCAAAAACTCAAATAACTCTTGAACTCCTTATGGGTAGATCTATTAGGAGTTTGAGGAATTTTTTAAGTTGCAGATTAAGGCGAATTTGGTATCAAATTTCTGGTCTATTTAACTGGAATTCAAATACTACAATTGGGTCTCAAGAGGTTAGTCCAAAACCAAATGGTGGAGTTTTAAATCTTAAATAAGGTTAAAATTTGTTCAGTGACTTTGTACCATTTTAGTACTATGCATTACATATCATTGGAAAGAGGAAGTTATAGTAAAATCTTAAAAACACAAGAAATAGTTTTGCCGCTTTAGGATGCCCTTAACTTAATGAAATGTCTCGAACGTAGATACAAAGTAAAAAGAAAATATTTTTTGATAATTACATTTATTGTTTTGTTGTTAACGAAGTGTGCACAAGTAAAACTAAGTATGCCACTTAAAATATTCATGTTTGGTGTTTTTATCTGTCCCTATGGCCAAATATTTAATTTTCAATTTAGTCATAAGTTCTGATGTTCAGTTTCTGTCGGAATGAAAAGCTCTCAGATTTCACCAAGACAGCAGACCATACGTATCGGAGTGGAGCACGCTCGGCATAATCTGCAAGGTGTATTGTTCTGCCCAAGATATCATCAGACATTCTGCCCCATTGTGCCCAAGTTGATGAAGATTTCCGATGCTATCAGCGGCTGCGGGGGGTCTGCCTTTCTTTTTCTTTTCATTGCAATTCCCTGCGGCTTCCTTCGACGCTGAACTGGTCAAGATCAAGGTCGGAGATTTGGTTTGTCACTTCCTCCCAACGATGATGTGTGACTTCAACTTTCTCTTTTATAGATAGATTAAATTTAATTAATAATTTTCCGTTAAGATTATACCGTGCGAGATTTAATATAAATACCCTACAAGACGTGTGTCAATCCTAAAAACATAATACAGCCGATCCTGGAACTCGAAATTCAAAGGAGAGCCACTTTACTTCAAATTAAAGGAAGTTTGAATTATATAGGCTAGAGTTATTACGATTCAAATTATTGTACAGGTACATTTCGGAACACCTCTAATCCTCTCGTTTATTGAATTGTAGAGGGTAAACTCAAATCTTAGAAGTAGGCATTCAAATTAAAGGAACGTAATTTGAATCCAAGAGGCTCAAGAAATACAAATTCGAGTTTTAGAGGCTAAATTATGTGTCAAAAATACTTGGAACTATTGGAATGTACTTTTTTCAAATATAAGAGTATTTTTGAAGGAAACAAACAAAATATATGAGTTTTAGAGAATTTCAAATTATCGATGTTCTACTGTATTTTGATTGCTGTAGCTTATGGCAGATAAGTTGACTAGAAGTGGTTTAAATTCTTACTTTCACGTAATCCAAATTTGTTGCTAATTTCTACTAGTTTTAATTTATATGATTTATTATTAGGTCATTCAAGGGTGTGTAAAGATTTGTTGTTGAAATGAAGGGAAGTACACATACTTGATTGGTCTGATAATGAATTCAAAGGAATTAAAATTAGTCGTCATTAGCTAAAAATTTAGAAAAATCAATTTTTTTAGTTACTTCTAATATTTTAACGTACGAAGTAAGTTAAATTTTATAAGTTTAACTTTAAAAGTTGTAAACATGAGTCCAATCACATTACCTTCCCTTTGTTCCCAGTTTTGAGATAAGCAGCCAGACAAAATCGTTCGGAATCGTCGTTGTCGTTAGCAACTTTTGTCGTTTATTCCCAAACTCAGATACATTCTCTCTGAAAAAATCAATTCGAGAACTAGGGAAACAACTTTCTTGTTTTGTTTTTCCATTGTAGTTTCAATGCATAAACATAATTTTAGTAACACATACAGTTCATGTTCTCAAAATATGTAAAACCTACAAAAAACCCACGTGTGAGTCCATTGTTATACGAATTTCCTGCATTGTATGCTCTTAAACGTATACCTTTAGAGACTTTTCAGGTGTAGTATGAAATCCCTGTAAGATAAATGTTACTCTGTGTTCTCCATTTTTCTTTACTCAAAGGTAAATAGACAGGTGCATTGGGTTTATTTCGTGAAATGCATGATTTCACTTTTTCGCTAAAAAAAGTCTTCCTGATGAGCTAGAGACTTTCAATTTGGTATGAACACTTCTAAGAGGATACTTTGAATAATCGTGTAAATGGAGTTTGTAATTTTTAATTTTTACTACCCCAAAAAATCTTAAACTTTTTCAAAAAAGATTTTCATTTTTCGGCTATATAACTTTAAGGAAAGGTCCTATTGGAAAACGGAGGGCCCAAACACAACCCAAAAGCTATTACGTATCTATGTCAAAACGTATTATTTAACGAAAAAAGTTATAATATCACCAACACCCTTAGAAATAGTTTACAACAGGTATAAATCCACAGAAAACACGTAAGCCCCAGAAATACAGAAATTCCATACATGGGCCTATACGATATGAGAAAGTCATTTCAGTTGATGGTTTGCGAGACGTCAATGAAGTAAATAACAAAGCACATATTTATTGTGTGAATCTATTTCTTGTTGGCGTCTGCTATTGGTAAATGCAGCTACGGATGGGGGTGTAGAGCGAATATGTATTACGAAATAAAATTCTTCCTAAACCATTTGTCCCACACTCCTATTCCTCCAAAAACTAGTGATTACGACAAGCAATTTTGCCGACAACTAGAACGGGGGCCTGGGGACGGACCCCTCAGCAAACGAAGCGAGTCATAAAATATACTTCTTTCACATATTTCCAACGTGTTAAATAGCCAAGACAAACATAATAATTTAAATAGAGATGAGTATCTTACGTAATAAGTGCCAGCAACCATCAAACGTTGCACAATAAAATTAAAATTACACAATAAAAGACAGTAAAATTATAAGGGTGGAAAGGACGCTTCAGAAATAGTTTGGATGTCGAAGATGATCCACGTAAATAAATGACCTCGTCCCGGTTGTCCCGGCGGCCACTGTTCAGGTATATTCCGTGGATTTGACTCGTCACTGTCGTTTTACAGAGGAGGCTTGTCGAGGTATCGGATGTCGGACTATTAAATTTATCCTTTACCTAAAAATTTTGTTATATATTTTTCGAATTTCAAATGAGGGGTGAGAATTAAGACATTTTACTCGAGGGACTAAATGGTGGCACTAATGAAAACTCGCTTTCAAGGCCTCCTAAAACGCTTAATTCATATTTAAATCAGTTTAATTCAATATTTCCTTCCATAAAATTACTAAATTTATCCTTACAAGTGCCTATTTATACTATCCGTTTCCGCAGTTCCGATCAAGTCTGTGATGGCGCTAATGATGTGATAAAATCACGACCGTGATTATAAGCACGATGCGAGATCTCGAGATATCGCGAACGGCGAGATAATCACCTTCAGCACGTGACGTCACTCTTCCGGATCCTGTTGAGCTATCTTCCACGTGACCAGCTCGCAGGTGAAAACCAGCAACAGCGCTGCCTAGCGGTCAAGGTCGACATTACAGGATGGTTAGGTCACAGAGTATATAATGCGTTTATGTATTCTTAGGTTAATATATAGTAAATGAGATCTAGTCCTTTAAACTGTTATACGAGTATGAAACATTACTGTTATATGTCTCAAAACGAAAACTATAAACTACAAAATTTGTTATTTGCGATTAACAACATTATAAATATTGTTTAACTTTTCAAAGTGTGTTTTTTAACAACCAATGTGTTTTAGGGATAAATGTAGATAAAATAATATAAGCAATGCAACTAAGGTGCTATAAAATCACTCATGGGGGTATTTGTTTTATTTTAACGTTCAACGATATGTTATAAATTACATAATACAAATTTAATTTCAGAGCTTTTCTAAGAATTTTGGGTTCGCAATACCGGTACGTGATGAAATTACAAAACAAAGTTTCGAGGCATTTGGAAATGTGGAATCTGATCTCGTCTTCAAGTGCGCTGGACCTAAACATGACAAGAATAGTAAATAATTTGGACTAATCCAGTATAATTTTAAAAACAGATATGCTTAAAGCAGTAAAAAGTCACGAAGAATAAGAAGAAAATTCGTGCACAAAACATCACAGCACAAAAAGTACGTACACATGTCACAAGGCCTCAAGAAGCACTCCATGCAGATGCTGACGGGGTCAGGTCTTGAAACGTAGCGAAACTTTGTTTTACTAACCGCGATGGAAACCGTTTGCAATATCAATGAAAAACATAAAATAACCAAAAATAAATTTCTGAATTTCAACAATGAACAAATATTTTAAAAAAAAAAAAACAAAAAAATAAAAATTAATAATTTTAAAAAAAAAAAAAAAAAAAATTTAATTAAAAAAAATAAAAACGTAATTGCAACTATAAATAATATTAAATATTTTTTATATTACACTCCAACGATTTTACGCAAAACTCTCTTATTAATGTTTTTACATTGAAATACTTATTTAAATAGATTGTAATCCAATTATACAATACAAAAAATGTTTTGTAAATATGTTTTATACATGTAAACAGTAATATTTTTGTATGCTGAGTAACTTTTAAATTAAATCAATATAATAAATTGTCCATTATGTTAAAATAAAGAGGATGAAAGTCTCGCAAGATGTATAAAAGTGAACATGTTTCACCAAGATGTAGAGGGGACATGTGAGCTCCTCGGGGCTGCGTGGCGAGTGTGCGAGACGCGTAAATGTAAAATGCAAATGAAATTAAAGTTTGGCTCGGGCTTCAAGTTTATTTATTCATTGCTTCATGAACAAACTTACGGCTCTTTATTCACCGACAAAACTCTCGTCCAATCCTACTACGCTTTTATATGAGGTTATTTGAATAGATTTTGAGAGGGTTTCCAAGTTGTAAACTCATATTTTACGAGTTTTCTTCGGCGCCGTTTATTTATTTCATATTTCAATATTATATTTGAGATTTACACTCACTCTTGTTTTTATGTTTCAACATGGACATTTTATTCTGTATTTAGTAGCCTTTTTTCAAATATATCTTAAGAAATGTTTACTTATTTCAGATCAAACATTGAATAACTATTTAGGGATGTGTAGTTTTTTTATACTCTTTAAAACCTTCAATATGGTTCGTTGCAACAAATTTCTTTGGGTATATAAAACTTCTGATTTTAACATAATCTTTTGAGTAATTTTCATTATTTAATTTACATAGCCATGCGACATCTTTAATTTAAAATGCTATAAACTCATTGAACAGAGGCGTTAAAAGTTATTACTGTCATCTACTGGTTTAATGAAAATGAATATTTTTCTGAATACTCATATTCGGTTAAGACCCCTATTCTAAGCTAAATATCAATGAAGTATGAGTGTAATGATTTTATAGGGAATGACTTAAATAAACTGTGTGGAAGATGATTTTAATTCGGCGTTCTTTTTCATGACAGTAGTTTTATCACACGATATTTAAAAAGTACATACCTCAGATCATGAGGTTCAGAACTAACTGTTGTGGAATCAAGGCAGCTGTTTTATGCAAAGAGGAATAAAACGAGTATAGGGATCCGTATAGAGAAAACATTGTTGTGTATTGTCTTGCGATTTATATAGCGTCTCTGCATATATTTATACACATACGTCTTTTGGTAGGATAACTTTTTCGTATACAAAACACATCAATTAGATATTGTGTATATGTCCCACAATTTACATGCCAATTGTTGTGTAATTGTGGCAATACTTTTAAAGTTAAAAAATATGACGTATCTATAACTTTCCTTTCCACTAATTTCAAATAATACCACTTAGTCGCTCGGAGCTTCAGTACGTCCAATAAGTCTCTGAAAGCCAACTCTTTGATACCACATATTAAATCCCTTCTATTGTCCGTGCTTTGTAAAAGAGAGGGTTTCATATCAGCTGACCACCTTTCCTGCCCAGGCTTGCCAACGGAAGCTTTGCCAACACCACATATCCCTGTTGTGGTTCTGAGGATTTCCTTTACACCTTTGACCAGATTGATTGGAATTTGTTTCAGGGAAATTAATTTTCACCACAAAATTAACTATTTTAGTTTTAGAATTAAAACTATCCATAGATATCCATTATAAATTTGAATACTAAATTACAACAGATAATTGCTTTTAACATTTTGTAACAGCTGAATATTTATTATTTTCAATTTATTGTTTAACAAGTGAGCTAAATTAATCGACCTTAACCTTTAAACAACGATGCAATTTCTCAATATGTAAAAGTGTTACGTAAAATAAGATTCGAAAATTCACTTTTAAAAGTTCATATTTTTAACACTATTAAGTTTGAAATATTAATCATAGTTTTGTAATGCAAGAAAATGTCTTACTGAAGAATGTTGCGTCAATTCCGTAAGGGAATCGTCTGTGCAAGTTTAGAAGTTAATTACCATAATAAAAGAGTTCAAAAGTTCACTGGAATGTTAAATGCAAAAAACTGCTTTATAAGAAATCTGTATTGAATAATTCACAATTTAAATACGAAATACAGTAAAAGAAACAGTGACGGTACTTAAAATTTGTATTTATTAATATATTTACATTGATGAATATATTTCTCTTAATTAGATGAATAAATAGTCTTATAATATTGCTTGGGTATCGTAGACTATTACACCGTTTTCAGCCTTAAAGATTATTAAGACATTCGATATATTTTAATAAAAACACGAAACATTGTTTAAAACAAATTAATCGCTTGATAGAATGTTTGTATTTCAATTTCAAAAGGGACTAAAAATTTAACGGAACAACTCATTTGGAGAATTCTTTCCTGAAGCAGGCAAAGAGCTCTTTAAGTAAACGTGTCCTTTAATTTAAAAAATTAAAGAACCGAAAAGTTAAGCCTTTCAAACCCTCAGAAAACTTTCATGGCTCAACGCTCCTCATCCCTTTGTAAAGGCCTTGTAATTTCCATTTATATAGCATCAGCTGGATGGTCCAGTAATTTTATCTCTACTCATTTCCAAGGGGCTGATTACTACTCGTCGATGTATTGTAATGAAAATGTAATTTATTAAACAACATAAAAGTTACAATTTATCCAAAGAAATAATCTGTAAACTAGTTGAAGAAACACATAGCTTCCTATAAATTAAACTAATCAAACATTATTTATTGACAATTTATTCTAACATTTGTTGATAAATATAAATGTTTTGAAATAAATATAATATATGTTGTATTGAAATAACTATTTTTTATTTTACATCTAGTGCATATTGCTGTAAACAAATAGCCTTAACTTATCTGATCAGAACTGAGAAAATAGATCTTTTGTAGCAGGATGTTTCCAGCAAAATATTTTGATTGTTTTTTCGAAGTCTGACATCCTTCGCAGATTTTACTCAGAAAACCAGAACATGGAACTGTAGACACAAACTGTCTAGAGCTCTGGCTATGGCTTTAGGATTTAGATAGTTTAGAGTAAAAATATGTATATTTAGTAATTTTTATTTGCAATCTGTTTTAGTTATATTGAACAATTAGTAAACACGATGATAGATGAGAAATAAATAAGTTCCAATACTCACTGGCACTGACAAACTATGATTTTGTGAGGTAATGCTCAAATGGTAACGAAATAAAACTAAATCCTTTCCCAATGTGTGGATGACATAGTTTAATTTTTCTTGTCGGCAACAAATAAGTCAGCTCACGATTTATGGATGATATTTTGTTTTTCTAGAACCCGTGTTTGAATAAAATCTTATTGGGAAACTTTACACTTGATCTAGTTTCACTTTAAACTTCCAGAGTTTTTTTTCTTTCATATAAAGTTCATTGGGTGATTTTACAAAAGAAATTAGATTCAGAAACAAGAGACGTCCTCAACAAAACGAGGAAAACACTAGAAGGTAATCCGAGCAACATGATAGTGAAGACTTGACAATAAAAAAGACACGGATTACTTTTAATGTGCCAATTCCACCTTCAGCCCAATCATAGACGGTTGTAGACCCATATTGGAACAAACTGTAGCTTTTACAGAGTATAAAAACCTCTTTGGATTTACCAGGAGATGTTTTACGGTCACCGTCTGGAAGAGTAATTCCCCAGTTTGCATTACAATACTGCACCAGAACCGCGCTCCTCTAACCCACTTTCCACCGATGACTACCTTTCAACCGACCACAAGGAAGACCGCCGTCATCCCGGCTTTCACCTTCCCGCCATTTCCCATATGAAGCATGCACCAATCTCCCGCCATTTCCCGCTCCATGACTATCAAAGACGGTTAAGTAAACTGCCCCTTCACTCGACTGTTACTAGCCACCATGTATTCTCCACGGTGTTTTGGCGTAATCACAGACCACTCGCGGTTATGGCGATTGTCGGTTTCTGGTAGTAAGGTTTTATTCGTCCAATCACAACGGAGCTAAACAATTGCTCACAATCCTGTTTGTACATTGAATATTTTGAACAGTAGAAATATATTTTGATTTAAGTGCTGTAAATAATATTACCAAGATTTAGCTATGTTATACATTGTTGAATTAAGAATAAGTTTAAATATTATAAAACTTTATTTCCCTAAAGAGTAAACACATTCTAACTTATACAGAGCGCCCGTGAAAAAATGTTTCAGAACTTCAGTGAGTGATTGGGTACATTAAAAGGAAGAAAAAGGTTCCAATGGAGGTATGACCTAAAACGCTTATTTTCTCAGATATCCGCCATTTTGTATTTTTACAAAATATTTTTTATTTTAACATTTTTTGACGGATTTTTAAAAATAAAATACAATGTTAACGGTAAAATTTAAAATGGCCGACATTTTGGATTTTGAGCTTGGATCATGCAAATTTTTTAATAATAATACTCTACTAGTGTAAAACACATACCAAATTTGAAAAAAATCCGGTAAAAAATTATTAAAATAAAAAATATACCGTGAAAAAATTTAAAAAAAATTATTTTATTTCTATTATCCTAGAGAACCCTATAGAGAGACTATCTACAGGGTTGTCTTAATACCATCGTAAAAACTTTGTTTTTTTAAAGGAATCGCTCAAATTCCACTGAGCTTGAAAAAATGAATATATCTTCAACATAAAACCATAATTGATTAGTTGTTGTTCCTGATGAAAGATATAAGAGAACAACACAAACTGGTCCAGCGTCCAACAGAACGCCAAAACGTCAGATTGCCAAGTTGAAAGAACTCCCTATCTGTCGTTCAGCAGCCGTCAGATTGCTAATTTATTTTTGTTACAACGGAAATCTGGGCAACCTGTCGTCACCACGCGAACCGAATGTAACATGCGTCGCCCTGACAGATTTCGAATTATTAGTATAATCTCTTGGAACCGATCGAATAGACGATCTGGTGCGCACGCTCAAATTCCCGATTTTTTAGTTTTCGCTCAAATTTAATGGGAAAAGGTCCAAACCTAACCTTGTAGCTTCCTAACGTCGACCAGTTGTTAGGAAGCACCATTAATTAATTATCTAGTGACAAAATGGCAGTTGCGTCCAGATTCGACCCTCCCAGAATTTGATCTAACGACCTTCAGTTTTGAGGGAAAAATGTTCGTTGATTTGGCCTGACCGATATGCCAAAACATCGAGGAATTGACGCCCATGTTGAAAATGCCGGCAATCCGTTAGATAAGTTGTTTGAAGGCGATTCGTTAGAGCCAAGACTGGGTCGTTATCTTGGCTAGAATATGAGCTGACGTCGTCGTTCAGGTGCGAGAGCAAGAGTGTTGAGGCAGCACGTGAGATGAAAGTGAAACTTGTCTAGATTCCTACCAGGTCAGTGTTGTACACCGACACCGGCAACGTCCTATACTGCATATCCACTAACTTGGGGCCTGGACTATGTCAATGTCTTACACTCATTGCAACAGAGATAATCTCAACTGGATATAATCTTAATTGGAGATAAAAGCAACCTTTCTTATAGGATAACTGAAGTATTCTAGTTCTAGTATTCTAATCTCAAGCTGTGTTCAATAATGATGCTTTTAATGAAATAACAAGGATTGCATAGAGCTAACTTACTATGATTATATCTACTGTATTTATAATACAGTGGAACATGGGTATTTCGAACCTCAGGCGACCAGCTAAATACTTCGAATTATCCAAACATTCGAAGAAGTTCTCAAAAACGGGATCGAAAACATTAATACGCATTTTAAATTAAAACTCTTTATTACATTGACACTATATTTGAATATAAATTTATTTCTAAACGCATAACTCCTTAAAATAATTTACTAACATGAACTATGAAACAAATTACAGTAACATGTACTTTTTACTACACATAATCTGGCCCAGAGAGCGGCCTTGCGACGTCGGAACCAAGACTTTGTAGCCTACGTATTTATTCTATTCTTCTAGCAATAACATAATATCATAACTAAACTTTGATGTATTCGGCAATGTATGAACTTTTATAGGATAAATTGGTGGAAACGTAACTCGATTGTATGTGATTATAAATTTTAAAAATCATTGAAATTCTGATATAGAAATTTATGAACCAAGCGAGAAGAAAATACTAAATACTGTTTTGACAGAGAGAGTAGTGAACAATAAACATAAAACACACAGAATACAAACTGTATTTAATTGCAACCACAAAAATCAATCTATTGTTTTTAAAAGAATAGGGAATTTTTGCCTGATTCCACAAATTTAGTCTCTTGGACGACATTTTATAAAAGATTGTATAAATCCTCTAACGATTTTAGCGTGAATCGCTTACATTAACTCTGCTTTCAAATAATATTCTAAGTTATTGTACGTGAGTCAAAGCGTCGGCTGTATTCGGTACTGGTACTTCTTATTCGTACTTGTTCTACTGGAAAACCTTTCGCAATAAAAAAGAACGTATTTCTTATGAAATTGTAAATAAATTAAATCGCTGATTATTTTTATATCTTACTTTACCATGCCGAAAATTGGGATTATCCTAAATAAACTTCACAATTTTTAACATTGTTGAAATACAAAATGCTAGTGACCACGAGAAATATTCGAAGGAAAGAAGGTTGAGGTATCCAAGTTCTACTGCATGAAAATATGCCAGGTTTAAAATTTCTAAGTGTATTTCAAAGAAAATATATATTTACTTAAAAATGTAACTTTCTTTTACATTTTAAATTGGTAATATTTATGTTTACAGCCATAATTTTACTATAATTATTAAACTAATAGCCAATGGGGTGTAACGAATATAAAAATAAAAATATTGTTGAACATTCCTCATTTAATAGATTTATTATTTAATAGTATTATTATTTATTAATTATTCTTTTATTTTATTTTATATTATTATTACGAGTATTTTTAATGAATTGAAATAATGTTTTAACTGCTGCACTGAAACTAAAAACAGAAAATTTCCATGATCTTATCAAAAGAATAATATTGACTTTACAATCATAAGAACTGAAAATATCAAAAAAATAAATAAATAAATAAGAATGTCTTACAACCTTCCTCGCATTCCTAGTCTTGGTCAAATGACCTTCATTAATTAATAATCATTTAATAATTTTTAATGTAGAATATTATTTAATAATATTAATTAGATAATTTTAATTTTAATTGGCTAATTATAATAAATTATAAAAATTTTACCAGAGGATTTCGTAATTCTTGAGAAAAATGTTACAGTAGTGAATTTTTTTCAATTCCTTATAGGTAATTTGGCTATTGTAGACTAATGCTGGGATTACCTACACCAAGTGTGTGTGTGTGTGTGTGTGTGTGTGTGTGTGTGTGTGTGTGTGTGTGTGTGTGTGTCCGTACAAATGGTCCGATCGAAACGAATTAATTGTGGTACTACGTGAAAAGGACAATTTGTTGGGTTTAAGCTCGAAAACCGCTAAGGCACATCTATCTGTTGGAGGGGGCTTAGGAGGGGTGGTTTGTGCCCTAACACTGAGTCATATTTACTTTTACAGATAGTTTATCTGTTTAAAAATAATGGATTTCGTTAGGCCCTTTAGAATTACCGTAGTACTCGTATAAAACAGTGTATTCATTTGAATCTTTGCCTTATAAAATGGTCCCTGAGATATACAGGGTAGGTCAGAATTATAGACCCTCTCCTAACGCGTAAGTAAACATAGTTTACCTGATAAATTAAAAAACAGCCTTTTCTGTGTGTATTTGCACCTGCACATGGTGGATATATGTGGAAAATTTTTAAACAAAAGCCCAATTGAGTAATACCTAATTTAAAATTCATTTTTAAAAGAAAAATAACCGAAAAACTATAGTTTTTTATTTAAACTCAGTAAAATTTCTTTTCTTACTGAAATGTTTAGAAAAAACCTTGAATGGTTTGGACAGGTTATTATTTAAGATGAGGAGATTCGCTGATGATGCGTCTGACGGTAGGAAGGTATTCAATGATAAACAGGTTTTACTTCTTTTTAAACATATTTTCGTTTTACTGAAAGACATCGTTTCCAAGAAAATCGTGAATCAAGGTCTTATAAAACGATAAATGCACATCAGCCGGCACTTCGATAATGAGTAGGCAAAGGCGTGTAATCGGCGAAACGAAAGATACTTTGTATTTCAATCGGAATTTTCCCTCCAAAACGACCAGTTCCCTTTGATGTAGTTTCGGAGACGCTTCGATTAGCTGTTAGAATCAATCTTGAATAGAACTCACCCTTTTGAGTCACTCCGGCGTCTTTTCGAGTTTTGCTAGATAACTCCACTAATGGTTCAATCACAATTACCGTCATTTCAAAAGTCTAACTTTACGTGTTTTTATTTATATTTTAAGACCAATTGAACTTTTATTTAGGTTTGTTATTCCTTTTCTCAATTAATTTTAGCTAATTATTGTTTGAATAAACGTGAATATTTGACGAATTAAATAATTTATCAAATTTACCATATATGGAGGTAAATCTTACATATCGCTGTTACAATCCATTTACGCGATTGTTTGATTCATCATACGTGTCGAAAGTGACGCTTTTCATGAGATCTCAAGGTTTTAATTTGTGTGAGTAACTAAAAGATACTTTAGGATCGTGTTATGAACTATATTTTAAGTTATACCGCATTACTTGTTGACCGTACTAATCAATCAAAAGATTTTACAGACAAAAGAGTTCCTCTCGGATTGTTCGTACAACCATCAAGTCAGTTAATTATCTAACTATCAGTTTATTGTTTGTCAATACTAATAGTCGATAATCGCTTTTTATACTATATATAACTTACCGTTGAAATGCACGTTGCATGTGTTTTTATCAGTTCGAAATTGTAATAACCTTAACATCAGCTGACTCTTTAATTCTCAATGGAAAGAAAGGATTACTTTCTACGGATAGAGCATAAATTATATAACACACGATTGTTTTTTCAGCAGTGTGGAGGAAATTATTTCTGCTTTACTGAATGAAAGATCAAGTATAAAAATATAAAACGAGACTTTATAGAAAATTTGTATGATGAAATTATAAAATAGTGAGCTATATAAATACTATACCAATTAATGTTCTCAACAATATGGGAGACATAATGGACACCCTCTTTGAATACATCCAGTGTCCATTTATTCATCTGATAAATATGTTTATTTTTTTAACATGGCACAAAGCACATGGAGAAAATGTAAACAGTAAAGCAAGGAATCTTAAAATTATTGATTTAAAATAGCTGTTTGTGACAAAAATATTAAATTGATCAATCAAAATAGATTTGAAATGGAAAAGACTTGTGGCAAAATTAAGGAAAATATACAAAAACGGTTGTGAAACTCTATATTTTGTGATTGTTTTAAGTATTTATATTAAGTGGCGTAATTTTTTTTATAAATATGAAGGATATACTAAACTAAGGGATTGAATATGAGAAGTCTCATGTTGGCAACACAGAGCGAGATTATTGGTGCAAGTTGGCGGAACTGTGGAAACTGTTGCCAACTTTGAGGAGTGGAAATAACAAGATCAGTTCATGGACTATATCAAGAGTGGTTATGATCAAACTTCTAATACACAATAAACATTTCATCCACAACGAATACAATACCGTATTAAAATAAAAATCATAAAAGGGAATAAATCATAAGATTTCATGTCTGAGATTTCAGTCAGTAATTTATTTTCATCTTAATTGATAGCAGTGTAAAACTAATTATTCTCCAAATATTTAAAATAATTACAAAATAAATTGTTCCATTTCTGTTGCAGGTAAGATGTTCATTTGACAACGTTTGTGAGTAATTTGTAGTTTATTATTGTAACCAGATAAGTTATAAATACATTATTTGTACTGTAATGGTGTAAAAATCATTCCAATTTTAGGTATAAGTCAATTAAAAATCGACTTATTCAGATTTAGTTTTGGAATGATTAATATTTTATAGGATAATTTTCTTATCGTTTCCAATAGTGAGTAAAAAGACACAGAATAATATAAATTCGTATATTTCATTATGGCTAATATGTATAGTATACACTGGCCTACCAGCCAGGAAACCTGGATTCGATTACCGATCATAATTCAATGTTAATCCTATGGAGGATAAGGAAAAATTAATATTTCCCATATTAATCAGTATTTTTAGATTAAACTTGGTATTTACCTTCATGTTGTTGATACCCACCCGTTTATGTTTAAAAATCATATTTTATGTGTTTGCAGCCAACCTGCATACTCTTTTCCCATGTTAATCATATAGGGAATAAGCACTCCTTTATTTATGGACAGATGTTGATAAAAGTTGGTATAAATGTTAAAAATAAAAATTGTTTATGGTAAAAATGCCTTCCTTTCAGTGTTCCCCACAGCAGCAAACCTGCACACTCTTTCCCATGTTAATCTTATGGAGGATAGGCAAATAATTCTCATGTTTATGGACATATTTTTATAAAACTTGTCAAATATTATTATTATTATTATTGATTTGGAAATTCGCTGAGTACGCAGGTCTTCTGCGACGGGGGTATTTAATATTACTTGGACAAGTTTTTGTAATGTCAGAATCAAATGTGATGTTCCATTTGGGTTTAGCCTCCCTTAGTCATGATTCCCCTGCTTTTCCCATCCAAATTTCCTTCCTCCCATATGAGCTCGACTAAAAGACATTGCCATTGTGTGGGAAGGGTCGAAGAGATTTATTGAAATGTTTGCCAGTTCGGTCGACCGGATAATTTTGTTTTTGCCTCCGTAAGACCTTCCGGGTTTGGGCAATGATGTATTGCCTAACTTAAACTTAATGAAAAAAAATTTTGACAGAGGCAATTAATGCATGGACTGAACTTTTACTTAGTCGCCTTCCTATTAAAAGTTTTGCTAACTGTGTTCACGTGTGCGTTCAAATATGTGAAGCCCAGCTTTTTCCTAATTGGTAGATAAGTTATAACCCACGATAAAGTTGCGTTCAGTTAAAAATTTTGGCCCTGTATTTCAAAATTAAATGTTAAATTCTGAGAAATATTTGTCATATTCTTCCTCTTTATGGTTATGGCATTTTAAAATAACTAATTTAACAGTTTTAAACTGTATTTTAATAGCGTTGCTAGATTTTTCGTATAAACACATATTTCAATAGTTCCTAAACTGTTTTTCAAAGTTTTATACTTTATACATTTTTTTGCTCAGCCATTTTGTTAAATAATATAATTTATTTTATTACAAATTTACTTACTTTCAAGATCTGAAATAAAAGTGCATATTTTGGAGTTTGAAACAAATCAATTAATATTAAATTCATTACAAAAACTAAATAATAATCGTTCAACATATTGTTTATGTTTTTAAGCTTTTAACGTGTAATGGTATTTAGATATAACTTCGAGTATTTAAAATCTATTACACAGCAGAAGTCCTAGATCATTTAATATTTGAAAAAACTAATAAATTAATTAATGTTAACTCGTCCCTTGCTTTTAAACACTACGTTTACACAAAAGAATACGAGAGAAATATTTCGGACTCGAAACAAGTCAGAAAGAAGCCCAAACACCTGCCGTTGACATACAAATTACGCCCGTGACAAAATCAGAGAGTCGCATTTTTTAGAGAATCCTTTTCAACTGTACGCTATAAAATGTATCCTGACGATGCTTCATACTTTCTGTTTACTTTAAAGTTTCAAATATAATTACCCGCTTCGTACTATTGAAATGTATAAAAATATATAAAAGTTTTATCACGGTTGGAAATGGAATTAATTGTTTCATTGTAATTTTTTGGTGTAATTAAATTCTATAAAAAAAGTTCCAATTTGTTTATGGTAAATCCAATGAATACTTTTAGACTTGTTAAATATACTTTATCAACATCAGATTTTAACAAGGTTATTACTAAAGGCTACAAATAAATAAAAACCATGCGTAAGTAAATTTAAAGAAATAAAACCTAATACTATTAACCTCTGATGATAGGATCCCATGGGTCGGCTTTAAAAAGTAGGAAATTATCATAAAAACTACTCAATTTACTAATAAAAATACACTTTAAGAATTAAAAGTGTTGTTCATGTAACTTAATCGCCCGTTACAAATTGATATTAGGTACTGTGGTGAAAAGACAAGGGTTTCGACGGTTCTTTATCAAAATATACCACTAGCAACGATAGACACAAAATTAAATGAGTTTTCAATCCTTAAAAAAATTAATTGGAAGACGCCATTTTGGGGTAATTTTAAGGGATATTTTTTGTAGGGTGCATGATATAAGTGTAATGTTTCGCACTAACAATAAAAACTGACAAAATCTGTTGTGTTGTAAAAAAATGTAATGTTCCAGTAACTAGTACAACATTAAGAAGCGTATTAATGCAGATATTGCTGATTGTACATTAATTTAGGTTAAATCTTCCATAGATTATATTTGGTATATTGTGAAGATTTCCCCCATTGCTCTAGATATAGTAAGAATATAATGTAAGTAAAATTATGTTAAAAAAAGTATTCCCTAACTTGAGATTTCATTACCTTTTAAGACCACTGCACATTTAAAAGTGTATATTATATCTTAAAGCAATACACTTTGTGGTGTGTCGTATTTTATTTAATATTGTGTAATTTTTACCATACATTCTTTGTATATAATTTTTTTATTTAAGAAAATATTCTAATTTATATATTTATTTATTCCAATTCTAATTTTCTCCTACAAATACGTTAAACCAGGTTTCTTAATTTTAAATGCTTTTTTCAAACTATGCTACTGACTAGTAAAAGAACTACATTTTTTTTAAATCAACCGACCACAATAGACCTAGAGCCTGCGAATTAGCGTAAAGACATTAGTAATGTGATCAGACACGACTTGTCATGATCTTAAAGGCGAGAGACCTGTTCCTGGTTTCTATCCAGGATTGTTATGTCACCTTACCTTCAAAGTCTCCTTTTTTATCTAATCTATTGTTGTAAATCATAATAATATCATAAAGTAAAGGCCTTTACTTATTTTAATATATTTATTTGAACATTACAGTATAGTGAAATTCGTAGATAATTCAATGGGAAGAAATGTTTCTATAGAATAAAATCCCCACACAAAACAAGCCGAGAAGTAACCTCTGCCATTTGGGGTTGACCTTTGGCGTTGTCAGTAAATACTGGGGCTTCTACACTCCACAGCCAGAGGTGTACTCAAGTTGCAGTGTTTATGGATAAGTTTACGTTGTCTACAAGAGAGCCAATCTATTCACTCATTCCTTAAGGCTTATTTGTCATAATTTATGCTTGCTAAAATGTTTGTGTTCTTTCCAGAGGGAATTTGTATAGAGTTTCAGAGTTATTATAAAAAATGTTTTTTTTGAAAGCAGTACAAACCCAAATACGGATCCCATGATTTTATATTTGATTTTTATTTAAATTTTCTTTTATTACTCTTGTTGGCTATTATTTTTGTGACGTATTGTAGATTTGGCTTACTTTAAAAAACTTCGATTAACTTCCTAAATATCCAGAAAACTTTATGGTGAAACTTTTAAAGAATTATAATAAATAAATGTATTTTCAGTTTGGTATCAAAATGTTTTGAAATGGTATTATTATATCAATTATCAGGAGAGTAAATGCAAGCAAAGTCTTAAAATTTAACTTGTAGCAATAATATTCTTGGATTATCAATATCACCAGATACGAAACGTGGCAGTTGTAGTTGATACGTTAAACATTTTTAACTGTTTGACAAAGAACGATAATTAAATAAAATGGTGGGTACAATTTTAAAATAAGGTTTAATTATTTCACTTTTTATTTCACTATGTCATGAGGCCTGAATAGTTTAAAAACTTTACATGCACGATCCTAGGACAGTATTATACATTTCCGATTATAACATAAAGTTATTCCAAACATTTTACAGGCAATAAAATATACTACAGTTGAACTTACATAGTACTAGTCGATAAGGAATTCCACTGTTATTTTGTTCCATTTAAGTTGGCAAAAGGAAAATAAAACAATCAGCTGACTCGACGTTGCCTCATTTGGATCTTGAACTACCCGCTTTATCAGCTGGATCTGACATTTATGTCTTTGTTTGAAAGCCTCTAAAGCTGTACGATTGTAAAATATATTTTATACTTTTCAAGAAATATAAGCGTTTCGTTTTTATGAGCAAGAGCATCAGATCGTCTCAATATCAATATCTTTGAATATCAGTAAAACGATTTTTGTTACTTTCAAATAAACATATTTTATATTAACGATTATAAATCATGAAAAGGCAAGTTCAAGTGCCTTAACTTTAGTAAGTTATGTTGGCAACACTGAACCGTCACGTTCACTTTGTTCTTCTTCTCCGCCACGTGACAGGATTTCTTAGATGTTAAATTGAATTGTTTCTTACCGTTAAACCTTTTTCTTTATCGAAAAGTATGAACTTTAATTTACATAGCTAATATATCTCCCAGTTTTTCTGAATACTAATTAAATAAAAGTTGTTTCTCGTGCATAAAATATAATTTTATCCGCAAAATATAAATTTCAAGCTGATAAAGATCTGAGGAATCAATCTGAATCATTTTGCATTTTGAATGTCCATCCATAGTCTATAACTGTCTAGAACACAACATAGCAATATAGCCTAGATATATGTTTGACTCTGTCGTTTTTAGTTGAACATAATATAAATTATTTTATATTACATGTACCAACATTCTTTAGTTTTTCACAGACAAATTAAATTGTTATTAATTTTAAACTTTGCTTAGGAAAACTTGCATTGCCCACTAAACTACACAGAAGATAACTTTCTTTTTAGGAAATAACTGCGAAGTACGTTTTTTTATTTAAGTTCTTTTAAAAGTTAATATGTGGAAATTAATTATTGTTCATAAATACTATATGAAATGATCATTAATCTAAAATAAACTATTGAAAGAAAATAACTATATCCAAATAATAGCAGGAAATAAACAATTTAAAATAAATAAAACAAGACACAGTAATGATGAACTAATATTTTAAGACATGTTTGACCGATCGAGGTTGCTGAAGTGGTTGATTAGGGAGATTCGGAGGCAGGGATTTTATCCAATCCCACAGGATTTTTCCTGTGGGAGCTCGTCAGCCGAGGCTTATTGTGCTAACTTCCGGAAGGAAAATGGACACTCCCATTATCCCCTTGTGCGATCTGTGATAATATGTGCGATAGTAGGAATGATATAGGGGGGAAAGGATAGGTTAAATGTGTGATGGTGGGTTTGGTCGGTTGACCAGACCAGGTCATGAAGTAAACCCTCGACTTATACTTCCCGACTTCCCGACCCCAGAAGTTATAAAATATGTCATATTCGACGTCCAAAAATATTTAAAAAATACAAAAAATACAGATTGATTATCTTAAACAGGTCACTGAGGACACTGCGTAGCGAATAAGTGGCAACTATGTAACTGTCTCCGATTGATACAAAAATGTAGTAATAAAATATTTTATTTATAATTTTTTGGTATCTAGACTGACAAAAACAGCCGATCCTGACATATAGAATATATAGTTTTGTTGGATTACCCCAAATTTGCTTGATTCGTTCCAAAGACAAACCGAGAAGATTTTCAATACTTAAAATTGACCAACGCCATAAATAGAGCTCAAACTAATTTTTCTATGAAAGGGATGATTCGTAAAAGTGAATGATTCCATTGAAAGGAATAGTGATATCGAGGTAAGTTACTTCCAAAGGGAAATACTACTTTGTTCATGTCCAACATTGATGCGTAACCTGTTTCAAAATTATAATGAATTTTACTAATGATTGAGAAAATACGAGTATAATAAGCTATAAAATGAGTTATATTAAATAAAGTTTGTTAGTTTATTAGTAAGTGACTTTTATTTCTATTAATTAGTTGTCACTGTTCCATTTCGTTTTGTGTGTCGACAACTAGTATTGAATGGCGTTACTCTGAGAGACTTAGTTGTAGACTGTCAATATCCGATATCCGGTATAAGCTACAACTTCCGGCAACTATCACCGCCACTTCTAAACAACCCTTGTCAAGTATCAAGGTCAAATATATTATTTACAAATTTGAGTTTAATATAATAATTTTAGGATATTATCGTAATAAGTTTACAAGTAAAGATTGACCGAGCCGCACTGGCACTCGTGTAAATAAATAAATAAATAAATAAATACAAATTTTATTGTCATTAGGCCAATACATAGCACACAGAAAAGCCTATAAGTTTTCTATCTACAATAATAATTAGACTCTTTTAAAAACAATTAAAACGTTAAACAATTAAAACTTACAAACAATTTAACAGATTAAAACAAACAGATAAATATATACTCTGTATGGCCTATATTACAAGATCACAGTCAAAGTATTCATAAGGCGTCTTGGAATAGCATATGAGGGGGCAATTCCCAGAACCATATGAATATAATATAGTACGCCTAAAAGTATATAATATATTTAGGGTACAACAATGAAGTGACGAGAGGTGACTTGTGCTTCTACCAAACATCTTTAATAATTGATTTTGACCAAATTAACGTTTTCAACAAACGTAACAAGTGGAAAGTCTAGTAAAGGCCTTTCCTGTGGTGTGTTTAATGCTAAGTTCATTTTTTTATAACCTTAACAAAAAAAATTACGATTTGAAATGTGTATCTGTAGTTTTAAGCTAATTCTACGTACATAAGCATTTTAAATAGATTTAGCTGAATAACCTGATATCGTGCACCTACCAGAGCTCAACCTAGACAGGCAATATTAGGGTCCTTGGCAGTACAATCAGCCAGCAGGCTGACGTCACACACCCTGACAAGATGTCCCTTTATGACATTTTCAATAGAGGAGGCAATTGCTCTTCTACAATCTAACGTCTACAATATACAATCTATTCATTTCAAACTTCAAACATTTCAAATAAACCCAAATAATTTAAAACTGCCTTGAGGTTGAGTGGTTAGGTCTTAGTGCCTGCCTTCAAAACTGAAGGTCACTTTTAACGTTAATGTATTTAAGCTAAATGTTGCAAAGCCAAACTAAAATCATTATGAGTTATCTTTCAAAATAAATTATATAATTACCATTGCTTTAATATAAACGTGTAGCAAGAAACTATGCTTTTTCGGTTGAAATTCATTTTTTGGTGATGGTGGGAGTGTTAATTAGGTACAAGCACTTCTGAGGACCGGCTCAGAATCCAGATCCCGAAACGTCGTGTTACTTTTTTTACATAAAATCGTGATGAAAAGAGTCTGTAATAAAAATGTAAATAACATATTAATCTTATTCTACTTGTGACTACTAGTGAGAAAGTGTGTTAGAGAGAGAGAGGGAGGAGATGAGCTGCAAAAGGGGTACAGGGGAGAAGTCTTATGGTCAAGCGCCGGAAAATTGGACAGATCCGATCAAAACTGGCCAGTAATATATTGACTGTGTCGTGGATCCGGGGAAATGAGTCGTGAAATGGAAGGCTGCGATTGGCTGCGAGCACAGCGTCTGACCTTGGCTGCTACTGAGTGTGATTTGTCTATTGTTAGTCTAGTGTTGTAATGTTCTATTAAAATTTTTAAAATTATAATAAAGGTTTCCTCTCAAAGTATGGAAGTTTTTCCTATTCTTATGCTGAAAGTCACGTGTTACAAGCCAAGGTCTTATCATATCGATTACTCTGAAGTGTCAAACTCATTCAGAACAGTAGAAAATGCAAATATCTTTAAAATAAGTTACTTCAGTGAAAAGAGTTATGTTGCACTCAATCAACATAGTTATCCCTTTTTATCCGTTTTGAAGTCATTATATCTAATTTTCATTAGTTATTACTTTATTTTTAAATCCTGAGTTTTCAAGAAAAAAAGAATGTTTTTTTATACTTTGAATACGTAAGATATTATTGAACATCTCTTCTTATTTTGTATTGTGTTGGTTAATGGTAAATAATTAAAAACAAAATATGAAATTAATTTTTTCTCTATCTAATCTACATATAAAAATAATAATAGGTAATAGTTTTTGGTCTATTACTTAGGACTAATCCTTTTAAAGAAGAAGTAATTATTCTGCAATTTATTGTTTTGTACAAAATACCTAATTTGCCTCACTTTCCCTACTTTCAAGTAATCAAATTCGTTGCAATTACACTAAAATAAAATATTCGAACCAATTTCAGTATTTTCCCGGAATCTGGAGGCTGGAAACATTAAAGTGAAGTTTTTTCATTTTTAAGTTCTTTTTCTCAAAACTATAAAAATACTGAATTTATTTATTTATGAAACAAATAGAAATATATTGTAAAGAATTATTATTAAGGTATTCAAATATTGTGTAGTAATTTTCAGAGAAAAAATATTACTTTTATTAAATAAAACGATTCAATTTTGTAAAAAATGAAAGATTACTTTGTAGTATATCATGACATACGATCTTTGAACGAAGTTCGAGTGCGTATCTTTGCCATGGCCGAGTGTTGGAACCAATGATATAATGTCAATATTTGCAGGCCTGCTTTTGATTGGAGTTTGACCAAACCAATATTCAACTTTAACTTTGGCGTACACCAATATTTATGTTCCAGATGTCTGTCTGGTCTTATTTAATACAACACTCGATTCGTATTTTTTAAGGAATAATCGATCTTTATTTGTGTTTTATTCGTCACAGTAGACCTGCATACTCAGCTAATTTCCTAATTAATAATATGGCATACATGAAAATTTTGATCAATAAATAAGAGAGTTTGACTATTCACCTTAAGATTAACATGGAAAAGGGTATGCAGGTTTGATGTTGCAAGGAACACTGAAAGTAGGCATTCTTACCATAAACTAATTTATTTTTACTATATCCAAATTTGATCGATTTCTGTCCATAAATAAAGGAGTTTACGCATTCTCCATAAGATTAACAAGGGCAAGAGTATGCAGATTACTAACTTATGTGATGAACTCCAAAATAAATATGCTATAAATGCCTAATAACATAAGCAATGTTTATTTTGACCAATCAAACCAAGTATCACCAACATCTGCTTATAAATAAAGGAGTTTACTTATAATCTATATGATTAACATGGTAAAAAAATATGCAGGTTAGCTGCCATAATAAACACATAACTATGGTTTTTAAGCATAAATTGAAGGATCCCAGCTACATGAAGCTACATACCAAGTCTTAACTAATAATAAAGCTAATTAATAAATAAAGCTTAATAAGTAGCATATTGGTGTTTCCTTTCCCTCCATAAGATAAGCATTGGAGCCTAAAAATACAACGTACTGTGTTTAGACTTTTTTCTCGTTAACCGTTGGAGATAGATAATTTTTGGTCTCTAAGCACCTCAAAACAAAAAAGTAACATGGTCACGGGCTTGCCATGAGACTTACACTAACAGCTTCTCCCATATGGAATATTTACTAATAGTTTAATGTAATATTCTCCTGATTATTTAATTTTAAATTTGACTAGCTGACATGGTGAACTTCGTACCGATAATAATAAACATTTGGTTTTTAATTATAAAACATAATCACAAAAATTCCCTCTGAGAAATATTATATTTATACAGTAATTAGATAACATTAAGTACTTACTATCTTATGCTTGCTTCTTTGGCTTGCTCAATGGTTCAAATAAAAACAGCTGCTGTTTATATCTTAAAAGGTAAGATACATATGTTGGAATCCTAAACAAAATTATTTTTCCATAAGATTAACATGGGAACTTTGAAGGCGTATAGGGTAGAGATTTATGGGATAATCGTCACAAAAACTATTAGACTTTCCTATTTTAGGCCTAAAGAAGCAGTATACAAAATTTCAGCCTCCTAGGTAATCGGAAAGTGGGAGAATTAGTGATGAGTGAGTGAGTTAGGGCTTTGAATTTTATATATATGATATGATATGATTTAATATGATAAATTCAATAACACTTAACTGAATTGAACTACTCTATAATTCAATGTCTAACAATTTAGACTAACATTCAACGCAACCCTTGCAGATATACGTCAAATGTTTCAGGTATTCATACGCAAGGCTTACATAGATTTTACGTGGATCCATTTATAAAACAACGTTACAAAATGTTCTGTCTCTGCACATCATACTCAATGTAGTCAAATCAATTGTGATGCTTCCCTTCACATATTGTAGCTCAGTGATCAATAACTGATCAAGTGATCAAGTGATTGATCTTAGTGATCAATGACTGTGAGTTTGATATATTACAATGATCTCGAAACTATTGTTTGAGACACCTTTGATCTTAGGCAACATGAATATACAAACCCATACTGTATAGTTCTAAATTAATTGATTCAATTAATGATCTTCACCAACACTTTGACTTTGGTTTTAAAGTAAATTCAAGTTAAATGCAATAAATAATATATCGTAGCCATTAAATAATATCGTGCACTGCTTTGCTGCAAATAGTGATTTCTACCAATGATTCTACTTAGGATCTTCCCAGGAAATTGTTTCACTCCATTTGAGTTTCAACGGAGATTGTTCATTTACTGAGTGGGATTGAATAAAATTTTCTTCTTCAACGGTTTATACTTCCTTTTGATATTTTAGTTTGTGTGTCAAAATTTTGGGAGGTAATATTACTTTTAGTATTCAATATGAATATAGAGTAACAGACACTTAATTAACTTATTACGTTACTTTAAGTTACATAACCTAGGTTTATCTGGAACGGAACATTGAAATAAAATCCATAGCTTAGAGTTACTGGTAGGTAATTAAGTAGTAAATTATTTGTAAAGGTTTTATTTATGATTTAAAAAAATATATTTGTAATTTCTAAATTAAATCTATAAACATATTTGAATACAGGTTTCCTTCTTGAAATTATATAACACTAACGCAGGAAAATTTGATTACATTGGAGATTTAAGTAACCAACAAATACATCAAAACTTATTGTTATAGTTATAATGAAATCATCTTTTGAAAACCATTCTAATTATATAATATACAATCAATTTAATACAAACTAACATTAACTAACATACGGGATGTAGGTTTAAACTACTGTACTTATTATCATGTCGGAATATCAACCTGAAATAATAAATAAATAAATTCTCAGCTATTGAGTGAAAGATTGATTGAATTATTTTATCATTATTAAACTTCTTCGCACGGGCTAAAAAGGCTGAAAGGTGTATATTATGATACATTTAAGGTATTGTTAATTAATTTAATTTCATTGTTTCAAAATGACAAAACAGGAGTGTCTACAACATTTAAAGTAACATTATGTCAAATATTGGGAGAGGATAAGGATTAATGTAATAGAGACAGTCGTCGGAAAAAAACTTAAAATCTACCATTCCGCTATTTCAAATAATTCACTAATTTCGATCCAGCAGTTTATCTGAAAAATCAACTTTTTTTCTTCTTCTTCCCGAACTGTCAAAATATAGTGCAAACGGATGTTGTCATTAGAAAATGTAAACATGAAACCTAGGACGGTCACGGCAGCTCTTTCTTCTTCTTCTTCTCCTTCTTCTCGAACTGTCAAATTTTAGTATTCACAGCTGTTGACATTCAAGTAAATTTATGTTTTCATTCTCTAAAAATGTAAACATTGAAACTTAGGACGTTCACAGGGCGTAGCCCGAGAGGATTTTAAGGAAATGAGTATGCCTATGTGTTGCATGAGTTTATGATCTACCTTTGTGTAAAATTTCAAGTTCAGTATTTTTCGCATTCACTTGCCACAAAAAAAAAAAAAAAAAAAATAGAACAGATTATTTTATTTTGTATAAATTTTTAACACAGATGTTATATATTAAAAAATCAATTTCATGTTAACAAACTTATATAGATTTTAATTTTACAGTTGTTGTTTATTTATATTGATGTAATCATTTTTATAGATCACGTCATGTTTTGTAGTATTTATAAAAGGTATATGTTATTTTGCTCAAAAATGGGTGTTTGAGAGCTCATTACATTATTTTTATTATTGTGGGTGCTTTCGGTTTAACGGGGAAGCATTAAAAAGCAGACAGGCAGAAATTGAGATACAGTACGGCTTGTCTGGGTTATGAAACATAGAAATAACATGAAATATCATAATTATAAGCAATGTACAAACAAAACTCAATTTTTTAAATAGGCTATATAGACGTTGTTAAAATTAATTGTTTCAAGCGTTGATATTGTAACTGATCAGATTTCTCACACCGTATTTGATAGATATCCAATACCCAGAAACGTACAAAAAGACATACGTTGTATAAATGCTAAATAGTACTAAGAATTAAAAAGTTAAATAAAATTTTCAAAAATAGCTTTAATATTAGTGGAGCACTCAGTTTGGTATCTTCATACGGTGTTGACGACCGTTGTAATATAGCCTGCAAGAATAGGGGTGCGAGGAAATTAAGCTGCTGGCTTCCTTCACACCCCAATGAAGCATTAAACAGTTGTGTTTAGGAAATTGCTTCCCTAAACACCCTTCGTGGAGACGTTGACGGGGAATTCGTATGATTGCTTTTATATGGAAGAGATCTCAACATTATTGGCATCATATTCTATTTTTAAAGCCTCTTCTCAGGTTCTATCAAGACTTATGACTCCTCTTAGAAAAAAAAGCATTTTGGCTTATTCTTTGTAGTTTATTATATGAAAATTAGATTGATATAATAGATAAATTACGTGAAACTCTAGTAAAATAGTTTTGTTTTTGAGAAAAATGTTGCATGATCTGTTAAAATTTTAAGCTAGATTGAAAAAAGATAACAATAAAACGTAATTACTTTGACCATATCATTTGTCACCATGTGCTTAGTGACGTTATATGGTTGTAAGGATAGCTGTTTAGAGGAACTGAAAAAATTTCTTTTAGATATATCCATGATCTAACCTATTTCAATTACATATTTCAATTACTCCAAAACCTCCAACAGCAAAGACTTGTCAGACGTATGTCTTGTGTTATAAAAGGTCGTTTAACATGACAACTATGACACTACGGTATGATTAAATTTTAGCTTGTAGCGTTTAAAATTGAATTTAAAAATAAACTGAGCTGGTAATCACACTTAAGTAAATATTCCCAACCTCTCCCACAAGTTAAATTCCTACTTATTTCAATTGTGATTACTTGTCTTGTTGAATTATAATATAGTTTGGTTATTATTATGTTGATATCGCAAGTATTTTTCTTTCTTGGTGCACTTGTCACATTCTAATTTCAGGTTGCCAAAATATTCAATACTTTTTTATTTAAACTTAACAGTCAACAATAATCGTATTGTACAATGCTAGAAGGCTTATACTACATTTTTACCAATAAATGATTATGTTTAAGGACTGGAAAGAACATTTTATCGTCTTTTCCAACATAAGGAACTTTCATACGTACAATAGTTTTGAAAATAGTTACAATCATGTTATGTACGTGGAAATTATGTGTTATTGTTAATGCAACATGATTCTTATTTTAATATTTTTTTTAATTATATAACATATTTTAATCATAGCAATCAATCACTTATTTCAACGAATTCTAACTATTTTAATTAGATTGTTATCTAGATTTTCATTAGGGATTTTCCATCACGATAGGTAAAACCAAATTTTACGACGTTTCTGGATCTGGAATCAGAATTCCGTTCTCAGGTGAGCTAGAACCTAAAACTTAACAATACTATTACATAATCCGGACTATGCTGGTAAAAACCAGAAAATAAAAAAGTTCGAATCAGTCAACAAGCACCAATAGTCTCGCACACAATTAACGAAACACGTTAATTCGCTCAAAGGCTCGAAGCCATTGCTTGTAATCTTGTTATGTTTAAGGTTCTAGCTCACCTGATGACGAGATCAGATCTCAGATTCCGAAACTCTGTTTACTAATCGTGATGGAAAATGTCTGTATTAAAAATCTAAATAACATAAACCCACCATCACCAATAATGAACTTCAAACTAAGAGTTATTTCGTTGGTTCTTTGATTCCTTAGTTTTTATTGAATTATTCACTCCGCTACACACATTAGGGGTTATATTTATTCCGTTAGTTCGCTAAGAGCGACGCAGAGCGCGCCAGCAGTGCCGCGTCACAGCCGCAGCAGTTTGTTTAGCGAGTCGTCGTCTAAACATGGCCGTGTTTGCCGACGCGAGCAGGAGTCGCTCAGGCGAAATATTCTCACTCGCAAAAACGCTCGTCACTGATACGGAACTCTTCACATTCTGTTTTCTCTATTTTAATTTTTCAACCAAGTTGCTTATTTATAAAGTTCAAATCAAAATTCTATATGATAAGGATTTCCTTAAAATTTGTTAACGAGTTAAATTATTTCTTGTACATAGCTATTGAATATTAATTAAAGGGAATAGGAGGACCCTAGTGCCGGTGTTTAATTAATTATTTATAAGAACCCAGTGTTTCTAAGCAACATAAAATAGAACCTTTTTATTTAGACACACTATTTTAGAATACACTCAACAGAGTATATTCCAAAATAATATTTTAGTTTGATTTAAAATTTTGTACATAATAGCGAACAACTTTTAATTACTCTAGGTAAAATAATTAATAATTTATTGAAAACATTATTATAGGTTATGAATTCCTAAGTGAAAATAATTAGCGTTTTTTCAGGAATCGCTGGAATCTCAGTTTATACAGCAAAATCAACATTTTTAATAAATTAATGCATTTATATTAATAGCAGAAGTCATTTATTTAAGTTCGAAACTCCCTGTAAGACAACGGGTTGTGTCGGTCTAAGACAACCGAGAGCTGTTTTTTTTTATTAAATCTGGTCATCTACTGCGTGTCGTAAGAGTTAAATACGTATTTTAACCAATCCATTTATGGAAAATTGTTTACAGTTAAAAAAAGTCACCTATCCAATCATTTTGATTATTGATACAAATGAGCGTGACAGTATAATGGTAGTTCGACAAGTTTAATTTGTTGAAAAAATTACTTTAGATTGAAAAAGGAATATTATGTAGCCTTGTATATAGTATATCTATACAAACTGTTTGTCTATGTATAGTGTATATCATGCATAAACTCATATTAATTAGGATTAAGAAATATCATTCAATCTTTTCATATTCCACCTAATAAACAATCGTATAATAAAAACCATACTTATATTATTTAATACCTAACTATATTGATTCTAAATAAACTGATTTTTGGTTTAATATTTTCAGCTTTTGGATTTTTTACATTTTATCTCAATTTTCTTGCAAATTTAGATCGACAAGTATACTTATAAGTTTTTTTTCTTCGAAAGAGACTTTGACAGAGGCTTTTCCCTATTGCTATTCCAAAGTTTTTGTAATATTTTTTTCCTTATATTCTTTTTGGTGTAAATAATATTCTAAAACAAAGTATGCAAAATATGGCCTACTAATGGAAGTGGGAACTCTTTATTCCTTTTCTCAAATTCAAAAATTTTCTTTGTTACCCAGGAAAAAACAGGATACAACATTTTCTACCTTTGTTTTATTAAGTTTAAAACTACACACCTTACTAATGTACGATAGTAATAAATTCAATAAAATTTAAGTTGTTAAATCGTAGTATTGAAAATTCTAAAACCTAAATGATCAGGTCTGGATTATTATTCATATTACCATTATTAATTTAGGATATCCCGTTCTAAACTACAAACAAAACCAAATTCACTTCTCCGAATTTCTCTAATCTGTATTTTATAATACTAAACTATTGGTCTATAAGCCAGATTTCAACAAAACCTCGCTAACAGTGGATTTAATAATCGTACGTTAAAACTGACTGATGATTAAAGCACATTAAGGAAATCCAATTTCAACTAAGAAAACTCAGCAAAACTAACGCTAGCTTAAACGAGATACTACAGTAAATAGGTGGCAATGATAATACGATTCATATAACTTGCAAAAAAAATGCAATGTTAAAAATATATAATTTCCTTATTCGTTTCCGTAAGAAGACTATCTAGATTAAGTTTTTACCTGCGGACTCTACTTAACCTGGTAGCTCAGACGGTACCTGTGTAACTGCAAGACTCGAGTTCAAATTCCTAGTGAGAATGTTCTACCTTTTGAAGCAATCGTGAAGAAGTTTGGCTAATCAAATTTCTGCCTCCATCTCTTTCTCAAACATCCGTTGGATTAATCTAACTACATAATTTAATTTAGTTACGATTTTAATATGTGATAGCTAAATTATTTTATAAATAATTGTTTGTTGTGACTGAAAACTATTCTTTTCAAAACTAAAGATCCTTAACATTTGAAGTGTAATTAATAGATTAGAATATAAAGTTTAGTTTGGTATAGAGTATAACATACAATACGGTAGTCTTTCCTTTGGACTTTCCATATTAACTTAAAATTATAATATAATATAAAAATAAAATTGACATTTGTAATCTAATAAAATGATATTTTTCTTTTTACAACCACAACTGAATAATTTATATCAACGTATGTCAAACGACTTCCGACTCAACAGTAAACAAAATTCTGTCAGATATTCTTACTCTTTATTAGTTACTTAACGAGAGATTTCAATGTTGTAACTGGTCAAATTTGGCAGTTAATATCTAACGACGGATTACACTCTAAAGCGAGTGGTCAAATCCGATTTCGTCAGTTCTGGGGTAACTGCAGTTAAAGCTAGGTTAACGGCGGTGTCCGTTTTTCAGGTTCAGTTTTTTTGTGAAATCCGGCCGGCCTTACAAGTCATTGTCTGTTGGACTATTAATTAGCAATTCTGTCTAAGGTAAATGTCTGTCTTAGTCCGTATCAGGGCCACAAGGTCACGCCACAACCGTCTTACACTTATTTCTCATTCATACTTAACATTCCTAGGTCGCTGTTACAGAAGGGTAAGGTAAGGTTTCAGGTAAAAATCAACCAATAATGTAAACATTAATTGACATTATTGTCTCATAGGTCTGAACATAAAATTAATATTTAATGTTTAATATTTCTTTATATTTAAACTGTAATTTCTTATAAAGTCACAAATTAATATTCAAAATAATATCCTGCGAATTAAATATTTTTGTACACTTTTTTAACAGGGATTAATATTGTAATTAATTGTGGGCTACAGACGCATTATAAAGTTTAACTGAACATTTTATCTCGAATATATAATTAGCGAGAATGAGGTGATGTTGAATCAGTGGTGACGGTCAGTGTGCAGCCTCAACACACCAGGTCTGAATGGTCTGTGGACCACAATTGGTCATTAGTGGTCATTAGTTGAGCTGATACAAAGCGTGGCAGATGGCTATGTATATACAACAAAATAAAACAAAATAAAAAAACTTGCTCGTGAATACTGTATGTGTTCCGCAAAGGCAGTCACAACACTACGCAATTAATAAAATAGTATTGTTAGGTGTTAAATGATTGGGGGTTTCTTTGAACTAGATAGAACGATTTACCTATTTAATTTATTCTATGAGTGTGAAACTTTGTTTTCCATTTACTTCGCCCCCCTATAGAGACATTTCAGGTATAAATAGTGGTAAACTGAAACGTTATTTGGTGAACGGTACTAATAAAATCTGATTGAATCCAAAAAGGTAACATCGCTTGGTCAGGTCCAAAAACCGCTTCGGTATCAACGCACACAACCTATCACGTATACGTACAAATGAAGCATGTTAAATATGTTAGGGGATTTATACACTGGCTCGAGAAGTGGCACACCCTAAGTAGATTCGTTCTCTTCGCTCTAAGAATATTTTTTCTCTTCACACTAAAAATTAATTAGTTCATTTAGCAAATTAATTAGATAAGATACCTGAAAGTCATTAGTATCCAAGCTAATCAGCTGAGCTTCATGAACGACATTAGTATCCAAGCTAATCAGGTGAGCTACCTGAACATCATTAGTATCCAAGCTAGTCACATCAGCTACCTGAACGTCATTAGTATCCAAGCTAATCAGATCAGCTACCTAAACGTGATTAGTAACCAACCTAGTCAACTCTGTCATTGTTATCATTCTTTCATCTTGAATCTAATCTTAACTTAATTACATTATTTTAGCATCATTTTTTCCAAACCGTAACTATCCATAACCATGGGCATAGAGACTGTGCCTTGATTGTAGACAACAATGTAATGTAGCGAAGATAGTCTTAGAGGCTATTCAGAGCCGCTCATGTTCTGACATGAGTCGCCGGCAACTGGTTTCGATCCAGCAACCTTTGACTTACTGGGACATCGCGTTACCCCTGGAGCTACCGTGCTGGTAAAATTGAATTTAACACATCAATCTCCCTTATTTCTCTTATGTTTAACCATTCTAGCCTTTTGTGATATCATATACATTTATTTCATTAGTTATATTTATGTTTATTAAATTATTTCCCATGGTTTTGGAGAAAGTAATAACGGTGGAGTGTTAGGAGAGTTTGGAATCACTCCGTATACAGACAGTACAATGCAATATTTAATGATCAACAGAGACACCTACATCTGAGTAGGACTCAACCAGCGATATTAGCGATGCTAATGTAAACATAATAACGTTCTGGGATATCCTGCTGTACAATGAGGATGAGCCAAGTTCAATGTTTAACTTTTAAATGATGTTTGCCTATTATTATGTTTGGATAGGACCTAGCATATGCTCATGAATATGGAACGGTAAATCGTAGTCCATTTCATATACAAATATAGAGTATAACTTGATGTAAAGTTTATTATGCTTTAAAACTTCGACATCTTACCAGTGTTAATTTTGACATAGATATGCCTTAGCTCTGGGGGGGAGGCTGGGTGTTGGCAATTTGTGCGACCAAAATTTGAAACAGTGCCGCCATTTGGTTAGTAATGTCATATGGTTAGTGACGTCATTGTTTAAGTCATTTCTTGTTTTTTTTTATTTTCAGAGAACGTTTCAATAACTATGACTATATGTAGAAAATAAAAATTTTATTAAAATAATGTCTCAATGTTAATGTTTTTACTTTTCTGAAATTAAATTAGAATTTGATTAACCTTAAACATGGTGGATATCTGAACTAATCCGTTGTTTTTTCAAAGGTTTAAGCAACGACTCTTACATTAAAATACAATATTTAACAACGTATGTGAAATGTTTATTTCTTGTAAGTGTTAAAGTTACAGAACAACAATCAGATTCTTGGTTGAGAATACAAATTCATTTAAGAAATTTGATAACAAGGGGAATTTGAAACATGACACAATTAGTATGATTAATGTTTGATTAAGTTCCACATTAGGGGTAGAATGAAGCTCTTGGGGTGGTTGGGGGGCGTGTAGTGGTGGCTGTTATGAACAACAGAGACATGGGGTGTATTGATGACTTGGCAGAGGCGGGCCTCACTCTTATATATAACCCAACATCTAGACTACCCAGACATGACGCTCATCACGATACGTTGTAAAAGAATTAGAAAACAGCTGATGTTGATGTTTGCTTACAAATCCCCCTAGAAAGCTGTCAGTTAAAATTGTCATAGTTTTGGAAATAAATAATTTCTGATCTAAAAATAAGTTCTAGAAGTAGGGAAGAAAATAAGTTAAGAATCCTTAGTTTTTTTGTAAAACTAATTTTAAAATTTAAAAAAATTAACAATGTGAAGTTGATAACTTAACTATAACAAAAGATATTCAAATAGTTGTTAATAAAAAATGAGCCTATTTCTGTGAGCCTAGACGTAGATTACCTAGCTTAAACCTAGTAACCTAGAAGTAAAGGTTTCAGATTTCATGAAAATAATAGATGAAAAGTAATAAATAGGTAAACAAATATTAGAAAATATAGAGGGTAAAATAATTGCGTGATTTCAAATCAAAACACATTTTTAAAATCCGAAAGAGTTTGATATAAAACTACGATTGTTTTGCGCAAATACACTAGTATAACCAACCAAAATTGGTGTTTTTACATTTAATTTCCTTGTAAATATTCATTTCAGTAACCATACAACAATTCAGTTCCCAATTTTTATTATGTATACAATTGAAGTATTTCGAACTTTTATGTAAAAACCATACTATAGACTAATGATCATATGAAGAACTAGGGGAGCACGCTGGTCTAAGGGTAGTGCGCGGGGCTTTGGTGCCCAAGGTCCCGGGTTCAAATCCCGCCAATCACCAATGGCTTTTCGCTATGTGATAATGCCGCAACCCACACAGGGGTGCGCAAAAAGCCGCTACGGCTGAAGTGCATTGGGAATAATCCGCCCCTTTCAATAACAAAAAAAAGAAGAAAAACTGTTATCTTCGAAACATTTTGTTTAACATTTGAACTCAGTTAAAATAACCTAAACGAAACTGATCAGAATGGTGCCTGTAGCTCAACGCTACGGTTGGAGGACGTTTAGGCGAAGGGTTCTGTGATCTCCCGCGGGGAAATTTCTTTTCTTTATAAAAATAAAATTCTGAATTTAGCTAAAATAGGAGGCTATATCTACTTTGTAGTTGGAGTCATTTATTAATAAACGTTTGTTTATTTCACCAAACAACACTCGATACTTAAATTTGAAACATGGTTTGAATATGAGGATGAAGTTGGACAGTGAGCGAGGCGTGATCCCCCCGCCCGCCCACCATCCCATCACACTCATCCCCCCCCCCCGGTAAGCGTTCCTGGCCGCGATGCTTTAACACTTTACGTGAGGCAGACTTTATTAAAAATCCTGACTCGAACATAAAACTAGACTCCTCAGCTACAGGAATCTGTTACTGAGCTTCTGATTATAAGGTGTGTTTATTTTCTACGAACCAAAATAAAAACGTGAAGCGATTTAGCGTATTAGTAAGTTTATTGGTTGGATTTCATCTAGGTCCCTTAGATTGTGTAAGAACATAGCAGTCTTTGACAGTAAAAAAACTAAAAGATCGTGCCACAATCATCTTACACTCATTCATCATTCGTTCTTGGTTTAAAATACCTATCTGGGTAGATTGCCATTTCAGAAAAGGTAGTAATACGAACTCTTAATAACATATAAATGACTCTAAAATATTTATCTTATTATTCCTACGCCATAACTACGTTGATATAATTATTCTCCATCTTTAACATCTTTATTTTCATACTTTCTTACCAGTTATAACTGCCTTAACTTGGTTTATAGTTTTAAAATATCATATAATAGTTTTATTATTTCTAATATATAATTTTGTAAAGCTTAAGTTCATATTTGACGCCAATCTTTATTTTAAAATTTATTGATTATATTTTAATAGTATAGTGCTTTTTATTACTGAAGAAATAAATGTTTAGAAGAAAAATTATTATCTCAAGGATAAGAAATTTATAAAAATAAACTCATATTTTAAAATTGATGGTGGAAGTCTTATTTAAACTATTTTGCCTTAAAAATTAAAAACTTTAAAATATAGTTTAAAAACGTGGATGCAATAACATTAACACTGTTTACAAAATGATTTATGGTGAGAATAATCAATAGTCTACTGAATATAATTTCATTAAAATAAACGATTTTTAAATGACTTTATACTCTACTGAGTTAATAAGCAAGAGATCTGTTCGGGAGACAATAGAGTCCGCATTGCAGGGCTTCTCACTATGAACCATCTGCTGTCTTCAGTTGATAACTGTTGTTGCTCTGACTCTGTATGGAAGTTAGCAAGGAAAAAAACGAATAATACTTTTACTTACTTATTTTAACTCATTGTACAGTATATGAAATCCACTGGAGAGTAAAATAAATACGGTAGCGCACCAAAAATCAAACTTTTTACTTTTCGTGTCTTAGCTCTGGGGGGGGTAACCCCCCCTCCTAAATCCTTATGTGTCCTAACCCTTGACATTATTATTATATTATTATTGTTGCAACGAAAAGAAAACAATGCCAATGACGATCCAAACCTGGATGAAGTGCGCAAACGACCTTTTTTACGTTTCGACTGGCTTGTTTTTTCAAATACTTCGATTTCAGAGGCTTGTGGGATCCAACCTCGTCTTTTTGAGGTTAGCTTCAAATTTTAGAGGTTTTGAATTAACGTAACATGATTCAAATTCTAGAGGTTTTAGTATGAACAAATTCGAATTTCGAAGCTAAATTACGCGTCAAAAATACTTCGACCTATCAGAGTATATTTTCCGAATATTATTTTCTCAAAGTAATCAACAGGTTCCAACTAACGAGATTCTACTGTATTTATGTACTGGTCGGTTGAAAAGGACTCAACGTGGTATTTTAAATATACATAACAATTTATTGGTGTTTTCTGTGAATTTCCATATGAAGATTTTAAACGTTGTGCAAAATTTAAACAAAGTAGATACCTAGTCTGGTATGTAATATATCTTATGAAAGAAAGCCTAATATGTTTTTCACATAATATTGTACAAGTCAATAACCTTAAGACTTTCAATAACTCGGCAGCCAATTAACTCGAGGGAGTAACGTAGTATGTAAATTTAAAAATCATATCGTTCATATTTTTAACTGTATCTCGAATCAAAATAGTAATAACTGCAGTGCTCACCACAGAAAATATGCATTCTCATAATTGTTATTTTTATTTACTTATAATGAACAAGCTAGAGGACCCTAGCTTATTATATTATGGCTTGAATTAACTCATTTCTTAACCTGGTATGGTACTAAACAAATTACAAAAGCTATGGAAATTCACTGAGTACGCAGGCCTGCTGTGACGGATTATTTAATATTAGAAACGAATTACTACAGTTATATTACTTATAGATGTTTTTTAATAATTAACAGTTTGATTTTTATCACTTTTTTCATTTGTAAGACCCTGTCACAAACTGGGGTACTCTTAAAGTTTCTTTAATTTGCAATTTAATAACTTTTATAAATATATACAAGTTTCTCAATGTAAGTTTACCGCTCAGTTATAAATACGTTCGAGTACTTGTAATACATTAATGAAATGTGTTCTTGACATGTGATACTTGTGGTTCGTAATTATGTTTGTGAACAGACGTAGGAGCAAATTAAGGTAACTCGGATGTCTTTGATCTTCCACAGGCATCTAATATGTCAGACAATAATTAACGGGCCGAAAAAGAACTCTTAGGCAACTCTTTTAAAACACGACTTCTACGATGTTTAAAATACTTAGAATTTCCAAATAAATCATTTTACATATTTTTGTTCTTTATTCGATATTTTTATACGTTTTTTATGTAAACAATGTTGGGAACACGTAATGTAAACTTTAAGAAAGTCAATCTTTTTTCAGCTTATACTTTTTTATTGTAACGTATATTTTTGTAAAACATTTTGTTTAAATAAGGCAAGTAATAATTGAGCCGAATAGTTATATCTTAGCCGTTTTCATTTTGCGGTCTTTAGGTACACGTATCTGAAGAACAAAAACTACTATCTTCATATTTTTTTATTGGGGTTTAAAATTATTTTAAGTAGAGTATTTCTTATTTCACAAAATAATGTAAACTTTGTAATTATTAATTTTTTAAGTAATACAATAGTAAGTACATTTTTTACAAATGTTTAAATTCAGTTATAATTTCTGAATACTAATATTATCAAATTAAAACTAATAATTGTTTTGCAATTTACACTGCTAGACCTAATGAACAAAACATAAAAATTATCATGAAGATATCAATTTCACTTCCCGAGATATGTGTAACGAAACCTTAAAAATCTTATTTTCCGGGAATCGTGCAAACAAAGCCCGTAGTTTTTAACTGTGACTCAGCTTATTTCGAGAAATCTTAGCGTGCAGGGTTTCGTGAAAACATCAATACCTCAATCCTAATTGGAATATTTGTATATAAAATTAAATATATTGAATTGCAGATTAAAAATGAATTTTAAAAATCCATATTTTTTATCATGTTACCATCTGCTCTTCCTTACACTTATACACTACAACGAAAATTGTACACGATTTACAGTCACATTAGTATTAATCAGCTACTACATAACTGCTAATATATAGTTTCATTATTTCTGGATTTTATTATTTGATTTAAGCCATCATATAAATTTCTTACGCAATTAATCCTGTGCTATGTTGTTAATGAAATAGAAAAAACTGAAAAAGGAATTCCAAAAAAATATTAAAATCTTTATGTTCGTATTTCACTCATTTACAAGCTCGTTATTTCAATCTTAAATTTACTTTTAACATAGAAAGTCGTAAGTTGGAATTTATGGGAACACTCCTTAGGATAAAAAATTGTTTTAAACTACATTTTTACTTTCAAAGTACAATCGTTTGAATACCCATGAAAAGGTATTTAAAAATATCGCTTACAATAGAAATATTGCAATGAAATCTGGTATAAAGTTTCATTTAGATATGATAATGTACCGCTATGCTGAAATAAGTTTTGTTCCTCATAAGAGCAAATCTACATTCTCATTCCATATGTTAATTTTTAAGGAGAACTTTCTTATACGACGTATCTTATGATGCGCTTGGTTTGTATCAACATCACAAGTAATTCCTACTACTTTTGGGATATTTTGGTTACTTCTGAATTTCTATTCGTATTTAAGAACCTATTCAAATCGTTATCAATTTACTTTACAAACCATTTTTAAAATTGCATTCGTTTTAAAATTGCTCTGACTGTTCATTTTTTATACCAACTGGAGCTTCGAAATAAAAACGTCCAAAGCCAAACAAAAGGTGAATCTCAACCTCTCATTTTTCTTAATCTTGTCAAGGGCACACAAAAAGAACAATGGCCCCCTATTTACTCTCAGTTTTATCTTTTATGTGAGGAATATCTGAGAGTTTAAGTAATGGAACCGCTCTTAATGAAATATAATCTTATTTAAAGGGAGAAGGAATTAATTGAATATTTTAAGTTTTGTACGAATAGACCAATCTAATTATGAGCTTCGCAAATTTAATTAAATTAGTTGTTATAATATTAATTCCTCTACCAACCATATTTTCATTTGTTTCTTTATTAGTCACTAGCTGACCCGGCGAACTTCGTAACGCCTCACAGTAAACACATGTTGAAGTCGAATAGCAATACGGCTTCATTGTGAAAGGTTATATATTCTGGGTCGCTGCATAGTGAATAATAATACTGAAACGATAAAACATATTAATAACATTCCTATAAAACAAATAAATCTGAGTGGATTAATTCACAATTTTCAAATCCAATCCAAACCCAAACGAAACCTAACTGTAATACGGCTTTTATAGGAAAGATATAAACAGCTGATTATTATAATAAACGTAATAATATAAACATTGTAATTATCATATAAACACGTGACTTTAATCAGACAGAAAATAAAAATATAAATACATAATCCCCCAAAACCGTAAACTATTAACGTGGTGATTAAAGCTTCATTTTTTACAGTACACATTTACTTCATAGTTTAACATAAATGAATATTCAGATGCATTGGATAGTAAAATACGGTATTGCTAATGGAAAGTAAACCTATCAGCTGTAGCTAAGAAATCAAATGTTTTCATTGTAGACAATTTGTAAACAAACTTACTCTCCATAAGGTTAACATAGAAATTTAAAACGCCATAAAATGGAAACTTATGGGGTTTTCGAAAATATTTTTTCACTAAAACCTTCCCGGACACATATAGAGCAACTTCCTAAAATTTCATGGCGATCGGATGAGTACATACATACATACATACAGACATACATTCAATTTTATATATAGAGAAATGTTTAGTTGTATTATTTTTACGTAAACTTATTTATCTGTCATTGTACATGTTTATAAGTGAATTAAATTGAAATAATATTAAAGGAAGGTAGTGTTAAAAAGGATTTATGTATGTCTGTAAAGAAATTTCATAAGTAAAACAATAATAAAACCTTAAATAAACTAGTAAAGATAAGGTAAATGGAATAAATTTCAAACAAACTCAAAAAAGCTATAAGGGATTTATTTTTATAATTTAGAACCATCTAATACATTTATCAAAAAGCATTCTACGAAACAAAGTTTAGAATATATTTTAGGCGTGATGATAGCCTTAGTCTTGTGTTATTTTTTTTATTAGAACATTTTAAATATTCACTCAGCTTCTATAATTCTTGATCAATAACTATGCATGAATATAAAATATTTATAACAGCACTGTCACACTCTCGTTAGCGTAACGAGCTGCCTTGTGAAGCTGTTACTACAAATATCGTCTCCCTATAAACGAGGAGGATGCTATATACGATAACACGAGTCACCTTGCGTCGTTTACCCACATAACATCTCTGTTGTCACACTAACGTTGTCGTAACGAGCTGCCTTGTGAAGCTGTTACTACAAATATCGTCTCCCTATAAACGAGGAGGACGCCATATAGGATAACACGAGTCACCTTGCGTCGTTTACCCACATAACATATCTGTTGTTACGCTCTCGTGAAGCTGTTTCGCACAAGCATCGTATTAGGATTTAAAAAATGATAATTTCTATAATACTGTTGAACTATCAAGAGATAGATGCTACATTCTTCCTTTTTTAAGTTAAACTTACCTAGATTAATTGCATTGAAATGAAATACTGAAACACACGATACATAAATTCGTTTGTTATCCCGGTATCATTAAGGGGCCAGCCAGTACCTTTTTTAATGCTCTTTAGGGATCATACTTACCTATAACCTAAACTAGCCTGACCTATATCTGTTTAGATACATATGTTTGTATCATTTTATTAAAATTTTAAAACATGTTATATTTTTTACTCCTGTGACCCTTTTTTGTAATGTTAAGATGAAACTTTTTAGAAACAATAAGCCAATATGGTTTTACAAGTAGGCTACTTGATTGAATATTGTTACTATAGTACTTTTATAAAATCTATTAAATTACCATTTCTATCAGTAAAATAAAAAAACCTTTTAGTAAATTATAGTTAATCAACCTTTAATTAACTAAAAATTTGGAATGTTTACTTTTTTGCTTATGATTAAATTTTCGTTCCCATTAAATATTAATATCTTGTTTAAGGCAATTGCTCTATGTCTACAAAATAACAAATTTAATAGTGTCAAACCCAATAGTATTTTTATTCCTAGTATCCAATTCTGCTTGGTAGTGATGTTGTTAAGGAAATAGAAACGTCAAACGTTAAATCCGATTCAGCCTACGTTAGTCTCATATATTTCATAAATACACTACTTTTTCTTTCGGTGACTACAGTTGGTAGCTTTTACATTCCACCCGCCAATGCCTCCATGATTTACGCTCCAGTGTCCAGTGTCCAGTGTCCACCCCTAGCACTGTTTAACAGCTGTTAGAATGATTCATGTAACAAGTTGTAGAATCGGACATCGTTACTGTGAATTTTATGGACGAAAACAAGAGTTGACCCTTGTAGGGCCAGGGAGTGGCCCTACAACCAGGGTTTGAGCTTTATATTTATTTTCATGTAAAATCTTCCCTGGAAAATGTTTTAACATAAAATATCACCAAAAAGTAACAACATACTTTTTTATACACTCTGGTACATACCAACATAAAACGTGATTGGTGCCTTTAAGACCTCCGTCAAAAAATAGTAAAATAAAATAGAATACGTTATTTAGATTTTTATTAAGGACATTTTACATTTCACGACGTTCTGGGATCTGGAATCTGATCGTAATAAATATCAAAATAAAATAAATATCAACGATCATCAATAATGGGTTTCAAACAAAGACACACACAATATGATGAGGAAGTCTAAGGTTTTATTGCAAAGTCTACAATTAACATATTCAGTTTATGGAAATCACAGTAAGAACATACTCATTTGTCAAAAATTCCAAACTGCTGATACAGAATATGACTGAATGTTTGGCCTTTGGAGTAAAACATTTTGTGTTTACAAAACTGGTTTTACTCATTTCTTATTTATATTAAAAAATATCATTTCCTATGTTATAAATACAAGTAAATATTATAAACTCGTATGTAATGGTTTAAAATTTGAATAAAAAAGGTTTTCTTTTTATCGGGCCCGTAAGGCCCTCCCTTTCCCATTGAAACAACCCCGTCTGGCCCTGGTCCCCATGTCCTGTATAGGGATTTTAGTCCTACTTATTCTTTTCTTGTAATATGTTGAGTCTGAAAGAGTCACATTAAATTTTTTGAGTAAATCTGTAGTCAAACGTCTATAATATAATGATAAACTGGTAATTAATGGTGTGTATACATCGCATCTAATTTTTTTTTAATATCCATTGATGATGATCACGATTACAATGTACATTTACAACGAGAATAGAGTATTCTCGTCTGCTTTAACGTATAAAGCAAACAATAGCGACTTTATTAGGTGATCACGGCTTACTCTAAATTTTTGATGTTGAACTGTGTAAAGGAAAGAATGATTATTACCAATAATGCAGTGAGCGGAGTCGGGTGTAGGCAATGTGTCTCGTGTGAAATTGTTTGTTTGCTTTCATTAGTTCTACGAGATTTAAGAGCTTGCGATTCGATAAAAGGGTAAAATGTTAAATCAGATAATTTAATTTAGTTCAAATATATAAACCATATTTTTAATTATGAACTAAAACATATATTTTTGAATAAGCAAAGTTTTTTGGACGGAAAACGAACCTATAAGAAGGGAAATCAACACTAAAATTTATTTTTTATACTAAACCTGAACAATGGTAACTGTTTAATATTTGAAAAACTAAAGATGAAGCCGAAAAGTTCGAACGTTTTTGTTGAAAGTTTTAGCAGAGTCGAAAGTTTACGACCAAAGTTGTTGCTGTTAGAAACATATATAAATTTACAGTCGTTTATTGTACTTTATAGCACAACATTTTGTATTTTCATGTTTATATTTTACAATGAAATAAATGTGTATCATATTTTTGCAGTATGTGTGTGTATATGGCCTGATTAATTTCTATAGTCTTTATTATCAGGGTTAATTATTTAGAAAAACCTTAATTAAAAAATATAGCAATTCCCGAAGCGTGTAGTATTTATAAATAAAAAGTGTAAGAATAACTCAGCCAAGCAATAGCATTTAAAAAGAGTTATGACGTTGGCTTTTTACAATGATCATATTTAAGGAAATATTATTAATTTAAAACGTTTAAAATAGCCTCATTTTTTATTTTTACAAAAGTAAATTTAAAAATTTAATACTTAAGCAATGGAAAATCCGTTATGTTAACCAGATTTGGAAAAAATATTATATATATATATATATATATATATATATATATATATATATATATATATAATTATAATTATAAAAAAGTCCTTGATATAACATTACGATAGTTAATCTTGATGATTTCAGCATTTTTAGATTCGAACTAGTGTATTCAAAGGTATTTTTATGGAATAAAGTTCATTATTATCAAATTTAATAAGCTCAAAATTTATAAACGGAATTAAAGGTTAACACTTACCACACATCTCAAAGTAATTTCGCATTACCTACCATTAATTAAATCTCATTCTCGGATTTTCAGTTGATTATTTTATTTTAATCATTGGTAATTTGTTAAATTTCACCCCAACAAAAAAATTATATTCATTAAAAATTATTAATTATTAAAATTAAATAAATTAAAATTAAATTATAATTAAAATAGTAATTAAATTAAAGTTAATTATATTAATTATTAAAAATTAAATTCAACAAACAAACAAAAAGTTACTTAAGCTATTTAGGTTTAACTAAAAAAGAGTACAAATCTTAAAAAATGTTAAATAAAATTATTGTGAAAATTAAACACATTAAAATTATTGGGAAAATTATTTTTGCATTTTGATTAATATTCTTGTAATTCTTTGCACTAAAAATACGAAATATTATTTATTTCCAGTATTCCGTTCAAAACAATGAAAGAGTTAATTTATTTAAATGATAAATAAAATTCCCTGTCATTAGGAAGATTATCCTGAACTCACCAATTTTCCGCCTCTCGTCCTTATCTTTCTTTACCTTGGAGAAATACGTGACTAAATTTTTCAACCAGCTTAACCCGATATCTCCTTTACAGAGGAGGCTGCTCAACCCAAAAGAAATGTTTCAAGTTGAACCATTTTCATATTTCTGAATTACATAGATTTTAATAGTAAAGTAAATAAAAATATAGATGGTCAAAATAAATCCGGTTTAAATGTTAATACTTTTAGTTTATACTAGCAGTAAGCCCGTCCTTTGTACTAGTTGTAGGATTCAGTTTAAAGAAGAAAGATTATCATACCAAAATGTAAACCTGAAATCCTAAACAAATAAATGCAAAGAAAAAAATCAATACCCAGCTTTATTATTTAGCATTACTTTACAATTAAATTTACAATATTACAATATTACAATAGAACATTTATACCACTATTATAATTAGTTATGTGTTAAAATAACTTTTTAATAAAGTATGATTTCGAAATGGGTTTAAAATCAATGACCAATATAAACTAACTAATATAGATTAGACAGCTATTTGTTTTTATTTCTATTAAATCTTTAAACTACAAAGACAGCTGATTATTACCAGTAGGTTGTTCATTGAAAACTGGATCAAAATGCGAGTAATATCGCGTAAAAGTGGGTTTTTAGATGCTCGTTATTTACTTTACAAGGGGCGGCGGGCAATTTCAAGCATTTATAAACCTTCTCTGGAATGTTGAGAATACATGAAATAAGTTTCATTGTAATCAGTTCTCCCGTTTTTTTCGGAGAAGACGGCGTAAAATGCTTCCTGGAGCGTCGCAGACAAACAGACAAAAATTGAGATAAGACTGGTTTCGGCTTCTCTAACGCAAGAAAAGTAAAAATAACTGAAAAATGAATAATTCTGAGCTATGAACAGAAAAAACTTTAATTTCATTTATATAAAATAGATATTCGTTCTTAGGAATGATTTTTATTTAAAACTAGACCTCAATAGAGGTGTAGTAAAACCAATGAAAACGATAATGCAATTGATATTAGTAGATATATGAAAAAGAACATAAAAAATAGAAAGTGAAGTGGGAAAGGGACTTAAAAGACTAACTGAACGTGGTTTTGGGATGGATTCAATTTAGAGATAAGTCAAGAGGTTGAAATACAAAGGTTCCAAGAAAAGGAGGAGGTGATAAAACATTTGGTGTAACTCAATGTGAAGGTACCTTTGGAAAGGAATTTACACCATGTAATTTGCTATGTATCAAAATGAATATTTTATAGTAAATGATTTAAAAGGCACTAAGATTTTGAATAAATTTATACTAGGGTTTATATTGTTTTGGTACTTGCATCGTATTACAAAAAGTGTTTTAATCTGTGTATAAACACTAACTAAATACATTGTGGGTTAAAACCAACACTTGGCTTTAAATAAACCTGATTTTATTTTCGTTTGAAGTAACGCAGATATGCCTAAATCATCTGCGATTCTTTTATTCCCGTTGGGTAGGCCTATTGGGTGGCACAACTTATCTTCAGTAGCAGAACATACTAGTCAAGAAGGCTGACAATATACAAAATTATTAGGGACCCTATTACGTCAAGTTATTAAGAGTATAAAATTATTGACAAAAATTTAAATAAAACTAGATTTTTATTCATTTTAATGCATAAATTTCAATTAGGAGGAGGATGAGAAACACGGATGACAAGTGAAGTTAGGAACTTAGAGCCAAGTTAACCCAAAACCACTGCCAGCGTCCTTGTATATTAGGCTGACAAGTTGCCTAACAAACTTTGCAATGAATTGTGAATACAGTATGTTTCCCAAATTAATGTAACTAGTCGAGACAATTTTCTTTTGGTTTGAAAATACTCTATATCACTTTCAAATCCTTATTAAATTATTAGTTTCTTAGCCTTAGGTTATTATCAAACCCAGTTTGATATCACAAAATATTGATAAATTTTATTTTGGAATATTTAATTTATACACACTTAAGATATATTATTAAAGCTGTTTTAGATATATTTTCAGGTGATAAATCAATTACCTTGACAATTTCATAAGTTTCTCCCATTCAGCTTTAATATAACCACTACTTTACCATGTTTATGAATCATTATTGAGAATGAGATTTAATTACAAAATATTTTATATGTTTCCTAACTAACCATGGAGTTTTGTATATGTTATGTTAAGTAATTAAACTGCTAAATAATGAAGTTTGTACTTTTCTACATTTACAAAAATATGTTCAATATTATGTTCATTTTAATATTCTGCTACTTTTCTGCTACGTTTAATCATACTTCTAAATGCATATTCAAAAATGTATTCTAAAATGAATAATTTAAACAGGATTCTTAAGATCGGAACTTTTAGTGAGTAAGAAGGTGTATCGCCCAATCCTATGTGTCGACTCAAAATATTTAGATATTTTCACTAAAGAACTTTTTAATATTACGTTTTTCTCAATGGAACTTTGTTTTAATGTATCTGAATAAATATGTCTGCAGTTAAATTATTTTAAATTAAAAAATACCAGAAACATAATGGATATAAAAAATATATATACTAGTTTCTAACCTCTTAAAAATTTTTGGTAATGAAAAATTCATGTTTATACAAATTTTAATCAATCTTTGAAATGAATAAATTCATTTCTACAATAAAATAAAACTTTTTGACTCATACGAATTGTAAATTACATTTACAAAGTTGAGTAGCTGTCCACTTATCTTACACTGCTAACTGTCGTACAGATAACTGCATGAACCCTGATAAGCGTGGCTCACTGCCGTTTCCAAGTGAACTTTATTATATCACTAACATTGTAGATATATTCTCTATCTCAATAAATTACAGAAACCTGATACTATGATTTCAAACATTTTAATATCACTTCCACATTATAAGAGGTTTAAGAATATGAAAAGGCCTATGAGTACAAATTTATTCCACTCTACATTATAAACCAATGCAGTTCCTATTTAATTTCCTATTTTATTAATTCCTATTTAATGTTTCGTCCTAGAGGCTTCACTAAAGTTAGTTTTCTTTAAACGCTAAAGCAATAAATCTTTAATTACTGCTGGGCGTTTCATCCTAGAATACCCTAGAATATTTATTTATTCGCTCAAAGTTTTCAATTTCAGTGACATTATTCCTAGTTCTTGATTATTTACGGACTTATCAAAACAGCCCATAATTAAACTTTATGAAAATTAGAAAATTCGATGTTGTTGATAAATTATTCGTTTAGGCTATATAATACTTTTATAGAAAATAAAAATTACAAACATACAAAAACTAAGTATATCTTAATTCATTAACTATGTATAGTAAATTAGGTTTATTAGACCTATTCGTTTATTAAGGAAAAGGTTATTCATTGTTATCCTTTGTTATCAATTTATAAATCTAAACTTCACTTAAACCTAATAAAATTAGACCAAGTGGCGAAAATACTGGGAACGAAAAACGAAAAACCCACCTACTCTGAATTTGTAAAACTATCACGTCCTCTTTTTCTTCTTCTTCGTCTGCTTCACGTGACAGTAGTACCAACCGTTTGTTCCGTTGTTCCAGATACTCCCATAGTGGTCAACCTAATACTCTAGACTAGTTAAAACTCTGTTACAAATAAACATAATTAACTACTCCACTGGTAAAAAATTGACATTCATTGTTTTGCTAAAATTGTTTAATGAATTAATTCAAACACTTTACCATAAACAAATGAATTTAGCTTTTAGTTTTACAAATGTTAATATTAAAATTTGTTCAGTTTTTGGCGTTACTTCTATTTTATATTAAAATAGAAATTATTTTGTTTCATCTAATATCCAGTACATTTTTAATATTTGCTATTGCTTTTGTTATATTAACGCAGTTAAAATAATTGCAAACAATAAAAAATAGTACGAAGAATTGCACTCGCAGATAAGTTAGTAATCTGTGCTTTATCTACAACGTTAACTCAAAATACATGTACTGTTTAGATTCATTATGACTTCTCTTCCATTTAAAATACTGTTTCTTCTTCTTAATAAGAAAAGATCATATAAAATTAAGGGTAAATACATTTTCAGTAATAATGAAATGCGTTATAATTTAGTAGTAATATTGTGTACTACAAAATACACATTTTAGTGAATTTAATGAAAACTGAATAAAAACTTCCTGGGAATTTTTTTCTACAAAAAGGTTCTTGAAAACATTTTTTATTTTTTACATAAATATATATATTTGTACTTTATTGTTTGATTCTTTAATGAGGAAAAATCTTCACAACATACAAAAGATTGAGCCCGATTTCACCATAGGATTCTGGGATTGACGTCATGTTGACAGCGTCTGTCGTATTGATGCCTCTGAAGTTTAAAGTATTGTGTCACATTAACATTAAAATATAGTTTAAAAAATGTATAAATTCCCATTTTCTTGAATTCTATCAGGTGATGTAGAATATTTTATTTTTTACAAAAAATGGAACTAATTACCTTATTAACTTATTACTTATTGGAACCTATTGAGGGTAATAGCTTAGATCATAGATTCGTCTGAGCAGGGCTGCTTCTTGTGACCTAGCTGTTGTCTGTGCAGCAATATATATGATAACATGTATCATGACTATTATTACATAGTTCCAAAATCTATTGAAGTTGTAGAAAATTTCAAAATATACAGCGTGGTAATAAAGTCCCTTCCCTACTTGGTTCCCTAAAATCGACATTTAAAGCGATTTTAAATTATGGGATTCGTTGTAAAAGGTACATTATTCTAAATATTGTAGTAGTTAAAAATTTTGAGAGGTACCTAAGATCTAAGATGTAGAAGTTAACTTCCGAATTCCTTATGCCTAGCAAAAACTAAAGGGGCAATGGACTTTATAACCACCCAGGGTCATAATTTTCAAAATGCCGCCATTTTTCACTGGTTTGAGGGAGAGACGCCCAATTTTCGCCAATCGTCTTATAATTTCAAGACCTTAAAATGAGATATCACGTTGGGGGTTTTACATTTAAAAATAATTGCCCCTAAAACCCCTCATTTTTGGGGGCACTCAAAATGTTGAATAACCTCAAAAGATACTTTGAATTAAGTTCGTATGGTTTCCCAAAGATTATTTATTTCTTCTTACAAATAAAAAATAATAAGGGGGAAGGGACTTTGTAACCATCCTATATGAATTTAAAATAAATACGTTTATAACAAGCTTTGTAGTTTTGTAATTACATTACTTATGTAATAGGCCTATAACGTATATTACATAGTTCAAAAATCTATTGAAGTTGTAGAAAATTTCAAAATATACAGCGTGGTTATAAAGACCCTTCCAAACTTGGTTCCCTACAATCTACATGGATTTTCAATTATGGGATTCGTTGTAAAAGGTGCATTATTCTAAATATTGTGGTAATCAAAAATTTTGGGAGGTACCTAAGATCTAAGATGTAGAAGTTAACTTCCGAATTCCTTATGTCTAGCAAAAACTAAGGGGGCAAAGGACTTAATAACCACCCAGGGTCATAGTTTTCAAAATGCCGCCATTTTTTACTGAGTTGAGGTAGAGATGCCCAATTTTCACCAATCGTCTTATAATTTCATGACGTTAAAATGAGGTATATCACGTTGGTGTTTTACATTTAAAAATATTTGCCCCTAAAACCTCTCATTTTTGGGGGCACTCAAAATGTTGAATAACCTCAAAAGATACTTTGAATTAATTTCGTATGGTTTCCCAAAGATTATTTATTTCTTCTTACAAATAAAAAATAATAGGGGGGAAGGGACTTTGTAACCATCCTATATGAATTTAAAATAAATACGTTTACAACAAGCTTTGTAGTTTTGTAATTACATTACTTATGTAATAGGCCTATAACGTAATATTTTAAGCATTATTTCATGGATTTTGTTACAAAATATTAAATGTTAGACTACAAAAAAAACTCATCAGTGACGTCACTCCCGTTTCACTTGTTGTGTCTCGAAAATTGCTAACAACCCACCCACCCTGGGCTTAGACATATCCCTGTCAAAACTGTTTAAAAATTCACGAATCAAATTCCAAAATATAATCAACGATGATATTTCATATTTTCGATTCCGTCGAAAATTTGCCATAGGTCACATAGTTTTCCGTTCTACAGTACGAAACGAAGGAACGACTGATGTCCTCAACATATTCGATGATGAAAACGTATTTTACCACTCAGTAAAACTAATGGTTGCATAAAGTCAGCAAAGAGCAAGTTCCCGTCAGGTGAGAAGTCTTATCTCACGACACGCGTCGCGTCTGAAGAAAACCAGAAACTTTCAAGGTTCAAGTCAACAACTTTTGAAAGCCCTTTCTTGTCACAGGTATAACTTTCATTCAAACTTGGTGTCACAGCATCTTACATCGGGGTTTTGTTACATGACATATCTGCATCAACTTTGTGTGAAATTCGTGTGCAAAATTGACTAAAACAGTTATCTTTCTCATTCAAGAAACGCAAGTTGTACTTGTTAATGTATCAAGATAGGAGAACTCTGTTCAATAAAATATGAATTGCTGTTTTACTAAGTATATTAAATCCAATTATTTCAATTTAAAGGTGAAAATGTTGAGTATGAAATTCTCATTTCAATCACAACATCCTATAAAATTTTCATAATAGAACAATTGTGATAAATCTTTAACTGATAAAATCATTTACTTTGGTAATTACTTTCACCTTAAATAAGTTTAAAAAAGAACTCAAATCGTAAGTTGTTTGCTTGGTAAACTTTTAAAAACAATGTTAATGATTAATAATAGCTAAACACTTTATACATAAATGCTTTATACATAAATAGGTTCTATTTATAAATTATAGTAGCATAAAATACTCAAATACAATTAAACTAAGTAATGCATATTAATCAGTGAGTAGTACTATAAAATGTTTAAATTATCTGAACTTTCTGGTGATTCTGTAGTTGTTATAGCAGCTTTTAACTACTATTCAGAGTTCAGAGAGTTCAGGAGAAAATCATCCGACATGAAGAAATAACATTTACAAATTATTGATGTTTATCTTGAAAATGAACTAAACATAGTTTGAAACCCGTGGTTGCTTATGAACTAACTTTATGATCACCCGATAGCTAAAACCTTTTACAGACATTTTGGAATTATAATTTTGTCTTTACATGTAAAACTATCTAAAACAGCGTTATAGTATTTCCAAACTAACTGTATTAAGAGTTTTAAATTATGTAGTTTTGAATAAGCTTTTGGTAATGCGTAGTGGTTGGTATAGTTAGTATTTAGGGAATGTTATATGAACTTTTGTCAAATAATAGCAAAGTCAACGAGACCGATCAAACGTTTGAGCGCTTGTCCACGAGAGTGCGTTAGTGTGCGTGCGTCTTACAAACTCGCCCCAACTTCATTACAACTCCGTCCAACTTCTCAACATTCCCAACTCAAGTTCCTCTTTATCCTCCAAGGTTTGTTGGACGAAAGTTGACACTCGTTTGAAACAAATATAACAGTTATTGATCTTATCATTATGATGATCGATATATCGATATGTATTAATATATCGATATAGTTGTTAGCTGTTGATAGATAATGTAACAAACTTTTATCCATCGGTTTAACCGTATATTGAACGGTTATCCTAAATTAAACATTTTTTCACATAAAATTTACAAAACAGAATTGGCTAACGTTGTTAATATTTGGCCATAAATTGAATACAATATTTTAGAATTTGTTTACAATATTTATGAAATGATTATTTTTCAATGCCTTATTATATCATTGATTAATTAATTATACTTAAGAGTCTGCCTTACTCTCAAAGAATTTCATTTTTTCCCTTTATAAGTAAGTAAGCAAGAACAATGTTAGTTTTGTGACAGCATACTGCATGATACTAAAAAGATAGTTGAGGTGTCAAATTAAAAATTAAGGGGTTACCAAGGGAAGTAGATAATTTTTCGGAACCATATAATCACCACGTAAAGTTATTCGATGGTTTAACAAAAAAATTACCTTTATTAATAGAAAAATAAAACAATAATTGGAAAATATAATATTAAGTGGTCAGTAATGCTGCAAGAAAAAAATTACTCAATTAATTGACTCCACCATTATTTTACACTAATTTGATATAATTAGATTAGATTAGATTATTGAAATGGCGACCATACTACTAGGTAGGTATTTTAAGCCAAGTATGAATGAGAGTTTAGTGTAAGATGATTGTTGCGCGATCTTGTAGTCTTGTTACTGACTAAGGCTGACATGTTCCTTAGACAGGACTGTTAATTAATAGCCCAACAGCTGATGGCTACTAAGGGACCTACAGTTTAATGTGGAATCCAAACCACGGCCTCTAAATTACGAATCGGTCTAATTATGTGGATGGTCATTGCGGATTAACGTAGTATTCAATAGTGCGGACGTTATTCCACACAAGAGAACACAACACCCACCGACCATCGCTCACAACTATCCACAATTCGTGACCTCCAACAAGCTGGATTACAGGATGTCGCCACCATCCCAGTCATATGAGATGGTGGCGACGTCCTAAAACTAATAGACATTTTATTATTTGGTATTATTATTGTTGGTATTATTTTTAATTCACTTCCAATAATACTCCAATAATACCAATAATACTCTAAAACTTAGCTATTGATCGTTACGTGTACGAAAAATAAGGGATTCATTTAGCTGTAGCTGATTAAGAAAATGGAAGAAGCAGTTAATTGCTTGCCAGTGTCACAGTCGTAGTAAATAAATGCAGTAATCTCAAAGTCCTTTGTCTGACACAAAACCCGCGTGAGATTCAATTATTACTTGTGACAAAAGGGTCCCATCTGATTATAATGGAATAAACAATGGCCGACCTTTCTCGGCAAAGATAAACCTTTCCACTGGCGCTGAACATGAGTCTTCCTTTTGACGGTAACTGATTAACAATGTTACCTGAACTATTCAGTTTTGTGAAATCAAACATTTTATTACCAATATACAATTTATTTTGTTTCAACAAGAATGTTTTTCTTTACGTTACACGTTAGTTTTAACGATATCCTATTACGGTTTTACAAAATACAAGGTGTGGCCTAATCTAGTTTTCCATTGAAAATATAAACTTAGCTAAAGAAATGTTGCATAGGTAATTCTTTGGTCACAACTTAAAATGATATTGGATCCTGTATATTTACAGAATCTTAGAAAATCATAAAGGTGACGGTAATTATTTTTCATTACACTGCACCGAAAACAGCTGCTTTCGACATAAGTTGCGAGTACAGAAAGTAAGTTTTTCCTGCCTAGGCCGGGTAAATCAGCTGGAGATTTACCAATACTAGTATTTAGTTACGATCTATGACACTAGTAGCACTCAGCGCTAGTAGATTTAACAATACTGTCAGTGAAGGTTGTTAAAACTGAAAACAGTTATAAAAACAAAATATTACTGTTACCGTTGTACCGGTACTGAGGGTATCAAAATGAGCAACTAAAGGTCAGTTTGAAAAGTGGTATTACTTAATTAGTTCTCTTAATTCATTCTTTATTAAAGTGTAATGAAAAATATCGTTCGTAACTCGGATTAAAAGTGTTATTTCGTACCTTGATCGAATTCCACGCTCGGCTAGTAAACTCGATCGTGAACCTGAAACAATCACTTTCCCTTGTAATGAAACATACGATACTAATTTTATTTTATTGGACTTAACAACGAGTCTGTGTTTTAAATACACATCGTTTCTAGTTGTGAAGAATCTCATGCCATTTTCAATTACCCAAGAATTACATTCAAATTACAATGTTTTAGCTACAGATATTCTATTACAATTTTTTTAAATAATACAATGAGAAAAACGGAAAAATCAAAATAAGAGTAGAATCTTCCGGATTCGTTGTGTGGTTAACAGGCGTCGGAAAAGTCCCATAAAATGATATTAGTAACAGTTTATTTGTGTAATTAATTTACAAACTTAAAAAACACTACAATTCTAATGATTGGTCTCATAAACTTACCTTATGTATATTATTTGTTATTTTAAGTTTATAAATCAATCTTTACTTTTTATTAGTTTAACACTGAAAACGTTTCCAAACGGGTTATTCGATTTTAACTTTATTTCATTATATATATTTAGTTTGAGTGGACTACAATACCTTCAGTATTAAAAATTATAAAACATTTTCAGAAATTTTTATTGTTAAAATAAGTAATGAAACGGGACACATCAAAGTGTAAGAGATCGAAATAATTTCTCGAAAGGAGTTGTGTTGAGTCGAGTTGTTCTTACAGCTGGAGGGGTGTTTGACAGAAGCCAAATTTGTCCTAGCACGGTCGCGCCCCTGCCCCAAGATAAATGAAAGGGAGCTAACAGTTTTCAGGGACAGAATGTGACAAGATGGAAAAATGTGTCTCCATTTACGTTTTACCAAAGTTTCTTAAAAGTTTGACTTCTGACATTTCCTAATATTTTTGATTTTTTATTTCTGATAGTCGTGCACTAAAAGATGTTTAACAATTATTATTAACACCTTTTAAAACTAGTAGGCAATTAAAATGGTAATAATGTTTGAAATATTTCAAAAATAGTACAAACTTATGAGTGAATGATTTGTTGAACATCTAAATATAATTGCGTTTAGCTCTATTATTTTACGTATACTTTTGCATTTCGAAACTCAGTAGCTATAAAAAATGTAAAAAAATCATTAAATTTTATTACTATGAATATTTTATTTCCCTATCTTTATTGAACTTTTATATCTAATATTTTTATTTTATTGTTTTGATTCAACTTTAAGTTTCTGACTATAGTTGTTTGAATAACTATAGTTTTAGAGTTTTTATAATATACCTAGGTACAATCTGTAATGGTAAGTGTTAGTTCATCATAGCTATTAGACGTATGCACTTAATAGTATTTCAAAAAACATAAAATAATTTCTGAATTCAAAACCCCAGTTCCAAAAGCGTACTAGCCTTAGTCACAGTCTACCGCCTCGCAGAAGCCAGCAGATAGCTAGGGTCAACAAGCAGACGGAAGGGTGAATTTATTTATTGTCGGCGTAGTAATATCTGTTGTCGACCAATGGCTGACAACACACCCTTTTTCCTTTCATCCTCAATCATCCCCTCTTTTCCCCAACCCCCTCATTTACTCGCTACCACACTCTAATATTTTTCTTCCCCGCTTTTCCTTGTTCCACACATTTTCCCTATCCCACACTGTTTCTTTGTTTAACCTTCCTTCTCTTCCAAATAACTCCCTAATTCAACATTTTCTTTGTTTCCCACAATATAGATACTATTTATTTTAACGGTATTGTAAAATTATCTTGTGTAAAAATCTATTTTATCAACGTAAAGGTTTCACAGTTCGACGACCATAAATATCGTGCACGAAATGCATCTGAAAACATTACTCGCCAACAGATAAGCTCCTCTGAAAAGTTTAAGTTTAGATTGGAAAACACTTTAATGGTACGGTTAAACATGACCAAACAATTTATTGCTTTGTTTTGTTGTCTAGAAACTACGTTAGTTTCTAGAAATTGCTCATTGTCTAGTAAACGTTTATGCTTAGCTTTATTAGAATGCCTAATGGAAATTTTACCATCGATATTCTAACTGAATAGTATATCTTAAAAATACGAAATCAAGAGCCAAGTTATAAAATTACAATGTCATACCATGTATTATTTACCACTTATATTGACAGAAATCCCAATTTACTACGTTATTTCAGTTTTTAATATTTCCTTTTATATTTATTAATTTGTATTTATCACTTAGACTCATCTGATAAGCTTTCGACGAGCTGTAACATCAAATTATACATCAATTATATACATCAATCTCTATAAAAGCATACTCTTTTCTTCCAGTCTGTCTTTTACGTTAGCTAAGTATTGGTAATGGGAAAAACTACATTCAATAATCCATGCTAAATAGCTGAAATATTTATATTTATAACACGTAAAATAACTTTATATATCTATTTATTCAGCTAAGTATTACTAAATCCAACCGAAAACAAACGGCATCAGTGGACCGACACATACTTTCTTCCTTAAGTAAATTTGAAAACGAAAATCTGCAATTTTATTTAAAGTTAATCTAAATATCGTTTTAAAATGTATTGTTTCCAAAAATTATCGTCCAATAGCCAAAATTACATCAAGAGAGACAAAGTTAAATTAAATTAATTGATAGAATTTTATAGAGAGAGAAATAACCCCCTCCCCCAAGACAACGTGCTGCGTTTAACATGGACAGTAAATTTACTTTTTCTCTGAAACTATTATTCGTAGACATATAATTCAATATACTAATTTGATTACTTTTTAAGCTAATTTAATGGCGGTAGTCAAATTTTTCTTAAAATAATTTTTAAAGCCCATCTATTTTAAAACGTCATTTTACAGACATACGGGTGGTGTCATGTTCTTTAGTACTCTATGCACTATAAACTATTGAATTTTAATCATAACCGTTAGAGCTGCTTTTGAGAAATTTGGATTTTTTACGTGATTCAAGATTTAAAAAAAACTAGTTTTATGGGTAGAACCCCCTAGTCTTTACCCAAAAAAGTGAAAATACGACTGAAGATACAGTGAATGTTTTCATACCTACCGAATTTCATCTAAATTGGACCAACGGGGTAGGCTGTGGGTCTGTACACATTCAGACACGCACATACACACGGGTAAACAGACATCACATCGATACCCACTTTTTGAATTCAGGGGACCCCAAAATGGATATATCCACTCACGCTCAAATTCAAGAATATGAAAAGAATACTTTTCCATATACTATACTAGTGGTAGAAAGTAAAAATTTTACCACCCATTTAATGTCTGTCAATACTTAAGACCTGTCTCGAGTCTGTCAATAGTCAATAGCTCCTATACCTATACCTCCGTTGTCTTGGATTCTTTTTAAGAAAAATGTTAGTTTTTGATCGTAAAATATGGTTTAGGTGTCAAACCAAAGTTAAATAGTTACCTAGGGAATCACACTCCCCCTTTTTTTATTTTTCCGTCATAAAAAATATAGGTAGTCGTTAATAATCAGATAAAACTGCGTAGTTATTATATTTTTCCGGAAAATAAAATAAAAAAATATCAATTTACCTCCAGTTAGACACCTTAACCGCCGTTTTACGACTATCGTGTTATCAGTAATGCTGCCATAAATTGAACATTTATCTTGAGGTGCTATAAGGAAACACTTACCCAGTAAAATAGACTGTTAATAAGTGGGCATATTTATTATTTTAACATTTTTCATATAAAACGTTTTGTTTGAATTAATTTACACTAATAAATATAGTATTTTTATTTAGTATAACGTATTATGAACATCATTGCTCTCTGATTTGATATAATATGTACTAATAATAGATTATATATTATAGTGTATATTGATTTGACGAAGGCATTATAACCTACTAGCCAAAGTACCCGTTCTTCGCACGGGTTAAAAAGGCTGAAATGTGTAGGCTCTACTAATACATTTAAGTTATTGTTGATTAATTCTTCATTGTTTACAAAATGACAAAACACGAGTGTCTACAACATTTCAAAGTAATGTTGCAATGTGTTGCATGAGTTTAAGATCTATCTTTGTGTAAAATTTCAAACTGTTTGGTTCAGTATTTCTTGCGTTTACTTGCCATAACAAACCCACAAACAAACAAACATACAGACACCACCTCTTCTTTATAATATTATAGATTTCTAGTCTATAATATTTTTTAGTCTATTAGTCTTAGTAGTTAATCTATCAATCTCATTAATCAAAATTCTCATTCATACTTAGCTTAAAATACCTACCTTGTTGTAGGGTCGCCATTTCAATAGTTACTTTCTTAGAGTCCAAACTAAATTACTCATTTAACGGATTAAAATATTTTGAGGTAAAGTTTCGATACTTAACTCAATAAAAACTAAACGAATAAAAATAACATAACAAATCTACCCATAATCTTAAGATAAATTCAGCTAACATTCTTCTCACTTAATCAATCTATTAGCGAAGGTGACACTTTGGGGATCAGATCACGTATTCGATAAGCTTAGAAGGCAGGGAAGGAGGGTGGAGTAGAAATGAGATGGTAAGTACATGAGATTAAAATTAAAACTGTAGAGAAACATTCCCAGTTGTAGACGGGGCTGGACGATTCGGCAGTGATGAATTTTGTTTTATTATGTAACATATTTGTAATGAAATGGACCTATTCACATATTACATTGTACACATTAAATTTAATTAATATTTTAATAAAACACTTATTTATTACGTTATTTTTGAATTTAAATAACGTGCGGTATAACAAACAAAACATCTGTAGTATAAACAAAATTTAATCCTCTAATCAGTTTACTAGATTAAATGTAAAATTAGTCAAAAGAATACTTGCCGACTAAAACATTAGGAGCAACGTCAAAAATGTACAGTAAATCTTTATAAGAATGGAAAATGGAACATAGGGTCTAAATTATTGAAAGCCATATTTTGCATAAAGAATGATTATAAATCATACTTAAATATAACAAATTCGGAAAAGAACTTGTTACTTCACAAGAATTTCAACACTTTATAATTATTACAATTATTACTTTTTGAAATGGAAACCTTCCTACCTATGAAGGATTTTAAGCCAATTATTAGTGAGAAATGAGTGTAAGATGATTGCATTACGATTTTGTAGTCTTGTTACTGTTAAAAGAGCTGCAGTTTAAAACGGAATCCCAACCATTTTTGCCTCCGAATTATGATTTGGTCTAAATATGAGAATGGTCTTTGTAGATGAACGTAGTATTCAATAGGGTGGAGTTTACTAATGAGGGTCATCAAATGGGTAAAAATATAAAGTTCCCAGGGGACATAGTACATGTACAAATAATAAACGAAATGGAAAGAATTATTGCTGTTTATATTTATGATTTTTACATGGTTATATCTTAGCTTTGGGGGGGAGGTTTGGCAATTTGTAAGATGAAAATTTTAAACAGGCTTCCATAAAAACTGCTAGAGCTAGTGTATTGAATTTCGAATAAGAATAAGAACAGCTGTTTAGAAGAACTGAAAACATTCCCTTTAAACAAATCTATGATCTAATCTATTTCCCACAGGAAGTAAATACAACCATTTTTTTATTTACGTTTTTACAATTTTATTCGCATCTAACTGAATACTTGGAAGCAAAATAAAGTGATATTTTTTATTTTACTAAAAGAGTACGTTATAAAATACACGATTTTAATATTTATTGCTAATTATCAGCATCAATCGTAATAAAAAAGATTAAATAAACACCTTACACAATTCAGGAACTTCAAACCCTCCCAATCCAACATTAGCTTTGGCCATTTGTTAGTCAAAACAACCAACTAGTCAATAAATGACCAAACCACAGCTGCAGGGTCTGCCAGTTAATGACCTCATTTATGTTAGTCCGCTCTGTACGACTACCTACTGTACAAGCAAAACAGAAATCATCACATTGCTCTGTGTATTTAGTGTTAATGCCTAGAGAACTTAAATTTGTTTTTTTATTTTTCATTATATAATAACTGTAGAATGAATATTTAGAAAGAATAATTATGTGCTATTAACTTTTAAATATCATACGGTAAGATGCTACTTTACTTTTGTTGTAAAAAGGCTAGTAATGCTAGAAGTCCCGCCAGCCGGTCGGCTTTTGACACGAAACATATTATTTTGTCCCTCAATTTGGGCGCCGTTTATTATTAGATTTTCTTCAAACTTAGAAACAATATACATAGTTGTATTAGAGCTCTCATGCCTCCAAAACGATTAGTTTCAGCGATGAAAAGTAACTGAATTTTCGTTGGTTTTAATATTTATTTCTACTTACACAATTTATTTTTCGGATATCTGTTATGAGTGTCTTAGAACCAACGTGTATCTTTAAGACTAAAAAGGTTTTAACATTACATCTTTAGTCATTTCTTCCCGAGCAAGGAACTGCCGAGGAATATTTTTCGTGTTTCTGCAAGGGTGAAGTAGGCTTAGTGAGTGGTTTATTTTATTTCACTTAGATACATGTAATGAGTTTTATTGTGAATAAATAACGAAAAGGAGTCAATAAATTTCTCAATGACATTTAGAATTTAAAATATTCTTTGAATTAATTTTCACAGGTTTTTAATACACTTATAAACAATTCTAAAATTTCCTTGATAATCGTAGCAAAAATTATTCTAATCAATTATAAATATTGATTTCATTTTGATTGATTCATCAATATTTTATAAAATTAGGATGATTTTCCTGCTTTGAAATCATTTATTTCTGTTTCAGGTAAATACAAGTGTGGCCAAATAAAGCTGTAAGTATTCTAATAAAAATTTTACGTGAAACAATTCAGTAAAATAAACGTGATTACTATTATTTTATATATGACTTAATTGATAATATTTTCTTACATTACAGTTCAACTACAAGATCAAGTGTACGTTTTTGTATGCATCATCATGTCTACTGTATACTGTTTTATAAATACTCGTATGAAGCTTCTATCTTGTAACATATTCCAATGTGATTATGTAAAAGGTGAAGTAAAATAGTTTTGGCAAACTCGAGATTAAATTTTACTAAATTTTCTTCGTATTTCGATCGGGTTTAATTGTGAAAAAGTTAAAAAACTGTAATAGGATTCTAACAATATTGTAGTAATTAATTATGTGAACTAATGTTCTTGCAACATTAACAGACGTTTAGAAATTCCAAGCTCGTAAATCTAGTCGAGGTATTGAAAACAAACAATTTCACACGAGACACATTGCCTATATCCGACTCCGCTCACTGCATTATTGGTACTATTAATCATTCCTGCCTTTACACAGTTCAACACTGGAAATTTAGTGTACATAGAGTATGCCGTTATCACCTAATTAAGTCTCTACTGTTTGCTTTATACGTTATAGTTTTCAGTAGTAATAATTTGTCATTACTAAAAAACACTAACAAAACTAAATAATAGAGTGTTTCTCGGTGAAATAAATTTCTTTTATTTAATAATTATATATTAAGAGATACGGTTTTTTAACACACTATGACTAAGTCAACTAAAAATGTATGATTTTAAGTTTTTATTTTTTTCATATTTTATAAACCTTCGTACAAATTGTATTTCGTCATCACATTGTCAACACCTTCAATCAACCTCTTAGAAATGAAATTAATTTTTGAAAGCTGTTCGTAATTTTAATCTTGTTTTTTAATCTTGATAAACCTGATACTAGTTTTTACACTTTCAAACTAGTTTTAAGAAAATCTAAATTTTTCCTGGACATGAAACTTGAGGAAAGTATTTTATACATAAATTGGTTGTTAATCGTTCAATTATTATCATTGAGTTTTAAACGTTGTTACCTTAATTATTTTATAGTTTATAATACCATATTTTAAATTAGTTTGTACATACTGCTCTTATAAAAGTTTTAATGATATGAATTTTGTCTGAGTTTTCAAAATTATTATATAACAAATTGTTTTGCCAAATCATTGGTTTTCATTGATGGGAAATATATATAATTGAGGAATGTTCTTTATTTCCATATTCTGTCATTTCAGTACATCAACTTAACTATTTCGTATCTTATTACTACGCTAAAAATACATATGGTGATACATGATGTGTATCGGTCATACTGAAGACATATTGGTCTTCTTTTTTTAGTATATAAACAATAAGTGGTAACATTCATACAATTTATGATCAACAATTTACTATGGTCTATGATCTCTTGAAAGGAGACAACTGAATATAATCGTTGGCATAACTATGGACAAAGGTTTTCCTACAAAGCCCATCAATTTCAACAAAAAATATAGGAATTACTCTCGTGTGTTTTAGTTTCAAATAACCAAGTTGAAGGTTAAAAATGACCAAGTTATGAAAACATGAGTTACGACGGCTGCGATGGGAGTGGTGAGGGGGTTTAGCATATGAAGACCTTCGTTACAGAAACATCAGTCCCCGAGGACATTGGCGAACTCTGTTGGCAACTCCTTGAACATCTCAGCCTTCCATCTGATATCTGTCACATGATGGGAAACACACAACACTGCTTACGTTTAAATAGTTTAGTGACTGTGATTGTGCGCTTACGTTATTTAGATTTTTACTTTGGACATTTACCATCTCAATCAGTAAAACAAAATTTTCGAGAACTAAAATATGTGCTTCATCAGGTGACCTGGAACCTATAACATAACAACTTTAGTAAATAATCCAGACTACAACAGATACCAAACAAACAAAGCTACACACACGTCAAAGTACAAAGAAAGAATAACCACACGTCCCAATGACTCTAGAAGCACTGTGAAACCAGCTCACCTGAGAACGGGAGATCAGATACAGATCCCGAAACGTCGTGAAATTGTTTTACTTGTCGTTATGTCTAAATGACATAATATCACTTATTCAAATTTTGGAATCCTTACAGGTCAATATATAATTTCAGTTCATTAATTTAGTGAGGAAGTTTTTTTTTGGTTCGGTGAAAAAATTTATTTATTTTCCATTGTAATAATTTTTTAGCTTTAAGTAATTTCAGAAATAAAATTTTGATTTTTCCCCTAAATCGTTGATCTTTTCCCTAAGAATAATAGTGTTACTTTTAAATTCATACAAAAAGATGATGATAAAATCGTTCAAAGGAATTGTAATATAAAGTTTTACTCAACCAAAATTTTCGAAGCCATCGCTATCGTTATCTGCCCCGATGGACGGCCAATTACATAAAGCCCCGGCGAGAGTTTAAACTGACAGGGTTGTGTAAACAAACGCCGCCAATAAGGGTGGGGGGATGATTGGGGGAGGAGATTGGGGCGCTTTGACACTTGAAACTGGAAAACACGTGTTGTTATCAAAGTAAAGCTATCGATTTTCTAAAAACAGTGTCATTTGTTTTAAACAATAATCAATTTAGTTTTAACAATTTTTTAAAGAATTGTTCATTTAGAAGAAAAAAATCAGAGGGTTTTCTGTAGGAATTATTATTTTATTATTTATTATAATTATTTCAAATAGCAATGAACTTCAATGAGAAAAACAAAAGGGTTATGATAAAAGAATGTCTCCGTTGTATGACCTAATTAAAGTAATCATACAATGAGCCTTTGTGTTCAATTCCGTTTGATTCTTCTTAGTGCGAAATCCTAAAATATCTCGGATGAATTAGGTACGTGTTCATCTCTATTATTTCCAATTGGACGAGTTTAAATTTTAAAAATGAAATTTTCCATCTAAAAACGTTTTTGAGGGACTAAAAATAAAATACCAAAAGTTAACGAAGGTTTTGAAGGGTTTTAGTACAATAACAGTTTTAATCTGACTGGGGATTTTTAATTCCTGTTACGGAATCGTAACCTCATTAATCGACCCAAAAACCTTTTAGTGTTTTCTTTATTTTTTTGGTGAATTTATTCACAATTTTCATAACGATACAAAACACCGGCTAGTTGTTTTCCACCCGTAAGTCACCACACGGCTATCGTATTGTAGTTTCGACTAATTCATCAGAGCGGGGGGTCAGGGTGGGTTTTGTCTTTCCAAATCTGAGCCACAACCTGATCATCTTATTGTAGTTTCCACGGTTTCACCATAGCTAGCGGAGGTTGTTTTATTTCTGGTCGTGTGTGACAATCTGGTCATCTTTTTATAGTTTCCACGATGTCGTGTTAGCTAGGGGAGGTTTTGTTTTGTGGTATTTTTTGTCTGTGTGTCACAGCCTGGTCATCTTGTAGTTTCCAAGGTTTCGCCATAGCTAGGGGGAGGTTTTTGTATTTCTGCCCGTGTGTCACAGTCTGGTCAATTGGTTGTAGTTTCAAACGTTTCACTACAGCTAGGGGAGGTTATTGTATTTCTGCCCGTGTGTCACAGCCTGGTCATCGTGTTATAGTTTCCACGGTTTCGCCAGATCTAAGGGGAGGCTGTTGACTTTCCATTTCACCGCGGTCGTGACGTGTTTACGTTCTCGATCACACTGTGATGGTATTTTTAGGGTGTGGTGTTTGCGAGCCCGTATGGTGTACATTAAGCCTATGCGTGTGCATTTGTGATATAATTTGCAGTAGACATTATTTTTGCCAATAATAAGAAAAGTTTGTGTATCGGTTATTACAACATTTTGTTATACAAAATAGAAGGAAAAACGAAAAGTTACCCTACGGTATATTGTTATAACCGCAGATTGTTTACACGGGTACCTGAAGTGGTAGGAAACATTTTTGTAATGAATTGAACCACACTAACATAAATGAATGAAAACGATAAAAAAATCTGTCTGTACACAATAGTTCAAACGGTTAGTTTAGTTCAAAAATTTAACAAACTAAAATTTTGTTTAATTAATATGATAAGGTATCCCTAATCTAAACTATGCATTAAGATTAGAATTTGTTATTTTCACTGAAAACTACCATTGAGCATTAGTTTTACAAAAAAATTGTCAAAAAAAGACAAAAACATATTACTGAGGACATATTCTGTCAGAGAGTAAAATTTTAAAAAAATTAAATAAAAACTAAAGCACAATGGAACAAAAACTAAGTTAGTTTCACACTCCATACATTCCAGTTTGTAAACAATATATCAGTCTTTGTTACTCTTACTCTTATTGCGAAACAGGTGTAAAAGTTCACCAATTTCATGGAAAACATTCCCCAAATAGTGCTTAAGTATTAAGTAGTTACCAAACACCCAACAGATAGAAGCACATAATGGAATCTCTGCGCGTCGAACAAGATCCATCGAACCGTAGGAGAGATGTTTTTGCATTACATAAAATATTGTTCGTCGAACCATGTTGAAAGATAAAGCAGCTGTTTATAGCAACACGAATGATACAGTAAAAAAACATTCTTTCTTTTAAATTCGTTATTGGTAATGTGGATTTATGTTATTTATATTTTTTACACATATTTTCCATCACGATTTTTAATAAAATAAAATTTCACGACGTTTCGGGATCTGGAATCTGATCCCGTCCAAAGGCAAGCTAGTACCTAAAACTTAACACGATTAGTACATAATCCGGATTAAGCCGGCATAGAGCTGAAAACAGAAAGTTTAAAGCAAAAAACTTCCTAACAACTAGATCAAAAATTACGCACACAAAAAACAAAACACGTCCACTCGTCACGAAGACTCGTCCACGACTGAATAGGAGTGGGCGTTCCACGGAACCGGAAACGATATGGCCGCGGCAAAAAACATGAAACCCAGGCCAAGATAACTAATAGATAAATTAATACCACTTACTAGCCTTACTACGAGTTAGTATAACACGAGAATGCTGTTTCAGATTTATATTAACACTATTTACACATTCTTTGTTTTCCCTATCCCCAAGCTCTTTGTTGACAATTGACAGCTATAACGGCCGGATCTCAACTGAAGATTGACTATTGATCGATGTCAATATTCAGTTGAGATATGACAATAGGTTCTGTGCATAACAAGTCAGAGACTGTTGCGCCAGTGCTTGTAGAATTGTAGAACATGCGCTTGATGTTATAAGGTAATCCGGACTTCACAAAAATAATACTAATCAAAAATTAATTTTATTTCTACGTTGTTAAAGACTACATGTTGGAAGCCGTATTGTTGGGAAGATTACTGCAATTATTTATTAATACACAATTAAGGCGTTTATACTATTTGCAGAGGTACCTACTAAAGTATTATCTAATATAAGATGATCAGATTCACTGTATGTTATCTTCGTACTTCAAATGAGTTTTTTGACAACATTTCGTAATGCCTAATACATATGAGAGTAGATTAAATCCATCATTATTACATTTCTTATAGTAAATTTTGAGAATAAATATATAAGCTAGTTTTCCTTGTAAATCTATAAATATGCAAGAAATGTTTTGCAAAAATTTTATATTTTACGTGTTTCATAAGTATTGTTATATGGAAGTTGATCAGGTTATTACTGAAAAAACATGTATATTTTCTACACTTCTAATTCTAAATAGATTGTCAATTGAAAAAAGATTTAAGTTTAAACCTTTCAGTTTGTTATACATGAGATGCACAACTGATTGTGTCTTGCCAGGTTTTTTCTTCTTTTGGATCATTGAATTGCAGTACAGAACTACCAACATTGTAACACAGACTCTACCTTTACTTACCGATGTTTTCCCCTGAAACACGTTGACTAGCCATGTTCTTCCCATGTTTAAATAAAAGCCTATATCTTTGGACTAAGTAGACACTTCCTATTTCAACTAAATAGCAAAATTATATTAATCGTTCTCTATCAATTGTTATAATTCTTCGAAAATTAAAAAAAAAGCTTAACAGGGGTTTCCCCTAGACCCCTCAAATTTAGTTCTATCAAAATTTTATCGATATGATGAATAACTTTATAGTATGAAGTAGTGGAAATATGAATAAATGGGAGAAGGAGCGGATTTGACGTTCCTTTGATCAGAAACAGGCTTCGTCTTGTGGGGTTGAGATCAATGCCGTCAAAAAGTTGCTTCTAATTATTACAGTTCTTACTAAAATTCCTTATAATAATCTACGCTTTAACACATTTAAAAACATTTTAGCTCACACTATATAATTAACTTATTTATTTATATATTGGGTTATCTATAAATACCATTTGTTTTTCAATATTTCTTATTATTACTTTTATTATTGCACATACATTTTTTAACGAGATATTAAAATCATGATTGAAGTGAGAGATTGCACCACATTTCCTTTCAATGAATCCGAGTTCCACATTGAAGTCAGAATTTTAATGAAATCCCGCTCTCACATCCAGTGTTAAGAGTTTGAGCAACTGAGCTAATTAACAAACCTTCTCTCACTCCTTGTTTTTTATTTTTTCATTTCAATAAATTCTTATAAAACAATTATTATTTATCCAATCCTTTGTTCATGAAATTTATACTGATTTGCATAAAATCACAATAATAGTACTGTATCTAAATATAACTCGAGAACTGCTGGACTGCTTTTTATGATCTGTGATATTGAATTTTATTTAGTTCTTTTTATTAATTTTATTTCTTAGTGGGCATGCAGTGCATCACATAAACATAAATGTATCTTTATATTTTATCTGAACTGTCAAATTGTAATTGGGCTTGTCCTGTATGTTTGACATGTAAATAAATAAATAAATAAATAAATATTTCGGATTCGTCTCTGCTTTGAGTAGGCTATAAGCATATTCAGTTTTGTATTTAACCTTAGAGATAAGCCCTACTAGCCTGTTCAATTTGAATATAATTAAACTTATGACGAAAAGACGTGATGCATTTTGATTATATGCACATATCAATAATGTGAAAATTTTATTAACAGATGATTTTGTGTTGCTTTATTTCCATCAGTCGACAGCAGCTAACGTCATTGTGTGTCATTTTCAGCGAATGTTTGTGCTTGTTTAAAAAATGTATAGATTACTGGTTGGTTGGTTTGTCCCAGTGTAATTATTAATTGTTTTTTGTGATTAGACAATGAATGTTAGACTACGAGATTATTATTATAAACAATGCCCTGATTCAGAAAGTGTAATCCTTCCTATAAAACCCGTATGCAGTTAGGTTTTGCTTTGGTTTAGGTTGAATTGGAAAACTTTAAATCAATCCACTTAAATTTATTTGTTTTGTGGGAATGTTATTAATATGTATTATCGTTTCGCGATAACGCGAACCAGAATATCTCATTTTTCACAATGAAGCCGTAATGCTATTCGACTTCAGAGCATGTCCAATCTTAACGTTAACACTTATTTACTGTTAGGCGTTACAAAATTCACCGGGTCAGCTAGTTAAGAAAAAATAATACCTGTATTAACAAGTTAAGTGTGTTAGTTGTTCAAAAGGTAGCAATATGTCCTTTGAACTTAATGTAGCATTCCCAGTGTTGCCAAATTTAATCAGTTTTGTCCACCATATCATGAATCACCTATGTATAAGTCGTAGAAAGAGAGAAAACAGAGTTTAAACAAATGTATTTATTTGGCATGACATGTGGTGATGGAACGCATTTGTGGCTTTTTGTAGTAAGAACTTTTATATAGTAAGAAACCGATTCGGTTGACGGAAGATCTAGTCGGCCGTGATCTAGTCGGCCGTGTCGTGGTCGTCTCGACTTTTGTAGGTCTCTCGCTCTCTTCGACCCAAGCCTTCTTCATAAATGTTGATCTAGTTTAAGTTCTTGGGAAATCGCATTAGGACGCTCAGTGTTCACTAAAATTAACATGGAGTAATATTTTATACGTTTGGGGAATGCTAGGTAGCAGTAGGGAAATTATTTCTTTTATAAGTGGGAAATTATTTCTAAATTTAGTTCCATCCAAGCCATAAAGGGTGGCGTACACATCCCATTGCTTTCATACTAAGTGAGATTTGATAGCAATGCCTAAAAATTGTGAATTATTTTGTTATTTTTCTTCAAAAAAATCACGACAAAAAATATTGATAAAGTTTTATGTTTTAGTACTTATTTAGCTGAAAGACATTCCAGTTAGTTTACTGATGTCCTTGTGTAAAAACCCCTGTAATCTCATCTTTTAGTGGCAACTAAACCAACATACCAACAACAATACCAAAAAGTATGTTTTGTTATTTTGAAGACCAAAAGCACTTTTTCATTTTATTTAGATTATTTTAAAAAGTACAATGATTCTTTATGTAATTGTTTACAATATTTCCTTCAACTCAATTATCTTCTGTTACTAACAATGTGGGACTTAAATATGATGAACAAGCTATATTAAGGCCCGTTCAGCCTAGAATGTATAGTTAACTATGAAAGTTAGGTTACCTGTGTGTAACGAGATTTGGTCGCAGACAAACAGAGCTCTGCGGAGTTAATTTAGGTTGGTTATTGATATTTTTACACTATCAATAATCTCCTTATCTTAACTCCGCATAACGCTGTTGGTCGACGACACGTCAAAGACACGTTGCGTTACATCATAATCCCGTCTAGCTAATAAATCCGTCATAGTCCGTCCCGAATCGGCGTTCAGGGCGGGGGAAAATCACTCGCACAGGTTACTAGCAGGAATCTAGCCGCCATTATCACTTTCAACTCCCTCCTCAAAAATGCCGAGCGCGCTTTAATACTATTTGTTTATTCATACTAAGGACCAAAATAGTTAATTAAAGAAGTATGGAAGATATTGGAGTTAAGACAATTATTGTAAACATTTAACATTCTTCCTTTAGTTAGTATTACCAGTTAGAAACTAATTCATTATGGGCTGGTCGCTGAAAGCCTCCTTTGATCAACATTTGTGCCTAATGACCTATAGAGATTCAATAGACCTATTCACGCCATGCTCTCGAATGCTACTTCGGAACACGCAGTAATACTTCATAATACACAGCGGCCTAAAGGCACTTTAGGTCTCTTGATGGCCTCTGTACCAACAAGTGGACAGATCTTTAATATTTATACTTATCTAAAAGTATTACTTTATTTACTTCGTAAGTATCTAGTTGTCGTAGAAAATTATATAGATTTCGTATTCTTATATTTTACAAATTGTGGCCTATACCACCAATGTTTTTTACCCTGAGTTGATTGTTAGTTATTTTTACACATCTAAAATACGAGTTAAGTGTGGACATCAAAAATGTATCAATTCTGAAGGAAATAATTTAATTATGAATTTTACCCTACGAAAATACTCCCTTAGCGTTAAAATGGAACACTTTTGAGTACAAACGGAGCGTTTGAAGATGATCTCCCTAGAGAGAAGAAGCATTAAAGAGATTCAGAGCTAAGTAAATACATTAATATTTTACAAGGCGAAATTGTTATTTCTTTGAATGAGTTTTCTGTGTGAAAAGTAAAATAAACATCAACAAGTAAAAACTTGTTCTAGTGTGGTACGCAACTGTAATTTTTCGATTACAATTGTTTCTATAAATATTACCCATGATTGTTGTCAAATTATTTAATTGAAAACTACTAGTTTGTGTCTATCCTAGTTCTTAGTTTGACAAAACCTTTTCAAAATATATTAAAAATAGTTAAAATACCATGTGTGCATAGCCTATACTTTTAAACCGAAATGGCACCCATCCAAGAACGTATTTTAACCCACTATTCCTATTAAAATCTCATTTTGTGTTGGTTTATTATGAAGAATACAATTTTCCATATATTTTTATTTTAGAGACACTTATACAGTACAACTAGTAAATTTATTAAAAATTCATCACAAGAGGACTGACTATTACATGAACTACGCGAGTATAATGTCTCTTCGATAAAAAATTAATTACAATGAAACATTTCTGGGCGTTATTGTGTTCAGAACCAATTAATTAAAACTGTACCTAAATCAGTGATAAGAAGAATTTGTAAATGAGTATTTTTTTATCATGTCGTATTCCTGAACTCTCCTCCCAATCAACAACAACCTTGGTCTTACAACAAATTAATGAACAATCTCCGTTGGATTTCAAAATGAAGCGAGGCAATTTCCTCAAGAAATCGTAAATGGATTCCAACAAGGAAATTGCCATTTGTGGAAAGATAGAAGAATCAAAGTGTATTTTAAGTTTTGTTGTCAGTAGGTAAAGGAATATTGATCCTTGTAAATAAAGTTTTTATTTTCATACTTGTTTCTTCTATATAAATTAAAACTATATTTTTAGGTCCATTCAAAGTTATACAAAGGATCCTAGAATATAACCCTATCAATTTAATTTATGATGTTACTTAAGACGAATTGCATCCCTCTTTTGAAATATAAATAATTATCATGATTTCTAAAATAGACTATCCACAAATTACATACTCGTATCATACATTTATTTATTTAATTTTTTTAAAGAATAAAAATATTAAAGTTGCTTCAAATACAGATTTGCCTGGAAATGACAAATACTCTCTACTCTCGGTAAAACATTGGATACTATATTTTTATATATTTCTGTCAACCAATTAAAATGATTTAACTAAATCGTATCAAAAGCTACAAACATCTAAAAAATGAATCTTTTGAACATGCTTGGTAAAATATTTTACTTTTTTTAGTTCAAGATTTGGCCAAGAGTAGATTAACACTTAAATTTAATGGATTATTAAAAATGCATTATAAATTTCAACATTGATTAGTAAAGGTATTTTTTTGAATGTAAAACAAAATGTTTAGATTTAAAAATTTATGTAAAAGCCCAGGTTTATTAATTAATAGCTCATCAAAGACAACTTATAGAATACGTCAGATTTTCATTCTAACAGTTATTTATCTAAGTGAATTAGTGTACAGTTTGGTATTGTCCTTCGAATCCCCAATAAATGAACATTTTAGCATTTAACTTTTTATGATGAAAAGCAAAAATAACTCCTTTTCAGGTATAAAAATAAAATTACTACATGATTCTCTACTTGCAAACGTTTTTAACATAGTGTACAATATTTTTAACTATCCAGAATATTTTATACAAACACAACATTCGAATCTAAAATTAAGCAATTCACTGTATGTTTTCACGGAAATTCAACACAGTTAATTGTTTGCAAACAACTAAATGTAATTAAACTTGACTTGATGAGCAAACTAAACCAGGGACAAACTACAGTTTCTGCTTCAACACGTGAGCTCGGGGGGACGAACACACACACACACACACACACACACACACACACACACACACACACACACACACACACACACACACACACACACACACACACACACACACACACACACGCACGCATGCACGTATTCACACATACCTCGGCCCACACACATCCTACGACGTTATTAATTGTTGTGACAATCTCAACCATTAATAATCTGACAGTCAACTAACTAGTCATCATTAGGCAATTTGTCCCATCCGCTCTGATGATAAATGTCTGCCAATCTATTGGTGGGTGTAAGGCGTTAAAACGAAGTTGATAGTGTAACACAATCGAAGTGAATTAGTTGTTTCGTTATGAAATTTTAAGTACAAGAAAGTCAATAGAATATTAAGATCTTCATAAGTGTTCATAAAGTTTAATTTAAATACGAAAAATTTAATAATACGATTTTCTAAACCAATATGAAAATTTATATGCATTAAAAATGCAATGAAGTTTAGAAAATTGTAGTCGGAAAACTTGTTTCTAGTCTCGTATATAAATTATGCATTTCCGACAGTAAATTAGCTTTCATATGTTAATTTTTGTTGAAAGCTATTCCAGTATTAATCTTAAAATTTTACACAAATATTCATTACTTGTATTAGTTTACTTATTTAATATGCTGTTAATTCGAGTGCCATAGTCTGATAAAATAGGTTTAAGTTTATGTCGTACGAGTAATGTGTGGTTAAGGGCTATATTTTTTTACGTTTCATTAGTGTTGTTTCACTTTTCTTAAAAGTATTTTTATGTAAATAAAATAATAATAAATAACATAGACTTTCAGACCCAGACTTAACCATTGTCAGTCCCAATACTGGTTTGCACAAACCCCCGACATCCCCCAAACACATGCCCAGTGTAGTAGAGTGGACAATTAAACCGTAATGAATGAATTTCAGTGGTTTCGTCTGGCACCCCTCCCCCTGCCATCACCCCTTGACACCCCACAGACTACCTCGCGCATCCCCTCCTCATACTCTAGCTCCATTTTAAAAATATCTCTGTGTTTTTAACAAACTTCCAATAGTAAATACTATATAGATATGTCTAAAGAGAATGTTTACAGTTCCTATAAACAACTATTCTTATCAAATTTTGGTCTGACGGATTACCAATACACCCCTGGGCTAATACCTATGCTGAATATTCCGTTCTATGTCAATTGGTTACTGAGATACAGAAACTGATAAACTCAACTAATAAACAAGTTGTTTTTTATAGCCATGAAATTAAACCTATAGAGAAAATATTAAAATGATATATAGCTTATTATTGAAAATATCGTAATAAACATTTTGTATACAGATTCACATAGTCAATCTCTAATACATAGTTTGAAAATCAAAATGATTGTTCCAACACACTCATTTATTGAGTTATTCTTATAAAATGATAAGCAAATTTGCATAAATTCTTTATTATTTGAAATATCATAGTTAAACTTAGTATAACGCTTGATATAATAACTGAAAATCTATTTTTTTATTGTTGTGTCAGAGTTAACGTATTTTTTCTTCTTATCAAGACCAAAACATAGTCTTAAAATATTTTATATATATATAAATATATATATAAACTTATTTGTGTGTGTTGTGTGTTATAACACGATAACTCTCGAAAAAATGGTCCGATCGAGACATTTGTATAACTGTATTCCTACAAATACTCGGACGAGTTCGTAAACCAGACATATCGGTCAATGGGAACGGGTAGTTTGGGGGGTTTTGTACCCCAAAATGGTGTTTTGCGTTTTTCATATGTAATTTAAAAATTTTTAGATTTAATCTCACCATTAGAATCAGCTTAAAAAACTACACAATTAAGTTCCTTAAAATCTTTCTCTATCTCCAACGGTTACCGAGATATAAAAAAATCTAAACACAGTACGTTGTATTTTGAGGCTCCAATGTTAATCTTATGGAGGATAAGGAAAAATTAATATTTCACTTATTAACCAATATTTTTGGATAAAAATTTATATTTAGCTTCATGTGGTTGAGATCTATCCATTTATGCTTAAAAATCATAGTTTATGTGTTTATCATGGCAGCAAACCTGCATACTCTTTTCCCATGTTAATCATATGAGAATAGGCAAACTCCTTTATTTATGGACAGATGTTGATGAAAGTTGGTATAAATGTTAAAAATAAATGTTTTTGAAGGTATAAATGCCTACTCTCAGTGCTCCTCACAGCAGCAAACCTGTACACTCTTTCCCATGTTAATCTTATGGAGAATAGGCAAATAATTCTCATGTTCATCGACAGATTTTGACCACTTGACTTGTCGTATATTATTATTATATTATTGATTTTGAATTCTTGTTATTCGCTGATATCTGATTTTTTTTGTTCCTTTTAGCAGCAGATGTGGATCAAATTCTCTTTCCCAATGTTATTCATATGCAGAGTAACTATATTGATCTTACTTTCTTAAATATCCTATTAAGCATGGTTTGAATCATCACACTTAGTTCATAAAGTAATGGATATCTGCTTAGTGTCCAGGATTGCTGATACATGGGGGGAGGTATGTTATATACATCTGTATTTGGATTAAACCCTTATATTTTAAACCCTATTTGCCTTCAGGAGTGAGTATAGAATAAATTATAATGTTGCAGCACCTGCCGTCTTCATCCATTAGTCTTTTGAAGGCGACCATTTTCGGGAACAAAATGTTCCCATTATCAAGCATACATTAATCCTTAGGTCACTCCAGAACATGTCTTATTGTGTATAGCACAATAAGACATTTGTAATAAAACATTTTAAAAATAAACACTTTACAGATGAATTTTAAATTATTGTCTGGCAACATACAAAAGTTTAAACACTTGACGACGCAGATGACCAACGGCTCGACTAGCCGATACCTGTTTGACGGTTTTGACCTTGGGGTGGGGTAAACTGTTGATTGTGTTTATTTGGCGTTCCACAAACAAAATCTTCGATCCTGTCAAATAATATGTTGGAGCCAAAATTTAGTTTATATTTTATAACGCCTTAAATTGTGTAACATTCACAAACCCAATTACAGTCACATTCTATTGCTCAGTTATTTTTATACCTTTGATTTTTCTTTACTATTTTCAACCTGTTTCAAGGATGTATAAAACTTAGCTTGAAATGTAAACTGTCTTCAATAATAACTAAATTAGTAAAATAATCAAAATTATGAATTTTTAACTGTGCTCCTGAAAAAATTAAAATGATTTAAACTACGTAACTCGTATAATCGTTGTATTTGTTGTATATACATGCTGTGATATCGTATCAGTTGTTGTATATAATGCTATAACAACGAATTGAGTGTAATCTAATCGTCTTTTGAACGCGACCATTTTCGGGAACAAAATGTTCCCATTATCAAGCGTACATTTGTCCTTAGGTCACTCCAGAACATGTCTTATTGTGTATAGCACAATAAGACATTTGTAATAACACATTTTCAAAATAAACACTTTACAGATGAATTTAAAATAATTGTCTGGCAACATACAAAAAGTTTAAACACTTGACGACGCAAATGACCAACGGCTCGACTAGCCGATACCTGTTTGACGGTTTTGACCTTGGGGTGGGGTAAACTGTTGATTGTGTTTATTTGGCGTTCCACAAACAAAATCTTCGATCCTGTCAAATAATATGTTGGAGCACAAATTTAGTTTATATTTTATAACGCCTTAAATTTTGTAACATTCACAAACCCAATTACGGTCACATCCTATTGCTCAGTTATTTTTATACTTTTGATTTTTCTTTATTATTTTCAACCTGTTTCAAGGATGTATGAAACTTAGCTTGACATGTAAACTGTCTTCAATAATAGCTAAATTAGTAAAATAATCAAAATTATGAATTTTTAACTGTGCTCCTGAAAAATTAAAATGTATAATACTACGTAACTCGTATAATCGTTGTATTTGTTGTATATACATGCTGTGATATCGTATCAGTTGTTGTATATAATGCTATAACAACGAATTGAGTGTTGAATTTGATGTTGGGATCGTAAAAATGGGACCACATAACATCTAATGTTATTCTTATGGGAGAACATAGAGTTAAATAGCCTTAACATAAAACCTATCTGGGATATTAGCTTGACTATTTTCATTCACATTCCTTATCTTATCCTGCTCGATGGTGACATAGAATTGTGTCAAATTGTAACTTTTTATGTCTCCTAATTTTCTTTCAATGGTATCTAAACACAGAAAACCCCTTCGAGAAATCCCATTTAAAGCCTTACACTGCCACTTAACCCTCTATCCCAAATAGGCTTAATTTAATCCATTGCTACTTGTGAAATGAATTTTTGGGATTGGAAGATTCACCTTTTCAATGGCTTTATTATTTTTACATGAGATATCAGGACATCAATTATGATGTATTGCTGATGACAGTTCCAGTTTATAATAATTTATAATAGACGTTGCTTAAACTGCATTTTTATATTTTTTACTAACTAAAATGACTCACCAGTAAAGTATTACATTGGCATTGACTTATGTGAATGCCAACAAATGAAAAATATATTTCATAATTTAAAAAAATGATTTTTTAAAATACGTGTTGCAAGTGGTGCCATAACAACGTATTAATATTAATTACGAATCCAGAACTACATTTAATGTTATAAATGATATCATAGCATCACATTAGGTGTTGATAATGACTCTATAAGAATGTATAAAGTGTCACATAGTACGGCCCCAACGATGTTAGGTGTTGATTATGACACTTACATATGAGGTACGTAACAAGTATTATAATCATGTCATAGTAACATAGTAATATATTAGGTGTTGATTATGAAACTATAACAATGTGTCATTTATTATAATATAATGTTAAAAGTGGGAAGCCTATTTGAACGGGATAATAGCCACTTCTTATTAGGTTTTGAACGTGTAATTCAAAAATATGAACATGACGGTATGATTAAATTTTCAATAGTCCGGAAATATTGTAATACAGCATGTCGCGTGACAGGTAGGAGATGAGCACAATTAGCAAAGCGAAATGAGATATGCCTCTGTGTCCAATATATATGATAATGGTGACGACTGTGGGGGACACAGAGTAAATACTGCTGAGTGAAACACAGAGTAAACTCACGTTTTGTGATACAGGAAAACGCTTCGTCAAACAATATCATAATGGAGGAAATTTTACCATCAACTTAAAATATTCATTATATTCTAGTCGCATACATGTTTTGCATCATAAAGCTAATATTTAAAGCTTCTTTGGTTAATGTAATAGCAAATGTCATTAAGACATATTTTGAGAGCCATAAATTGCCATTTATAGTTATAATCATTCATGGCATCCGAAATCACTGTGCAGGACTGTAGCAAATCAATAATGTTTTGTATATAAACTCTTTCTACATAAACATTCTGGGTAATCTTATAATATACATACAATGTACATATATACATGCTATACATATTTTTATTATATGACCTGGTTAGTTGTTTTATATCTTTGTTTGTTATTATTTCAAGTTTATTAATTTTGTATGCAGCTAATTGTATTGTTGTTTTATATGTATAAAATATCAAATTGTTATGAACTATTGATCTGCATGCTTAAAATCACTTGTTATTGTTATTGTTTGGTAGTTTTAACTTAGTCCTTTGGTAGTTTTTTTCTGTTTGTGTTCAGCTGCGACTAAATTTAAGTTAATATTAGGGTGCCTGCCCTTAACTACTGCATGTTATATTGTTTGTTCGTTATTACGTACGTATTCATTACTCAATACATTGAATGAGCTAATTTTTACTAACGTACGTTAAGCAACTGAAGTTTTTATTACATAACATACTGTTTAATTTAAAAAAACTACCTGCCGTTCGTAATTCCATAATCATCATGACTCCCTGGTTCTGCCATAAACTATCTTGAAACGAAGTATAAAATTTTATATGCTTCTAATAATAAATGCTATTTTTAAATTTTAACCCTCGAAGAAATGTTAAATAATATTTTATTAAAATAACAAATTCAATTCCTAATTGATCTAAGATTACCAAACAATTGTATTTATTTCTAAATACCGACTTTAATTTAACTTTTGATTAAACCACGCTAGCCCAAGAGAAAAGCTGGAAGGTTTAAGGTGTGTGAGGCGTTTCAAAGGGCAGAGTCAAATATTTGGCATAGTTTGCCGCGAGAGCGCGTTTGACTGCCGCCGTTGGACATGTACAAAGGAACTCCGTGATACGACTAATATTAGTAACGGGTAAAAATAAGTTTGTATAATTAAAATACAATGGTTGGTCGCTCTAACAAAAAATTAAAATAAATCAAATAGAGTCAGCCTACTTTAACGTTTTATTTTTAAAGTTACTCAATAAAGTATAAAATCATACACTTGATGTGATATAAGATATTATACGTATTGAGTACTTAATACCTATTGAGTTTGACTACTTGTGAGTGGTAAGTCGAATTTCGGTAGTTGTCGGTGGCATGATGAAACTTAAGTCAGCCGTCACTTAAGTTATGACTAGGGGGTGACGTGTCCTGTAATACAGCTACTAAGAGGTCATAAATTGTGGATAGTTATGAGTAATGGTTGTTGGATGGGATGTTCTGGTGTGGATTAACGTCCACTCTATTAAATACTAAGCCCATCCACAAAAAAATCATAATTAGACCAGTTCGTGATTCAAATGCATTGGTTCGTACTCCACGTTAAATTTTAAGTCCCTTAGGTGCTATTGGCTGTTTGGCTATTAATTATTAATCATTTGCCTATTCTGTCTAAATATCACGACTACAAGATCGCGCCACATCTTACACTCATTTCTCGTTCGTACTCTCGTTACAACTAACATATTATACATCCTCATCAAAATGCTTCATATCTCATATGACGTATGTAGGCTATACCTTAGCAACCGTTCTACACAGTGAGGTTTTGAGCCGATTTATATGTTGCTTAGAAACATCTTAGCAAATCACATCTTTTTTGCATGCTTAGAAGTCCCTCTAAAACCCTCCCTCGGATATGTGAGTGACGTGCCTGTTTTTTCTAACGTAAACCTAAAAGTCATCCATTACATAATTTGTATCTATGGAAATAATTACAGTTATGAATAATGTTTTTGCCATCTAAAGATCACAAAACGAAGAAATTGTACCCGTATTTAACGTGAGGATTTTACAGCAATGGTCTAATTTTCTATATTAACAAAAATGACGTATTAAATCAGATATCCTCAAAGTTTGAATAAACTAACAATTATGTCACTTGTAGTCTCAAAATTAATTGCTTCAATAAATCCAACGTTTTTAATGCTTCTATTTTCCAGTTTCGATCTTTTTTCATTTAGATCGACAGTAACGGATTCAATAAACCTCTGTATAGAAACAATTGGAAAACAACTTTGAAGCCAATACAAACAGAGTCTGGACGCATGGAGCCCACTGTTTGGACAGTCCGACCCAGGGGAGCCCTTAGTCCTCCCCCTTTTATCATCGTGTCGAGCGTTTTTGATAAATCTCTGCATGCACCACGTAATCTCTCTTTGCATCTAACCCTTTTTAAACTCAGGAGGTTAATTCACTATCAAGTCAAAATTTGTAATAAGGCTATAATTTACCGATTTAACAAACGTTTGAATTTAGACAGAAGCAAAACTAGGTATTAAACCGATTACCTATGAAACCTTTTAAAGACACTGTCAAATAAAATACACAAAATACGTGAATAGCATGGTAAATTACATAACGCAATTTTCGTCCATTTACTTGACACAAACACACAAACAAAGCGATGAGCCAAAACAGAGTCTTTGTCATTGTCGCAGTTCAAAAATCAGAAACAAAGGATTGATCCTTGAGGAACGCCACAAGTAACAGCCACCTAGTCCGACTTCATGTCTCAAACCCTCACACATTGTGTCTTATCTGACCGATATGTTATCATCAATACAAGTGTATTCCTATAGCCAGTATATTTTGCACCAATAAATCATAGTTGACCATGATTTACACTCAAAAGCTTTTGAAAAATCAAAAAGGGCTCAAATCTTTGCATATGTATCTTTGTTTCTGACAAAGATCACTGTATAAAAAATGAGAGATGGCACTTTAAGCCCACTCTGTATTAGACCACACGATAAATCAGGTAAACACAGTTAACCATTATATAAAATATCCTAATCTTTAGGATAAAAACCGAGGTAAACATTCTAAAACCCCAATTCATCCCTAAATTCGAAAGGGCAGCGGAATCCAACCGTTTAATTCAGGGATTTGGAGCGGGATCAATTAGGATTGCAATAGGGATACAGGCAGAATCGCATTTGCATTTGTACATTAGCTGATGTGTTTGCATTTGAGTTTACATTACATTATCACTACGTCAGGTGAACTGTTTACAATAGTGTTTACAAATACATTTGCAAAAATACATTAAACAATGTTCTCACTGTCAAACTCATTAGAATTAACTGCAATGTTTTATTTTATCTAGATGTATAAGAACAACAGTCGTGTATATAGAAATCGCCCTATACTGTTTTGTTAAGATTTTACGTAACTAATCCAACGTATATGAAACTCTTCACAGAATAAGCCTAAACGATGAGTTTTTACGTATTCATTTTTAAATATCAACACATTTAAACTAAACTAATTATTAAATAAATATTGTTTGATTTAGTATACGAATATTTATTAGAATTAAAATTCCTAAGCAGATATAAATGGTCATTTTTATTGTAAAGTAAATTCCTTAATAAACTTTCCTTGCTATAATATGCTCTTGTATATGGCACCGATAGCAAAATTGAAGGAATAGCCAACACGAGACATTAAAATAATCAAAAATAAGATTTGAACCTCAGAGTTAAAATTGCCTTAATGCATATTATACATACACATATATTTTTATATACTTCTGTTCTAATGCCTCTTTGAAATTTATATAGTTAAAAGTATTAAAATTTGTATTATTTATTACATATTAATTTTGTTTTTAATCAAGGTCTGAAGATAAACACTTTCATAATCTAGCATAATTTGTTGTATATTGTATCATTTTTCTTTTATACAATAGCTAATAAATATAAAAATTAGTACGCCCGTAAATAAACTTCAAATAAATTATTTACTGCCTACAATATTACATATCAACATATTTCAGGTCTTGCGTCAATGTAACAGACAAAATGGCGTGTTTCCAGTATTGTTTACTACATTGATGCCAAATAAAATAATATCCATGTAAGATAACAATCAGGAAGTGAAGTACAAATCAGGAGGAGGTAAAATTGTTTTGATATAAAGTAGCTGTTGATCAGACTTTTGCCATAAAAGTTCAGATTATTGCCAACTCGAGCGGCCTCGCTTCTGAGTCTTCAGCGACTTTACCTGATCGAATTTGTTTACGTTCACGGAAGAACTTTTAAACCCCAACAAGATTTAGGTTGTGATGCGATTTCTTCCTTTCAAAAGGTCTTTATTGATGAACACACTTCTTATCACACTCGCTTCAAAAAGAAAATCAATAACTCATGTTCTTGAAATGAGTAAAATAATTTTGTTTTTGGACATTGTAAATAAAAGGTTTGGTATATTTCATAAAAAATACGTAGACCTTAAACTATTGCAAATTATAAGGAAATGTCACGAACTAAAAAAAATGGTATAGGATTATTTTTGATAGTATTACAGTATTTTAATTTTAATCTTTTTTCAATACACGATTAAAGCTCAATTTAATGAGTTTATGATGTTTAATAACATTCATAGTAGTTACTAAATTATTGAACTATATTGAAGCCAAAAATAAAATCACATGACATGGAACATATTAAAAACGCGTCATTTTAAAATTTTTTATCTAGATATACGTAAAGACACATCATATCTAATTAATTAGTCATACAAAATTAAAAAAAAAACTTTCTATCATAAAAACTCTCAGAATCTGTGTGTAAGTCCTTTATTTTAGGACTCTGGAATTGTTTACTGAACTGGCTTCGCATTTTCCCTCGCTACCAAAAACCACCAGGGAGTTATCCATCAAATCTTCCCTTATCATATGTTTATTTATCAGCTGTTCCCCCATGTTTGTTTACACGCAATTTGTTCCAAGTTTTCGTCTTCTTGTTCTTATCTCATCAATCATTATGATGCTGTTCACAGAAAATATGTATCCCTGATCAAATAAAATAGTTATGGTGATAGATATTACGTAAATAACTCTTTGCCTTCAATCATTATTTTTAGTTTTGAACATACCATTGGTATAAAATGCTACCACTTTTAGTTTTAGTAAAAATTTTAGTTTTAGCCATATAGTACATAGTATGATAGTTTTAACAAACCTTCAATATATTTGATGAATTATAAAGCTTTATTAAGATTTATTAAATTAATTTTAATGATTTTTCAGGTAATTGAAATAAACTGATTTGCAAGATACGTCTTTTGGTAAGTGAATAAGAGAGTTAATATTGTTTAAATACTCATAAGTTATTGGGATTACTCAACAATCAGATACAACTCCTGTGAGAAATAAGTATGGCAACTTTTCTTGCCATGGAGAAATCTTTTTATCGATTAAATTTCGTATTTTCTTTCTCCATTGGGTTCTTGGACCATGAAGTTGTGGTTACATACCTGAGGGTGACTTTGGCCCATGGACAAAAAAAATTTCAGTCCTATGCTGTTCTTTTCATTTCCCACCATTTTCAATGTTATGGTGCTTATTTTGTTGCTTACTCTATGCTCTTATCAGTCTATGCTACTACATTGTAATATCTATGGCTAAAGAGCTATCAATGTTGGCAACACAGCTGTCTACAATTTTGGCGAAAGCTTATATCTGTCCAACTTCTGATTGTTACAGTTATGAATTTATAGCATTGTTATGGTTAAGTGGTGAAAATGATTCTTTATATAGTTGCTAAACATTATGTTAGTGTGATTAAATTGTTTTCCTTATGAATTAATTTTTATATGCAAAAATATTTGTTGGGGTGACTTTAGCCCAACTTTTGGGGTGTCTTTAGCCCACATCTCTCTACGTTAGAAAATAGTGCTTTTGAGTTGCTGCATATAATGCAACAGCGCTTAATCTTAAGCACTTAAGTGCTGAAGGTGCGCGGAGCGGGTCGATTGTCATGGCTATCAATGGGACCACATTCTCTGCAGAATCAACCCAACTAAATGTTTGGTTTTCCAATGTATTTTGGTTCCAAAACCCTTTTATTTACCTAAACAAATTAATGCAACAGCACTTATTCTTTAGCACTTAAGTGCTGAAGGTGCCTGGAGCGGGTCGATTGTCATGACTATCAATGGGACGACATTATCTGCAGAATCAACCCATAAAACGTGATAAAAAGGAACCAATTTTTGGTTCCTGAACTAAGATTTAATTTTCACAGGAGGCCCTATATTATTATTCAACTAAGCCCCCTAATTACTCTTAATTTTTTACTTTGTGAAAAGTCGCTATGCCTACATTAGTTTATTTATTGAAATTAATTCTTATAAGTTGTGCCGACAATTATCTTCCATCCTAAACCCCCATTTTATATACAGAATGAACTATATTGAAAGTAAAATCAGTGTAGGATTGGCCCAAGTCATAAAAGACATGGTTTTTATATGGCGTTTAACATTTGGGCTAAAGTGACCCCAAGTCAGTGTCAGCTTTAGCCCAATTTTAAATAATTAAAAAAATACATATTTTGAGGTAATCACTATTTTTTATTATGTTAAAATGTTCTATGATTAATGTACAAAGAGAAACAAAAACTGGTTTAATGGATTTTTAAACGGCATTAAATCTATGCAACAAAATCCAGAAAAAAAACTTGAAATTTGGGCCAAAGTGACCCCAGCTGACCGGTAACTAATATGTCAAAATATTTTCACTGTTTATCCTATTTCAAATTATTATTTATTAATTGGAAATAAAATAAGGTAAATCAAATGCTTTCTTAATATTCAACTTTTTATGTACCATCAATAAAATTACCTACAGCAAGAAAAGGGTGTTCCTTGAAATTTCCTATAAAATTTATTTCTCACAATCTCGAAGCCCCTCGACATAACTCTAGTGATGAAGAGTCCAAAGTTACCTTGTGTTTCATCCCTTATCTGAAGCCGGTACGTTAGTGCGGACTTGTTAGTTATGAATCTCGCCACCAGGGAGCACTGGCTGTTCCGAAACATTGGGCACTAACTGTTTTAACACCACCTTCACCTAGGTATCTGTTCTTGATACCAACTCGTGATTCCTTTATTTTATGTAAAATTAAATATTTTTATAAATTGTTTTGGGAGTTGTGTGATCCCATTTGAAAATTAGTGTTAACTTTGACCAATTTTCAACCAGCAAAATAAAAGGCCTAATTGGTTTATTTTAACCCTAAATTGAGTTTAAAATAGTAAAACCAACGTATCTCAACAATATCAAGATTTATTTTGAAATGGGGCCTTTAATGTCCCAAAACAGTCATTAGAAACATTGGATTGATGACAGAAAAGGGCAAAATAACCTATTTTAACCTTTGTATCATAGATGGAAACATTTATTTCATAGCATTACCCGTGCACTAATCTTATCACTTAACATTTGATTATTATCCTTAATTATTTAATTTTACAGTAGTCTTACATTTAATTTTTTTCGCTTTAATCAGAATCTGATTGTTTTAACTTTAAAATTCCCATAAAATTATTTTTATTAACCGTTAAGTTTCACAACTTCAGCATCACAGGAAGCAAAAGTATTTTTTCTAGGTAAATCTTAACGCCTAAATGCACTGAGTAATAAACAAAGTTATAATTATATACCTTTCTGATGTGGCGCCCTACCCAGGTAGGCAAGTATGAATGAGAAAAATGAGTTTAGATTATTGTGGCGCGATCTTGCAGTCCTATTACTGACTAAGGCTGACTTAATTAATAGCCCAACAGTCAATCATATCAAAGGAGCCTAGAGTCTAATGTGGGATTCAAACCACAGTTTTCATCTGAATTACGAACTGGTCTAATGAGGATAGTATTTGCAGATTAACAAAGTATTCGATAGTGCGCACATTAATTTACACACAGAAAAATATTTAAATTTCAAATTATTACCTGATCCCGCAGTAAACTGAAATCTCGTAACTCAAAAAAATCAATATGTTCAACAACATACTCGTTTGTTTTAGAACGTATCGTACAAATTAACTGTTTTCAGTTTTCCGACCGAAGTTTACTAAAAATATAAACATTGGCAAAAAATAGTTATGTTGAGGGAAGTATAGGGATTGGTATAGTAAATATCACATACGGAGTGGACTATTTAATCTTTAAAGCTTTTTGTCATTTAACGATGAGTAGTAGGCTAGAAATTTAGATTGTTAATATCCCCTTTAAACAAGTTCATTTAATGACAAATACCATTCTCGCGTATTTAAATTATTGACTGGATATTCCAGAACAGTCCTTTTAGTATAATTCAGCTACTTTCTTTTACTAAATTAACTTTATCGCTCGACTTTTATTAATGCTATCTCATTATTATTTAATTACACTTATATCAAGATGATTCATCCTTACACTAGCTACACAAGTGATCTGTTTATTGGTGTCACCAAACTGAACAAACAATCTAATTGCTAATATATAACTAATCATAGTAATGAACTAGTTTTAGAAATGAAGCAAGAGTTAGTTAATCAAAGTATTGAATACACTAATTACTTAAGTTCAATAATTAGTATTTGAACCATCCATACCATATGTAATTTACATGCAAAACGCGTTTGGTATATCTAGTTTCTCTAAGTTTAATTTCAATACTAACAAAGGTTTACTACTGACTTATATTAGTTGTAACGGCTGAATACAACGAATTTAAACAGTTGTCCCTCAAAAGTATTGTAAATATTTGTTTATGTTGTTTAATTTAACTAGTAATGTATAATAATAAAAAATTTTAACTTTTTAAATCTTTTCGAACATTTTGTAGAAGTCAAAATATGTAATAGTTCTGTCAGACAAAAATATTTTTTTAAATGCTTACACAATAGAATCTTGTTTCTCCTAAAATATATTAGATAGGAAGAGTGTATATAGAATTTTACAAGAGCATATCGTAAAAACAGAATCCCCTCATGGAAAAATAATGTCCCCAACACTGAACGCCTCAGATAAGGGAATGGCCCATTATGGGGCTTCCCAGTGCTTTCAATTAAATCTGGAACATAAATTAACTTCTTTGCCCTCAAAAATATAACCCTAAATAACAGGTATCAACTATACTTTAGTGGAATATTTGCGCTATAGTTTTATAACAAAAAATCTAATGCTAGTAATGGACTAGCAGTAAGCCCGACTTGGTACTTGTATGATTCAGTATTGAGAAGCAATACAGGTGATATAAAAACATAAAAACCTAAACAAATGAATTCAAAATTTTGTATCATTATTAACAATCAAGTCAAGATGGCATTTTGGTATAGTATAAATCTTGAAATAGGCTCAAAATCAATGAAAATTTTAAACTAATATTGATTTTAATTTGAAAGCTTATAATTTTTATAAAATCATCTTTATATCTATAAATTTGAGATTTTTGAGATTTTATTATTATATTTCCATAAAGCGTTGGTCAGGTTAAAGAAAACAAAACCCTTCTCCCAAAGGTATAGAATCATGAAAGTACATATATTGAATGCGCTCTCTCGATTTCACGAAGATGCGTGACAAAAATATCTTGTTTAAAGCTACAGAAATACAGACATAGAAACAAATAAACAGACAGAAATTGAGATAAGACCCGTTTGGCTTTACCCGTGTATAAAACGTAAAATAAGCAACATTATCATGACTCCAAGTAATGTACAGACGAAACTTTAATTTTATTCACATAAATAATTTACAAATATAGAAATTGTATGTAGATGTAGATTTAGAAACGCGACGCACTTTCCTCCTTTAAAATTCCAAGTGTGAAACGTACACGAGGAATCCGTTTGGGAATGACAACGGAATATTCCTTACAATCCACATCCTCGCTGGAATGGCGTTCATAGACGTATTTCAACTTAACTGATGCAGCAATAGAAAATCGTTTATATTTAAAATATATAGTCATTCTTATTAAAACTATATTTAGAGAAAACTATTGGATAATACCTGCTCAACTATTTGAAATCAATTACAATTAGATAAATTTGATTGAATCACAAAAGATAAATCACTATTAAAACTCGTTATATAATAAGACAACAATTTCATATAGTATAATTTTGAAATACGTTTAAAATCAATGATCATGAAAACGAAATAATATTCGTTTTAATTTGACAAAGAATGATAATTTCCTTCAAACAAAACATACTTTTTAAAGTTTCTATTGAAAGCATGTTTTTAAATCAAATGTTTGCTAAAACCTATAAAAGATATCTAATATTGCTTAAAACTTGGCTTTTGGGTACTTTTTTCATAGTAAACTAAAACCTTCTTCAAAAGATATAGAATGGAGGGAATAAGTTTCATAACTGTGGGTGAGCTCGTTTTCACGAAAAATCGTTACAAAAAGACTTGTTTAGTGTGACAGAAATAAATGAGATCAGACCTATCTTGACCTTTCTCGGGAATAAAACGTGAAAATAATAAAAAATATCATAATTCTATGCAATGTACAGACAAAACTCCATTTTTAAATTAATAAAAATACACAAAAATATAATACAAAAATGTGAACGTGTGATGAGAACCGTGACCTCGGGTGGGAGAGCCAATCAACCTCACAACCCGGCCATTTCGATCGGATTCATGGGCCTTATATCAATTATCCAATTATCTAGCTAACCGTTCCAATTTCAATGCAATCCTATTAACAATGTTTGAACCAATTTAATTGTAAAATATTTCCATGTTTTCAAGACATAAACATATTTTAACAAAATTATGAAATTTGAAATTTCGAAAAATGTTGAATTTCTAAGCGACGACTGGAGCGACTCTAGCCGCGCGACTATGACTCATACTGTTTTGTACGTAAGTTAATGAAACCTATTTCTTTGACGCGACTGGAGCCGCGCGACTAGACCGCTAGAATGAGCAGTCATAACAGCCGCAGCGATCGGAGATCTGTGCAAGTGTTTTTCGATAAGTAAATAATGGATTAAGCTTAACCTATTGAACTAGTACGTGAACGCCCTTGTGTTTCTAACTGTAAAACCCACTGTACAAAGATACTAAAATAGATACAAGATGTCCGGGAAAATGCGGGGGAAGAAATTAGTGAGAAAATGAAATTTCAGTTAAAGTTTTACTTTATTTGTAGATGCCTAATAATTAGAATGTTTTGGAAGCCCTCTTGTCATTTTTCTACCTAGTTTTGTTTTATCCTAGTTTGTTTTTTATTATACTGTGTATAATAAAAATATGAATACTGTACTGTATGAATATGAATACTTGTTACTCTTAACTTCGCTTCTTGAATAATCGTATTTTTCATTTAATTTCAGATCTCGATGGATATAGTTGATATACCTTTTCATTTTCCTTATACTTGACTCACAGAATCTCTTCTTCTTCCTCTTCTTTTAACAACAAATATAGGACCAATGCTGATGACGTCAAAGACGCAACTGCTAGAGTCGCTACGTGGGGTAAATACCGCGTGGCTACAGATGTACGGCCTTATTCGCTACAGTCGTCGCCTAGGAATCCAACCATTAAGCTGTTTAGTTTTGGTTATTAAGTTTTCTACTTTACCTTCTAAGGTAGATAATCTAATCTAATCTAATCCAATCTAATTTACCTTCAAAGTTAGATAATTCAAACCAAGTATGAATGAGAAATCTGTAAACTACGAACTGGCACCATCTTGTAGTCTTGTAACTGATGGAGATTTCAAAAATATGAAATACGGAAATATCCAAAGGGATCGTATACCAAGCTTCTACACATTAAAGTGTTTAAGTTTACATATGTACTATATATTTTATATATTTACATATATAAGACGTGTATTTCTCTTTATGTGTGTGTGTATCTAAAAAAATATCTGGTAGATTCAAATGTATAGTTATTATACAAATTCACCAATTAACAAACCCAGTTTTTCAGCTGTTAGAATTGAAAATTGTTTGTAGTATTTCCCTCAGTTCGTAGGCCTAACTTAGATATTTATTTTTAACATTACAGAAATTTGTTATAGTATAATGAAGAATTTTGTGATATTTACTAACTTTTTTTATCCTTATAATAATTGTTATGACGTTTCAAATAGGCTATCGATAATTATCAATATTTTAACCTAGTTGTATTTTCACTATAGACCTTTTTTCCTTTCGAGATTATTTCATCCTTACACGTTCGCGTACTGTCAATTTACTTCCTCAGAACAAATGACACACCCCACCTGTATTCTTCTTCTTCTTTCCAGTCGTCTTATTAGCGCCCTTCTGTCTCACTTATTGCGTCATTTATCATGTACGAGGGGAAAAGACGAGAGAGAATTATTTCTGGCGTTTTCATTTATCTTTGAGTAATATTTTGAATGTTTTGAAATCGTCTGAAATCATACCGAGTCTTTATTTTTTTTAATATGCCCTAGTGTTCTGAATTTTTAAAATTAATAAAACTTTATAAATTTGGCTAACTATTGCATAACGTTTATGATGTTTTATAAAATGTGTACGGTGTTTTACAGACGTGATTAGATGAGATTAGATTACCTTTTTGAATTGCGACCTGCGCATCAAGGTGTTGTAAGCCATGTGCGAATGAGAAATCAGTGTATGATGATCGTGGCGTGGTCTTGTAGTCTTACTAACTGACTAAGGCTAAGGAATGTTCCTCAGACAGGACAGGAAATTAATATCCCAACAGCCAATGGCATCTGAGAGACCTACAGTTTTTAACGTGGAATCCGAACCACGTTTACCTCTAAATTACGAACTGGTCTAATTTTCAAGATGGTCCTTGCGGATGAATGTAGCATTCAATAGTGCAGACGTTAATCCACACGAGAGAATATCACATTCACCAACCATCGCTTACAACTCTCCACAATTCGCGACATCCAAGTAGTTGCATTAACAGGACGTCGCCACCGTCCTAGTCAGCTGTGATCCTTTATTGTGGTGTTACCAATTGGAAATTATTTTTATTTTTTTCGTCTTTTCTAAAAGCTGTACACAAACACGTAATTAGTACCATGTTTCCGTAATTTAGGCAATAGCGCAAGATTTTTTTCGCCTTTTATAATTGGGTTATGATCTTGGCAAATAAATTATCTGTTATGACATGTAGGTGAAAAAGCTACATGCCATAAAATCTAATATCATCATACTCTACCTTAATTTAAATTCACATTGGAGCAGGTGTCTCAAATAAGAACCTCTAAGAATCTAACATATTTTGCAGTTTATGTACATGAAGACTAGATTTGGTCAACCAGAATCAATAACAAACATATTTCCAAATAAAGGTTTATTTGTAGTGTTATTGGTAACAGTAACAACAGACTGTGCCAGCGAACATCTTCACTGTTTGCTATTGGCTGCCAAGTGTATCAACAATGGTTCGATATTGTATCTACGACCCCCCCCGCCCCCTCACACTGGTGACGCGGTGGCGCAGTTTAGAGATTAGCAGCTGAGTGAGCCATGATTGAAGCAGTGGAAAGAAATAGATAGGTATGCTGTTCTGGTTCAACTATGACTACTATCAATCTTATGCTTAATTTTGTCTTTTTTGTTTACAAAAAAAATGCCGACTCACGAAACTACATAAGTATTGTGTTTATGGGTCTTACAGCTTAACCGTGATGGGTCTCGTCCAACCCAAGAAGCAAATGTTCGAATCAATACGGTTATGTTAATTTATGAAGCATTCGATGATACTATTGTTGATGAACTATTCGGTGGGATTTTGTGTCTAGATTTATTCACTACATCCTTATCAGTTGCCGTTTCTCTTTTTCTATTCAATACGTTTAATTTTTTTCATATATTCGGAAAATTAAGATTTTGATCCTCAACTTTATTCAGATATCGAAAGTTTATTTTATTGGTAATTTAACGTTTGGTGTTTGAAGGTTGTAAAATGTTTTTCATTTATAAAATAATTGCCAAAAAATTTTCGTATTTCTTATAATAATATAAATACAATTGCAGGCTTTGAACCAGCGATCATCATTTTTAGTGAATTTTCGATACTTTTATCTAAAACGGCAACCTACCCAGGTAAGTATTTTAAGCCAAGTATGAATGAGAAATTAGTGTAGGATGATTGTTGCGCGTTCTTGTAGTCATGTTACTGACAAAGGCTGGCATGTTCAATAGACAAAACTGTTAAATATAGCCCAACAGTCAATGGGATATATAAGGGATCTACAGTTTAACACAGTGGAGTCCAAACCACTGCCTCTGAATTATGAATTGGTCTAATTATGAGGATGGACTTTGCGGATACTTAATGTTTGTTCCAATTGTTTTCCTGTTGTCAATATTGCATCAATACACAGCACTAGAAGGCATTGCACCAATGTAAAAAATGAAACAGTATAGAAGAAAAATCGTATAAAATATTTGCATTAAAAACAAAAAAGTTCTGTATATTTCAATTAGCTGTCTTTAGATTTGCAGCCAGCATGACGTCAAAGTTGAACCGGAATTAGGACACCGTTTTCCACCATGGTGATTATTTTTGCTTTTACTTCAACTAAATAACATATAAGAAAGGAAAAAAGTACAAACCTGTGTACTCCAATAGCATAGCTATTATTACGGAGTGGCTATTATTTTTTATAAATAGCGTTATTTTGAAAAAAAAACATTACTACCCGATATTTAAAACTACTTTAGATAATTAATCTCCCTTAAAATAACCAGTAGAGCTATTTCATCTTAAAATATTCCAAAGATTTTTTTTATTTATTGAGTGTTACGAGTTGAGCACAGCCTTTTCTCCTGGCCATTAAATTTGTTATTCCAGGAACGAGTTTAGCGCTCCAGCTCCGCCCCGCCGGTACAGCGGCACAGCGAGATGCGTTCCACAACATTGAACCTGCAATTGGTAAAATATTCTCCACCTTTCTTGGATAACCTCTCAAGGTGTTGCTGCGAAAACTTTGAGACTGTTCCAAGTTCTGTAGAAAAATTAAAATATTGTATTCGCTACTGATATTAGCAAATTAATTAAATAATTTTAAAGTTAGCGTAAAACCATGTTCGTCCTAGCTTAAGGACCCCAACAAGCACATTATTTTGGGATTAATTTTAATCCAATTTATTTTAATAAATTTGAAATACATGTTACGTTACATACATTAATTCCAAATCCATTTTTAATTTACAATTAACATACAACAAACGAACGAAGTCACAACAGAAAAATGACTGGGATGGTGGCGACATCCTGTAATCCCGCTACTTGGAGGTCACGAATTGTGGATAGTTGTGAGTGATGGTCGGTGGGTGTAGTGTTCTCTTGTGTGGATTAACGTCCGCACTATTAAATACTACGTTAATCCGCAAAGACCATCTACATAATTAGACCAATTCGTAATTCAGAGGCCGTGGTTCGGATTCCACGTTAAACTGTAGGTCCCTTAGTTGCCATCGGTTGTTGGGTTATTAATTAACAGTCCTGTCTAAGGAAAATGTCAGCTTTAGTCAGTAAAAAGACTACAAGATCGCGCCACAATCATCTTACACTCAATTCTCATTCCTACTTGGCTTAAAATACCTACCTTGTAATTCGGTCGCCATTTCAATAATCTAATCTGATCTAAAACATTATGTTCTGTTCTGTTCATCAACAAATTAATCAAACAATAGTTTAAATCATCAGAAATCACAATAACTAAAAATGGATTAACGTTTAATGACTCTTAGAATAAGTGTAAAATCTTATCCGGCCAGAAGGTATTTAAATGTGGAAGACACTAAGGTTTCGTTTCGGAAGAATCATTTCCAAACTGTCATCCATGACGTACACGCACGGTTCTCCGACGTATATAAAATTGCTTTCTAAACTGTTTCTTCTATAAATCTTTTATATACTATCAATAATCTCGTGCGTTGTACGAGTTTTATGATTCAGTATTTGAAAAGCAAGATTCTTATTATTATGACAAAATATAAACATGAAATCTTAAACAAATTAATAAAAAAATAATTCTTCAATTATTTAGATTATTTTTATAATTAGGTAAATGACAATATTTGATTCATTAATAACATTTGATGAACGTTAGGCTAAGTTTTAATATGGCTAAATATGTAATAGCAATGATCAATGCAAACAAACTAATATCGATTTTTCAGCTTTTAGTTAAATAACTTTTATTTATTCCATGTTCTTTAAAACATGGGAAATCTGTCCAATATTGCTCAAAAATGGGTTGTAAAGAGTTAATTATTTTATTTCCATAGTGTTTGGGTCAGTTAAAAGTAGTTAACACGATTTATAAAAGGTTTAGAATAATGAAAATAAGTTTCATTACTGTGAGCGCTTTGGGGGGGTTACAGAGAAACAAACTAAAATTAAGATAAGACACATTTCGAATTTTCTGGGGTATAAAACATAAAAATAACCAAAGATCTCATAATTCGAATCACTGTACAGACAAGTCTCTAATTGTATTTATAAAGATGTTACTCCTCTACTAAAATTATATTTTAAATTACGTTTTATTAGTTATATATAGTTTATATACTAAATTTTATACAATTTAAAAGTGGGGTCATCAATATCATGTATGTATATTCATAGTACTTTGTTTTTAGCCATTTGTGCCATCAGTTGGCAAGCCTGAACGGATTATCATTTCCTCGTCTGTCAGTCAGCTGACCCATTGTTGATAAACTAATTTCACCAGCGCCGGCGGTCTGTTGGTATTCAACCGCCGCTTCTCTCGTATCTAATAACCTGCGTGTATATGTGCCTGACGTCCCATTCGAACCGATATTAATGCTCTGATAATATTTTGTACATATAAAATTTAAAATTTCCAATGGACAAAGAGTGTAAACTAATCTATTTTGACAATCAATACATTGGGTTTAAACGATGAATATTTATTCTTAATCTCATAAAGTCCGCTTTGGAAGAAGTTAGCAAAGTATTTTAGTTGGTAATGTATTGTTTTTCATCATAGTTTTTGAAGTTAAAATCCCATATATCATGATCAGATACAATACTTTGCAAAGTATTGTTTTCACTCAAAAAATATTGTCACTACATGAATATTATAAAAATATTTTCATAACTAAATTCAAATACTTTTGTAATTTATTATACCGTTGAATTTCTGCCATTTTTACTTTTCTCAATGCTATTTTCCGTAGCTGTGCCAACTCACTAGCAATCGTAAACACTATAATAGCATAGCTAGAATTATTTATAATATATTTCCACTGTTTCAATTATTCATACGTAAAATGTTTGTTATAATGATTATTTCTCTTTTTTTGGTTTATCTTATTATTAATTTTCAATTCAGTACCTCATAATGTCTAAATTTACACAATACATCAAACGACAACATTTACTAAGTTTTGTACAAAGTATTTTTTATCTACCTGAAAAGGAAATGCTTAAGAAACCTAAAGAGTATGGATTGAATTCGATTGTTTAATTGTCATAAATTTACTCTAAAAATGAAAGTACGTTGTTCGTAACAGGTACGAAAAATGCAATAATTACTAGATAAAATAAACTGTAAAAGTGAACTGACACATACTTTCTCCCATAAAAAAAGTTATACTTGCTATAAAACTCATCATAATTATTGTGTCACTATTAACTATCATATTATAGATTATTAATCCTTGTTAAAATGACATTTCAAAATTGTACTTTTTTAAACTAGTCATATTATTCTTTCAGACACCCTCTTACTTGGTAAAAGAGTAAACTTTTAGGAAGTTCATTCACCCTTATAGGTAATAAAAACCTATTTATAGGGGTTTTATTGAATTGTGTGACTTTACGCTACATACCAAAATGTATGAAAAACTGTTGAGATATTAGGAGGATATCGATTTGAATCTCCATAATAATATCGTTGGGTGCTCTTAAGTAAAGTACTTTGTTTCCGAAGGACAGTAAATTCAACTTTTCTCTAGAACCGTTATTCGTAGATCAATAATTCAATATATTAATTTGTTTATAGTTTGAATAGCCAATTTGAATGGTGATAGCTAAAACGGGTTAAACATAATTTATAGTGTTCGCCGTACAGTTCAAAATATTTGTTGTAGAAAAGCCTTACGTTTCTTAAATACCATTCCTTTTTAACCGTCATTTTTGCACCATTGGTGATGGTACACAATTGCATACCCAAAGTTGGCACAATGAAAGTTTTATCGAAATTGTTAAAGTTGTTTTTGAGATGTTTCGATTTTAAGGATGTTCAGAGGTGAACTATCTCTAAAAACCAAAAAATCCGAGAAAAAGGAAAAAATATCCCAAGATATTGTCAAAGTGCACCCAGGTACCAAATTTCATACAAAATAGTCAATCGACGTGGTCTCGGTATGGTAACAGATAGACATACGTCACTTAAATCGAAAACCTTTTTTGGATTTAAGTGAACTTAAAACACAAATATCTAATAAAAACTAAAATTTGAACAATTTTTGCAAAAATAATACTTTCTCCTTGTAGGTAGTAAAAAGTAAAAAATGAAACAAATGAATTTCCCACACAGCAACACTCCTTGTCCTGTATTCCACTTCGGTGACTACAATTCTTCACGATCGTTTTCAATAGCTGTTTCTCTAATCCCCAACCCTCACGAGGACATGAGATGAATTCATATCGTCAAATTTATTGTCCGGCGAGTCTTTTGTCTCCAAATCCGCTCTGCCGCGCTCTGCCGCTGGAACGAGCCCGGTCAAAGAAACCCTCCATTATAATCCGAATAATTCTCTAATGTATAATTTTTACAATTTAATTTACTTTTATTGCTTTTTTAAATTTATCTAAAATACCTCTCCACGTATGGTTCAATGCTTCATTCTCCGCAGTGTTATGTAAGAAACACTTTTTTGTGTACTGCTGTGTACCCGTATTTCAGGCGAGTTCAAAAATGTGTTCAAATTTGTAATTGATGGTATTTGTTTAAAAAGTGTACTAAAAAATGTTTGCCAATATGACAAACTTGTAAAAGGTAGTGGAAATCTAATTTATCATCAACATAGGCAATATCACATTAAATTAACACTAAATTTTAAATAAAAACAAATAAAATATTTGCCTAATTATTAAATTACAGTTTTTGTATATGCAATGTATTAAAACTTTCATAGCATAGTAGCCGAAGTACCCGTTCTTCGCACGGGTTAAAAAGGCTGAAAGGTGTAGGCTCTACTGATATATTTAAGTTATTGTTAATTAATTCTTCATTGTTTACAAATTGACATAACACGAGTGTCTACAACATTTCAAAGCAACATCTGTCAAATATTGGGAGAGGATAAGGATTAATGTAATAGAGACAGTCGTCAGAAAAAACTTAAAATCTACCATTCCGCTATTTCAAATAATTTACTAATTTCGATTTAGTTTATCTGAAAATCAGCTTTATTTCTTCTTCTTCCCGAACTCTCAAAATATAGTGCAAACGGATGTTGTCATTAGAAAAAGTAAACATTGAAACCTAGGACGGTCACGGCAGCTCTTTCTTCTTCTTCTTCCCGAACTGTCAAATGTTAGTGTTCACAGCTGTTGACATTCAAGTAATTTTATGTTTTCACTCTCTAAAAATGTAAACATTGAAACTTAGGACGTTCACATGGCGTAGCCCGAGAGAATTTTAAGGAAATGAGTATATCTATGTGTTGCATGAGTTTAAGATCTACCTTTGTGTAAAATTTCAAACTGTTTGGTTCAGTATTTTTTGCGTTTACTTGCCACAACAAACAAACATACAGACACCACCTCTTCTTTATGATATTATAGATGTGGGCACTATTAAAATTAGATTTGCACTACTACTAACAAATTTCTTCACGTAAGACAGTCCTGGTATAAGTTTAAAAATCATAAAATCAATTATTATCTATCTAAACATATTATTGATTTTTTAAAGTAGCTTATGACACCTAGTTATTATTTCATTTTTATTAAATTACTTCAAAAGATCAGCAAATGGTAGAAAACATGTTTAGAAACCTGAGAATCCTGTTTGTGAACCTGTTTAGGGATTTTTCTTTTATTTTAGTAGATCGTAGTTCAGTTTAGAGTACACAAAAATATTCTACAAAAATTAAATAATGAAATAATTTGTGTTAATGGAGATCTCTTTTTTCCGTAGAAGACTAACACAACTAACAGCCTTTTCCTGCATTATAGACAGGCAGGCAGAAATTAATATAGACCCATTTTTATTCGTCGTTGTTGATTTCTACTAGATGAACCGTATGAAAATAACTTAAAATGTAATCGTTCTTGACAATATACGAACAAAACACTCAGTATGTTGTATTTTGTTGTTGTTGTAAACTTTTGTTGTTGTGTTTTTTGTGTGTGAGTGTGCGTCACGCGCGCAGTTTGTTTTCCATTTAATTCTTGAAGGCTGACCACCCATTTCTAATAATACCGATTCTTTCAAAAAAAGAAGTTAAATTTTAATTGTAGTCTAATGCGACAAACGTATATTGCTCTATATTCTAAGAATTAAACTTTATGTGTTGAATCATTCAATTTTGTTACCTCCAATTGTAGATCAGGGAAAGTAACGTGCGGATGTTTTAATATAACAGTTTATACTGCAAGAGACATCTGCTACGGGAAATGTGAGTTTAATGTAGACCCAGCTGGTGCCTTGTGGGGAGGGTGGTGGAAAGGGAGTCTCATATGGGAGGGGGTTGAGAAGGGGAATACACACTGAAGACAAATGGTGGAGTTCACCGGTGACATCCAATAATATCATGCTGCAGTCATACTTATAAATTATAAAAATACTCTGTATCAGTAGACCTGTGAATCAGCGAATTTCCGTTGGTTTATGAGTTTATATTGCAACCAAAGCCACAGTATATTTAATTAAGGAAGTTATATCAATTAACCAACACTCCTTTAAATGAAAAAAGAAATGAGGAAGTAGGTGTGCTGACATGAGAAATATTAAAACTAGCATTTTCATTTAGTGTACATTATTAGAACTATATAATGATGTTTGAAGTTTTATATTACAAATAATAAGAAAGCCAATTTGCTTATTCCCCAAAGAATAACGTGGGAAACAGGTGAGTAGGTTTCCTGCCATGAAGAACAAAGATATTTTCAGCATACATTACTGATAATTAACTTTATGAAGTTGTTCACAAATGTATGCAGTAATGAACAATAATTAATGAGTTTAATAGCTCGCGTACATTAAAACATATGATTTAAATGTTATTAGAATTGATTTATGACCTTAGGAATATCTAAGGTCATATCACGAATGTAAAAAATTAATATATATATATTTGCAAAAATATTTAATATTTTTAAGTCTGTTCTAACTTATGTTTGAATGTTTGTCGAAACGTCTAAGGACCAGGTACTATTGCTGATATTTTTCCGCTCTTTTAGGTTCTGAAACAATCATAATCTTTTATTAGTTTAGGCTGTTATTAGATTCACGAAGAATAAGTGTAACAAACAGTTTTTTACATCAGGGCTATTAATAAACTAACCTACTTTTGCTGCATTTTACTAGGACGCTCGACTTTAATCTAGAAAACTTTTAAATGCGAATTGTTCTGCTAATAAAATAAGCATGAGAACAAATTTGAAAAGGCAATTACAATATTTAAACTAGGTATCCTGATTTAGGTTATACGAATTTCCGAGTACCCATACGCAGAGATTAACATATAACTGTCCCATAAATTTATAAAAGTAGTTTTTAACTGAAAATTGCTAATTATGAATGTTTCTCGTACCATCCATTAAGACACCCATTTTGTTGATTTTAAGGTGAATATTCATGAGGGTGAGTGTAGAGAATGGTTGTACTTTTAAATAACATGCAGGTTTGTTATTGTTGAAGACTATTTGATTCATGTGTCTTTGTTTTTTGAAGAAGGTTTGGTTCAGTGTAAAAACACAAAATCGGTAAATGTTTACAAATAACTTCCTCAACTCCATTATCTTCCATACTTCTGTTACTGGGACCTAAAAATGAATAAACAAGCAATATTAAGGCCTTATCAGTCTAAACTGTATAGTGAAGAGTCTTCTTCACCTTTTTTGCAAAAAGGTAATAATGCAGTAGCCTCCAGTCAGTCTGTCGGCTCTTAAGAAAAAAGTGTAATTTTTTATCCACGCTTCAGACGCAGTTTTTCATCAGATTTTCTTGAAACTTGGTAAAATTTAGTAGTTGAATATATTAGAGCCTTCATACCTCAAAAAATTGAAACTTAGAAAACAATAATTTCAGCGATGTTTAAAAGTAACTGAATTTTCGCTACTTTTAAGATTTTGCACAATTGGTTTCCCGGATGTATCAGGTACGAGGAACAACATTTACCTGTAGGAAAACAAAGGTTTTAACATTATATCTTGACTCATTTTATGTAGAGCAAGGGAAGTGAGAAAGACATTTAAATATGACGTTTAAGTTACTGTACATGTACGCAATGTGGATTGGTTACCGACAAACAGCGCTCTGCAGGTTAGGTTGGTTATTTATATTTTTATACTTTTAATAACCTACTTAACTCCGCAGAGCACTGTTTATTAACGAGCAATGCACATTGCGTTACATAGTAATCCCGTCTAGCTAATGAATCGGGGTTCTACGCGTGGAAAAAATAACTGGCACAGGTAGGAATCTTGCAGGAATCACGCCACTGTAGTCTCTTTGAAAGTTTCCCATTACCTTATCAGTGACATATAAGGACACAAAGAGTTAGTAACAGAAGTATGGAAGATACTGGAGTTGAGGCAGTTATTGTAAACAATTACCACAAAATCTTTTTAGGATTATATTGGTCGAACTGGTGGCCTTCAGATTATGAATCACCCAGCCAGTCAATATACAGAGTGTCCATGAAAAACGTTTCAGAACTTCGGTGAGTGATTGGGCAAATTAAAAGGAAGAAAAAAGTTCCAATGGCTAAAAACGCCTAAAACGCATATTTTCTCAGATACACGCCATTTTGTATTTTTCCGAAAATATTTTTTAATTCAAACAATTTTTAACGGATTATTTTGAAATTTGGTATGTGTTTTACACTAGAAAATTAGTATTATTAAAAAAATAACTAGAATGATCCAAGCTCATAATCCGAAATGGCGGCCATTTTTAATTTTACCGTTAACAAAGTATTTAAGTTTTAAAGTTTAAAATGGCTGCCGTTTTGGATTTTGAGGTTGGATCATGCTAGTTATTTTTTTACTAATAGTAGTCTACTATTTTAAGACACGTACCAAATTTGAAAATAATCATAAAAATGTTTGAATTAAAAATATTTGGTGGAAAATACAAAATGGCGGATATCTGAGAAAATAAGCTTTTCAGGGCATCCCTCTATTGGAACTTTTTTTCTTCCTTTTAATGTACCGTACTCACTCACCGAAGTCCTGAAACGTTTTTCGTGAACACTCTGTATATCTACGAAATGCAGTTCTTGAGTCTAATCATAGTGATCGAGGTTGAGTGCGACGCACCACACCCTGTGTTGGATACAAGTATGTTAATGTACCAAACATGGTAACACGTTTCAGAACAACTATCCACCTGGCGGTGACCGCTACGATAAAGTAACTCCGACACTGTACGGCTTTTGAAATGTTATTCATAGTGAACTTTAGAACATATAAATACACCCGTAGCAGCATGCCTACGTACTCAGCGAATTTCCAAATCAGTAATATAATAATAGTATATGACAGTTTTTATCAGTATCTGTTGAAATATAAGAGTTTGCCAGTTCTCTATAAGATTAACAAGGTAAAGAGTACGCAGGTTTTTTTCTGCCGCGAGGAACACTGAAAGTAGGCATTTCTAACATAAATAATTTTTATTTTGGCCATTTATACCAAGTTTCATCAACATCTGTCCGTTAATAAAGAAGTTTGCCTATTCTCCATCTATGTATGATTAACATGGGTAAAAAGTATGCAGGTTAGCTACAATGATAAACACATATACCTTTTACATTTGTATTTTTACATTTTTTAGGTTTTAGGGGTAAAATACATTTAAAATAAAAAATTCCAAAGAAAAAAGTCTGGGTTGCCAAAAATCTGGGTGCCAAAATTCCCCAGTGTGCCAAATTTAATCTAAATCGGATGATCAAAATGGTCTCAGAGATTGTACACAGACGACAGACTCCAGTCCGAAACCCACTTTTTTGGATTCAGGTAGCCTCAAAACGGATATATCCGCTCTCGATTAAAATTAAAAAATGTTGACGAAAACAATAATTTCTCCATACACTATGGTATGAGGGGAGAACGTAAAAATGACTATGAGTACGTGACGTAACACGATTTCAACTGACATACAATCAGCTGATTATTTATAATTAATCGCAACAACAAATGGACTCTTTTGTTTGTAAAACCTTTGGATTGTACAGTAAATAGCTCAGTAAATAGTTTAACGTGACTTTTCGTACCAAGTACGAAAAGCATCACTTTTGACCCTTGTAATCAAATATGCAATTCTTGATATTTTTAAATAAAATTAACTATTTACAATCAAATAAAAACTATCAAGGCATTTAGCCTTCAATAATTACATCACTTACCTTCATATTTTACTTCTGCCGGTTAGATTCTTTTAACAGACTTCTTTTTATGTCAAACGACATTTTACAGTATATTTCTAATTTAAAACAAACACACAGCTTGGATTTCCTTATGAAAAGCTCCCATTTTGTATTTCGTCAGGACATAAACTTTTGAAAGTTTTTAAAAAGTATTTTCGTAGTTTAATTAATCTTTAATTAATTGTTTACGTTTCTCCTAAAAATAATATTTTTTACTTAAAACGTTACCGTACTAGTTTCAAATATAAATTATATTTAACAAACATAAATTATTAGCTAGTTTTGAAAACATCATTTAATATATTTACAGCCTAGGTATATTTTCTGGAATATGAGAAGTGTAAGTGGTTTATTTCGTCTAGGTATGTAAGCTAGATTACCAATCGTAATCCATTAGTTGGCAACACTGATCGGTTTACCATTCACTCAGTCAGCTGATCTGATGTTTACAGTCTAGTAATTTCATCTGTGGCCATTTAGTGTTCTAACCGGACCATCCATCATCTGATACCGGTCTGTCTCAATCCATAATTATTATTGATTGTGTTATGAAATATTAACTTAACTATTAACTGTACGGTTTCAATAACTCAGCTGAAACAATTACCACCTACGTATTTTCCTATTCATTATGTATAGGTATATAAACAAACATACTAAAAATGTGTTTCTAAATAGACCAACAAAATTTGTGCGGTTTATCGGATCAAAATAAGCAAAAGGTTACTGTGAAGGTAGTCTAAAATGTATACTCAGCCTGATATTCGCCATTTTGTAGTTTTACAACATATTTTATATCCCAGTTGATTTTCAATAGATTGTGTTGAAACTTATGTTTCTTTAATAATAGGCTAAATACCCAATTTAGTTAGACCAAAATATCAAAGAGATTAAATTTCAATTCTGAAATGGCGGTCATTTAAATATTAAAAATTACTAAGGATAAAAATTTGACAACTTTAATTCCCCATACAATGAAATATAAATGATAAAAATCGAAGGTTAAGTAATTTTAACAATAGTAAGTGTGTACGAGTACTATTATCATTGCCTTTCCGCTTGGTTGGGCCAACCGAGGGACCGTTGTTGCAGCTGGTAACGTTGTACTCCTTCATAAATAATATTGGTAAAAGGACTGAATTTTTGTTTCATTGAATAGGGAATTAAACTTGACATTACTCTTTATGCATTTTAAGGCACACCCCCATTAGGAACCCTTTTGGCTTATTTTGACCCAGTAAACCAAGTAACGAAGTTTGTTGTCTATTTTAGAAACACTCTGTATAAGTATTGTTTTGTAAGCATGATCTCTAGTAACGTATGACCATGAATCATTTTGATAATTAGGTGAGATTTCACTCCCAGGGTCAAACAGTTTCAATGTCATTGCTAAGGGAGTAATTTATTTACATTCTTTACGAATGTTTAATTTCCCCATGGACCTTCATTAAGTTTCTTTTACACTTACAAACAAATTGAGTCAGTTTTCTGTTTCGTAGAGGTGCCGAAACTACTTTTAAAATAGTGTTCCAAACTTAATGGCGTGTAAACCAAATATTTATAAATATAATAATATAAATAGTCCGTTTAAAAAGTTCAAATTACCTTAAAAACATTGACATAACACAACTCGTTTTATTGAAACAATTCGTCGATCCTTTCGTGCTTAAAAAGGCATATCTCTCTCCGGGGAATTTCAGGCATAAAGCGTAAACGTGAAATTCCCTTTGGGGCGTTAAATTCCAGAATATACCCCAAACACCTGTACTCAACATGGCCATCCCTCCAGCAACAGTGATGTTAAATATTCATTGGTGTTGGGTAAATTCCTTCATGTGTTATACGTAAATTACAATTGAATAGACTAATAATATTATTGCATGAATTCTAGAGAGATTATTTTTAGGTGAACTCAATTCATCATATATATAGAAGTTTCATATTATAGGTAACCTACCTAAGCCTATTATTATCCTATTGTTATAGGATTTCCGTATGGATTAATTTAAAAAATTAAGTTTTTTTTAAATTTTGTTATTCAGAACACGTTTGCACCTCTACATTGGTTTTAATTTATACAAAAATTATTTTAAAACTCATACAAGTCCACTTACACTATCATATTATGTTGCAACTTTTAGGATGTCACCAAATCTTAAGTACTACTTGAAGGTGGTATATTATTTCAAAGGAATTTTCTATCATACAGGCCAACATCTAAGATTAAAAATGAGTTTGAGGTATGATAATTATAACTAGAATTCGGAGAAAAGACAAAACGTGCAACAAAAAACAATTAATATGTATTTTTTGATTGTCCTTTCGGTCTTTTTCCATTACGATTAGTAAAAAAATCCCGGAATTTCGGACTCTGGAATTCGATCCAGTCCTGAGGGGAGTTGGTAACCTATAACTTGACAAGATCAGTGAATATTCCGGAGTTGGTTAGTATAATGCCGGTTTACACCGGTATTTTAGTTTGTTTATGTACCGGTACTTATCTTCTAATGTTCTTGGTTCCAGTTCACCTGAGGCTGTGTTCAGATTACAGATCCCGAAACGTCGTGAAACTTTGTTTAACTAATCTTGATGTGAAATGTCTGCAATAACAATATAATTAAACGGTATCAGTGGACAGATATATAATTTCTCCCCTTAAGTAAATTTAAAAAACTTCAATCTTTAATGAAACTATCTATCATATTATTTATAGTTATTTCAAAATAATCTAAAAAAATAATACTACAATTATTATCACCCATATTTTCCAAGTATCATCAAAACAAAACAAGTTAAAATATTTGGTAGATTTTGGGGACTCAACCACCTTCCCATTGGTAATAGCTAACATTTTTCAGTTTGTTTTATTGGGCTATGTGGTCCTACACTGTATACCAGATGTCATGGAAAACAATGAGAAAATAAAAGAGAAACAAATTTTTGAACTGATTTAGCGAACTGATTTTGAACGGTGATAGTCAAGTTATTTTGTAAAACTGTTCTTTTGCCAGGAAATTAAAAATATGATTCTTGACATTTAAAGGCCCATAACTGTTGAACCATTAGTTCTATAGACATACGGGTGGTCTCATATTATTTGAGACTTAAATGCTCATAAACTGTGAAATTTAATTAAAATCGTTGAAGCAGATTTTGAGAAATTCATGTTTTGAGGGTAAAATACACTTAGAAATAAAATAAAAGACATCATTCCGATAACCACTTTTTTGGATTTAGAGAGCCTCAAATCGGATATATCCACTCTGTACTGAAATTCAAAACTTTTGACGAAAATAATACTTTCTCCATAATACAATGTGTAAGGGTAAGGGGAGAAAGTAATAATAAAACTCACCATCATCAACAACGATTTTAATACAAGTACAAAATTAATAAAATGTCATCATAACATTTGGTCATAACTATCTAATCTATATTTAACCAACTCATATATAATTTATGATCCGATTTCAACGAAAGAATAAATAAACATGAATGTCCACGATCCAGAGGTCTGAAAAGTTATTTCCAATCTGTCTTTCTGAAGAGAACATGACACCCTCCAAAGTAATTTCTCTCACGTAACATTTACACGAGCTACAGAATCAATTTCTATTGTTTCACGTCCTTACACCTGATAATCAGTTACACATGTGTTTTCCCCTTTGACTGTAACATTCACTAAATTATGTATATCTTCATAAAATATTAAGTATAAACAAAAAAATACATAAAACATACCCCCCTTGCAACCACTAACCACAAAAGCAAAACTGGAATCCCAATTAAGCTTACAATTGCCGTCAACTTCCACCCAAGCCGGATGCCGTTTATTTAAGGTGGGCCCCCCACTCCGCTATACCACACATTTGCAAGCCAAATTGGGATTGCTCATGGTCGGGATTCGAACCCTAGCACTTTCGAATGGCTAGAACGTTATACTCATCAGTTTAATACAATTAATATAATAATATGTAATAACTATATATTAAAATATATAATGTGTACAACTTCGATGTACTCTAATGGCTAATAAAAACAAACGGATCAATGAAATAATATAAACTTAAATTAAACATATTCCCTGTAACATACACATTAAATATATTCTTAGTAAATTAATAGTATACATCTTTAGGAAAACTAGCATGTCATTTAATGTCTATCAACATAACAATTTAATAAATCAAATGTTTTAAAAGTTATCATCAAATTTCTTTCAGATAGCCTTTTACTAAGAGATAAAATATTTTTGTGGATTCATCGATCCCCTACGTTATAGCCATTTTATAAACTTGTTATCTTATTTGAGGATTTTGGTGGTGAACTACCTTTAAAAGTCAAAACCAATGAATTATAAAAACGTATTCGGCTATTGTCAAAGTACACACATGTTAGAAACTCTATAACAATTGGATATTCGGTGTGGTCTGGGGTTGGTTACGCAGACAGAAAGGGCAACAGACAGGCAGACATGCAAAGAAACCAATCAGTTTGAAACCCACCGTTTTAGATTCGGGGAGCTTTGAAACTGACAATGCTCAAATTCAATTTTTTTTTAAATATATTACTATTTCCATACATTATGTTTAGGATGAGGAGGTAAAAATTTTAGAATTATTTAAATGATATTTTAAATTGTCAGAATGTTTATATTTTTATTTCAACTGTAAGATTAGGGTTTGGCTATTAAAATCCATTTGCATCCACACTCGTATGTTCACTTTCAAGTTTAAACCTACTTGAGTTCATAATCATTCATTTGATTCATAATTTCAATTACTATTAGTTTAGATATTGCATTGTATACGTAGACGTAATCTCGTCTGTGAAGGCACCTGCAGTGTCTGCAATACCACACGGCACACTTGGGAGCATTGCTCATAGCGGACCCGTTCTACATCTATCTTGTAATAGAGCGTAATTAAATCATAACTGTAATAAAACGTAAAACACTTTAGTAGGAACATTACGAATTCTAACTGTACTATGTGTATTCACAATTTCTAAAAACTCCCCTATCCAATGATTGCCCAATTTTCCAATTCTAAATCTTCAAATATTGAACTCTTAATAATGTTTAAATTTTGCGTTAAGGTGTAGGAACTTTTCTAAAATTAAAAAAAGTATAATTTAACTGGTAAATGGAATGACATAGCGTGGTATTTGTCGATCTCACCAAAAAACTTGTATTTTCTAATATGGAATTAATAATAGTTCCTAAAAGATGTAAGCTCGTCATCATATCCATTTGTAAAGGTTGTATGATTCAGTGTTAAGCAGCTAGATCCTTATTGTCATAACAATTTATAAACCAGGAATCTTAAACAAATAAATGCAAGGAAAAAAATAAATTCTCCTTTAGCAAATGGGTTTATCTTTTCATTAAGGTGTAGAATTGAGATATGGCCCATTTCGGCTTTTCTGGGGTATAATACCTTAATACCCCCGTCACAGCAGACCTGCGTACTCAGCGAATTTGCACATCAATAATACGACAATAGTAGCATGCGTCAAGTTTGATCAACATCCGTCAATTAATAAAAGAGTTTGCCCATTCTCCGTAATATTAACACGAGTATGCAGGTTATCTGCAGTGAGGAACACTAAAAGTACGCTAATCTGCCATAAATGACTTTTATTTTGATCATTTATATCAAGTTTCATCAACATCTGTCCATAAATAAAGGAGTTTGCCTATTCTCTATTTGATTAACATGGAAAAAATTACAGGTTAGATGCTATGATAAACACATATTCATTCAAGTTCATATGAGTTTCACCCTAATAAGTGAAATATTAATTTTTCTTATCCTCCATAAGATTAACATTGGAGCCCGAAAAATACAACGTATTGTGTTTAGATTTTTTAATATCTCGGTAACCGTTGTAGATAGAGCAAAACTTTACAGTACTAAATTGTGTAGTATTTAATCCGATTTTAATTGTTAAATGAAAAATATATAATAGTACAATATTTTTAAATAGGTCATAAAAACGTATAAAATCTCAATTTTCGGGTACAAAAACACCCGCATTACAATTGACCGATACATCTGGATTACGATCTCGTCCGAGTAAAAATACACTTCTCCACCAAATTTGGTATCGATGGTCTCATGTTCACGGACACAAATTATATACAAATATACATCTCAATAAATATAAAATTACTAACCACTTTTTTCGGGACACTGTGTATTTTAAAACGAAAAAGTAACATGGTCCCGGGCTTAGGTCTTGCCATGAGACCTACGGTTGTAGCTTCTTCTTTATGAAAAATTCGCTAAAATATCATAATTCCGAGCAATGAGCAGACACAACTATTATTTTACTTAGATGAAACAATGATTAAACACGTAATTTAGTACAGTAACACTTGTATTGGTAAACGCACGAGTCGCAGGGATGGTATACGCAATGCTGATAACTCCAGCTGATATGCATATAAATTACATGTTTGGGTACACTGCTCCGTGCTTCGACTATTGGAACTAATAAACAATAATTAGACTACGGGTGTATCGTGCAGTGCGAAATGCCGCGATCGTATGCAATTTGTGGTTTACTGAATTACGGCTAAGAATATACCGCAGATAAATCCATTTAATTGCATACGAGTTTCAACTGATACAATAAACCTTAACTGACTGGTGCAATATTCACGCAGAAGTACTACAATTGGTTTATTACTTTTTTAATAACTGATGTAATTTTTATTAGATTTTTGTGTATTTAGAGACATCCAATCCTTTTGCAGTTGTGATGTAAATACTTTAAGGGGATCTGCTACTTGTAACTGGATAAAAATTGAAAAATTAAATATTTTCTTCTAAATATATACTTTATTTTATTCTAAATAAGAAAATATACGCATCAAATATGATACCTAATTTTAGTGGCGTAATTTAAGTTTCCAAAAACCTGTACATATCTCATCCACCTAATTTCACAGCGCGATTATCCGAAAGTTGACATTCTATTCTTCAGTATGTGAAATTGGTATTCCGAGAGAACCGTTGAAGTGATTGATGTTTATTAACAGTGATAAAGTATTTTCTTTGTATTTTGAATGTTGTTGGAGTATTACTTTTATGCAAAATAAATGTTTATTAAAACAAAATTTTGTTGTTTTTTCAGTTTCAAATTTAGTTTACTTGAATACCTACCATTTGATACCGAAATGATCAATTTTAAGTGAGTAGTTTTTACCAAATATTGATTTTTAAAAATTACAACTTTTTTCGAAAAACTTATAATGTTGTTATCAAAATATAAAGAAAAACATTTTTTTCATTTGTTAGGTATCTATGGGTACACAGCTTCCAAAAATTATCAGAAAATAAAATAAATCAATTTTAGGTAGCTTATATTTTAAATAATACAAAACACGTTTAAAGACTGTAATATTCAAGTTTTTAAGCCTAATTCTAAAACTAGGTAATATAAAATCCTTTGGAAAGTGTCAACCTTCATTAGGTGCCTTAAAGTGGGCAGTAGTGGTGAAATATTTCGTTTTAGCCCATTATGTTAATGCAATACAAAATGTTAATTTTGTAAAAGTATCACTGGCTACATGATAGTGTAAAAAGATGGTCGGGTTGTCAAATTAAATTTAAAATGATTATCTAAGGAATTAATTTTTTCCGGAAAAATATATCCTTAATTATATCCGATAGTTAACAAGAAATTATTTTTTGATGTTTATATGAACTGAAAACATTCCCTATTGACATACCCATGATCTAACCTATTTCCCACAGGGATGTGAATGTTTTTAGTTATTGGAGAACACTTTTTTCGGAGGGAACCAAATTTCAGCTTATTCTATGTTACATATGTATTATATATAACAGTAATTTAACCATCCTAAACAGGCTACTTGTTCACATAGATATATGTCTTAGCTCTGGGGGTATTGACAATCCGTGAGACTAAAATTCATATGTTAAAGGGCGTCATACTCGTATGGTTACAAGGACAGCTGTTAAGAGGAGCTGAAAATATTCTCTCTAAATGGAACCATGATTTTAGCTAAGATATAAGCCAAAGGGAATTAAATACAGTTATTTTTATTACATTTTATACCCTGAATATTTTGTTTATGTTCTGTTTTTTCAGCAACTAGAGAAACCCCATCAAAACCAGATAAACTTGACCTCTTCTAATTCCAGTTATTGCTATAACTACACGAAACTCAATTTCTGTGAAACACTCGAAATCGAAACAGCCTAGAAGCAATTTAAGAGGCTCCAAACACTTCGTCCTCCGTTGTAGGTAGCACTTTGTCCGCTGATTGCAACCTTGCGCCGCCGCCAGAGCTAGTGCGTCGCACAGTGAAGGTGTTCGACCTTGACGTGATGTTATCAGTGACCTTGATAAGTGGTCAGCCTCCCGGCGGGTCACAGGTCAAGGAGTGGCCACTTGTTTTTGGGTGGGTGAATTCCTTTGGGGCACCGCCCGCCTCTGTGGGCTCGGATTTATAGCAGCTACTGTAAGATTACAGAACAAGACCACGCCTTATTCTGCCATACATCGTAGGTGGTTTATGTCCAAGTCTCAACTGATTATTGGCTTAGTCAACTCGATAATTGATAATAAAAGGGTAGGGACATGTTTACCTTTCTCTTTCATATGTTCATAAACGGTTGAACCATATTTTATTTGACTTTTTATACGCCTTCGGAATTATATTAATACTTTATAGATCTTTTCCAAAGCATTAACTTAGGTTCTTTCTTGTTATATTGACAACACCCATAAATTGTAGTGATATTCGATCATACAGCACTTTCGGGTTAGGTTGGTAACTGGTACTAAACAGATATATTGATCATGTATTTTAATAAGCAATTTAGTTTTCACATTGTAAACATAATTTGCAATTTATTTATAAAAATACCATTAAACAATATATGTTGTAAAAATGTGTTTTTTATTTTCAGATTGACTGTGTTTAAAGCCCCCTCCAGACACCCCTTGTATATAAGATTCGGACTGTGCTCTGGACCAAAAAAACTCGACTGATGGACTTTTGTTATATTAATTGGTTTACTGGTTCCAGGTAAAACTGACCGTGTGGAGGTGGTTTAAACCTTCAGTTTGAACTGGTCGTCTGTAAGGGGCTTAATGCAGCACATCAGTAGTTATTCATAAAACATGTAAAGGTTATCCATAACTGGCTGGGTGGCTGAGTGCTTATAGTGCCTGCCTTCAAAACTGAAGGTCGTCAGATCGAATCCCGCAAGGATCTAGTCTGATCCCGGTTGCCATTTCGTCATTAGGCTATTTATTAGTTAATGATTTGTTCTAACAACAGGTCGACGTTAGACAGTAACAAAACCGTGGTTTGTTGGATGGAGAGGCGTTGAAGGACACTAAACAAATAACTTACTCTTCTCAGTGTTAAGCTTAAGTTAAAAATGTAATTTTCTTACCTGTGGGAAATAGATTTGATCATGGACATTTCTGAAGGCTATGTTTAAATTTCTCAAAACATCTGTTCTTAACCATATGACGTTACTCCCGTTTCATTTTTTGCGTCAGACAAACTGCTAAACCCTCCCTATTAGAATACACCCATGTCAAACTGAAATTTGATTGTCTTTTGTGCGATAGTAAATAATTTTGAAAACCTCAACAGCTTAAATAAATAAAATAAATTCTTTATTTCTAAAATGTACAAACAATATTTACATACTGTGAACACACTATGAAATAACATTTAAAACTCTAATAATATATTCATATTCATTAACTGTACATAATGGATAACCACCTCTTTAGCAAGCGCTGTGCAGAGGTGATATCAAGTAAGTATTTAACAGCGCAGTTTGACTCAATAATAACAAATATAAATAGGAAAAATAACTACTTTATTTAATATTTAAATAACTAGTGCCAAAATTCATAACAATCATATTTACTTGTTGAAAAGCTGCAGACCAAGATGATTTTTACGCCTAAAAGTTAAAATTGGTTTAAATGTGAAAGAGTTGTGTTTTCGAAATACGGGCTCGTGAATTTGAGTACGAGACACACCACTGTCCCGGGCTAATCAATATTAGGCCTATACCAGATAAATCAATATTCTCGCTTTGTAATGTATGAACTAATTTGACAGAATACTCAACTCCCTCTATAATTATATTAATATTTAAACCGCTAAATGCGTCAACGTATATCCCAGATAATTGACCATTTAAAATCGAAACCAATTAAAATCGGCCGTATCAGAGTTGTGACCCGCGTTTACCACAAGGATAATTGGTTCATCCAGTGTGTCAAAGAGTCCGCGCTGATCATGTGACTTTCATTTCCAATAAATTCAATTCCATATTCACCCGAAGGCACGTGGTTCATTGCCAATTCCAATTCTGCTTAACCAATCTCGTTTTAAAGTTCTGTTATTCCTTCACTGTTAAGGTCTAAATTTCGACATGAATATGTCTAAGCTCTAGTGGGGGCGGGGTGGTTGCATTTTCCGAGACATAAAAAGTGTGACTTATACTTTTAAACTTTTAACTGAAATGGCGTCCTACCCAGGTAGGTATTTTAAGCCAAGTATGAATGAGAAATTACTTTAGGATGATTGTAGCACGATCTTGTAGTTGTGTTACTGACTAAGGCTGACATGTTCCTTAGACAGAACTGTTAATTAATAGCCCAAATCCTACAGGACCTACAGTTTAACGTGGAGTCCGAACCACTGCCTCTGAATTACGAACTGGTCTAATAATGAGGATAGTCTTTGCGGATTAACGTAGTATTTAACAATTCGGATGTTAATCCACACAAAAGAACACTACATCCACTGACCATAATTCACAACTATCCACAATTCGTAACCTCCAACTGGCTGGATTACAGGACCACGCCACCGTCCCGGAAGTGACGTTAACAATATATCAATAACTATAATTAATTTTAATTAACATTAACATCGATATCGATTTATGGAATAAAATCTGAATCTGAAGTGCTGAAACCACTGTCACAGGTCCGAAACCTGCTACGCTGTCAACTGAGTCACCAACCCCCCGATGTAACTGTTTTTGATTAAACAAAATTTACCACTGTAAGTTTAAGAAGACTTCAATCGATGCTCAAACCAGTTGTAACGTGTCGTAGTTTCGTTATTGATTTAAAGGGAAAAGCAAATTGAATAATCTTCAATGATAAGCTATTATTGTTGTGTAAATAATCGTTCTGTGTTTGTTGCTTAAGTTTCAGTCGTTAATATTAGTATCTAGTAACAATGAAGGTCAGGGTTGGACATTTCCGCTTTCTGATTACAACATCGGAAAATATCGATAAATGCTTGTCCAGTACTTCGGTGAGTTGTTAGTGTAGAGATCGTGGATTTAGTCTTGCAACTACAATAATGTATTTAATGTTTCATTGGCTCAAATTTTACATAGGCTCTGTCTGTACTTTGTCCCAAGGTGCTCGTTACATAAAATGTAAAACCAACTCTGTAGCAACCTTATTCTTTAGCTACAAAATTGATAGATCCACGGGTGAGTTAAATTTATTTCACTGACCAACTAACTTTAACTGCCAATGTCAATTTGACATTGTCAAGTTTTATTTATGGTTAATTCTTTTTCATTAAAGGTGTATTATGTAAACAAAAATTCATGGTTGTTAGTTGCAGGATGGTTCATATGTTTTCAGGACATTATTTGTTTGTTTTGACGAGTACTCCTACAATCAGTCCTAGATGTTTGTTACCAGCTTCAATGAACACCCAGTATAATTTTTTTATGAAAAAAGTAAGTAGGCAGAAGTATACCTCATATACGTAAATTATACACACTTACGGATTCTTGTGCAAGATTTCCCCTGTTCCTTTGAAGGTTTCGATAAAGGAACAATAAATTTAAGGCACGGTTTGTTGTATAACAGTAGACAGATGATAGTATAGTAGGATATTCGATATTTTAACAATATAAAAAATAATAGTATGTACTAAATAAATATTAAAACCATTTTTTCGATAAGCCATGTCCCTTCTGTAAAGGCTATTAATCAGTAGTAGAAGTCTACACTATGTTTGTACTTTCCGACATAGTATATGGGGAAAGTATTGTTTTCGTCAAAGGTTTTGGATTGCAGTTTAGAATTTTAGAGTGTTTATATCCATTTTTAGTCTCTGAATAATAAAGTGTTTTTCGAACTGCTGTTTGTCGGAGACCACACTCATTGTCCAACTTTTATGAAATTAGGTGCACTTTAGCTATATATCTCCAGACACTACTTTATTTATTTGATTTTCTGTTTTTAAGCATAGTTTACTCCAATGTATCTTAAAAATGTAAATACAGTATACAAATTTCTTAAACCCACTTTAACGATTTTGATTAAAATTTCATGGTTTAAAGTTGTTATAAAGATCCCAAATAATATAAAACCATACATTTAGGATGTGTAATTAAGGGCGTATGTGCGTAAAATGAACGGTACATAAATATATGTTATGGGCTTTCAAATGTAAAAAAGTATTTTATTATAGTGGCGAAACATTTTATAATTGATTATTAAAACCGACTTTAAAAACTAAACAAATTAGTATTTTAATTTACTAGTGTTAACTAAATGGTCCAGAGCAAATTTAAAAATACTATCTGCGTTAAGTGCAGTTCACTGTCTATGAGCACTCAAGGTTATTCTTATGGAGTTTACTAAAAACCAATTTCTTCCTTATTTCTCAACAGTTTTTCTTGAATATTTGTATTTATCTTAAGGTTATATCATCCCATAAAACTGACACAATATTTTGTATTACCTCGGAAGGGGGAGAGGGATGAGTTCCTCAAAAAAATGTTTGTATTTACTTCCCTGTGGGAAATAGTTTCATGGATATGTCTAAAGGGAATGTTTTCAATTCATCAAAACATCTGTTCTAATTCTTTTATTTTAAAAATTCAGTTCAATAGCTATGATGATTTCTATGGAAACCTGTTACATATTTTCCATCTTAAAAATCACCAACACCTCCCCCCCCACCCGAGCTAAGACATATCCATGTTATGTTATGCAACCAGAATATGATTGTTGTAAAAAATGTAAGTAATTTTTAGTTTACCTTTAGATGTAGAAAACATGTGTAAGTTCAACGATACAGTTAATTTAGTTTTAAATTAAAAATTACCTCGTAATAACGTTAAATCCCCGTGAAACGTCGTGAATGCTTGCTACTCAAGTTTTACCTCTTTGAAGGCATATTTGCCTCTTACATATTTCCCACAAAGAACACCGCGGGGGCGACTGGAATATTCCGCGCGCCGTGGAGGAGGGTGATGGAGTGTGTGTCGAGGGTGGTGGCGGGGCTGGGGCGGGGTAAGGGTGTGTGTATATTCGGATATTCGGATAATTCAGAGGCCCAGAGGGGGGATCATGTTCACGCTTCGCACTTAAATATTTCCATTGAGAAATATGCTCAAACCGGATTTTATATAATGGATGGTTCGCTGAATATTTTGTTTCGTAACGGAACTTGGGTTGAATAATATGATATTTCATGTTATTATACAGAATGTTCCATAACTCTGAAAAAACTTAAATAGCTGTATTCCTTTAGTCAAGAAACACACTATGTAAAATGACTGGGACGGTGTCCTTTAATCCAACTGCTTGGAGGTCATCAATTGTGGATAGTAATTTTGAGTAATGGTTGGTGGGTGTAGTGTTCTCTTGTGTGGATTAACGTCCACACTACTTTATCCACAAAGACCATCCTCATAATTAGACCAGTTCATGATTAGGAGGAAGTTGTTCGTCCCTAGATAAAAACTGTAGATCTGTTTGATATTTCATTGTCTGTTGGGATATTAATAACAGATATGTCCAAGGAAAATGTCAGGCTTAGTCAGTAACAAGATCGCGTCACAATCATCTTACACTCATCTCTCAATAATACTTGGCTCAAAACACCTAGTCCTGAACAGGTTTCCATTTCAGTAATTAACTAACTTACTACGTACTTACATGGGGAGTACATCTGTCTGTTTCTATTTTCCAAACAACAGGTAGTTTCTCTGACATCAAGTGAGTTATATTATTTAATTAGTATAGTTTAGAGCCAATAAGACAAATGTTGTGTGGACCTTTATTATCCAGCCGATACAATACACTAAAACTACTATATAAATTAAATAAAAATGTGTATCAACATTTCTTGGTGACATAATATTTTTATCTCAATTTCTATCTATCGTTCTGTAAAAGGTTTTTTGTATTTATTCCCTGTGAAACCGGAGCACCAACCATTTATTTTCATTATTCAATTACTTTGGGAAAGGTTTTTGTTTGCTTTAAACTAGTCCAAAACCTATTAAAATAAAGTAATGAGAACCCAAAAATCAAGTTTTGAACAATATTAAAACATTTTTTAAACAAAACAAATTCCACTAAATTATTCATATTTCCTAATTTAACCTAAATTATCTAAATTAAAATTAATATTAAATAATTGAGAATTTTCATTTCTTTTATTTAATTTCTTTATTTTACTTATTTTTGTTGCAGGTAAATATTTATACATAACAATCTTTATAATTAATACTAACTCATATGACCCATACAAAGGTCCAGCTAACCACTACAGTAATACTAATATAACATTATCATAACATTATTATAATATTGTAGAGATTTTATATTCTAAATAATAAAAAATTTCCTTCCTTGTTGTTTTGAAAAAGGAATTTGTTACTTAGTACAACATTTTTCCATCGCATGTGTATACTGTACTAGTTGACAATAATTTAAGAGTTTTATCCGTTATATTATTTCAGGTATCCATTAGTTTAGGAGTGTTTTAATTGAATGAAGGCGTTCGCCGGCTATTCCCTTATCTCGGCTGTCCAGAGCCAGCCTGTAAGTTATACCTCCCCGGGGTCACTGTCTGCAATAGTTGTTCATTATTTAAACAATAACCAATTTACGATTAAATTCTTGCACTGACTCAAAATTGGTGTGATCAACTGACATCACTATTACTGTAAACTGTAATTTGTCAACTTAAACTCTTAATCGAATCTACATTTTCTTTACAAACAAATTTATTTTTCTGATTATCAACATCGTTATTTCATTTCATTTTATTTCCAAACTAACAATTTTAACATTGTGTTACAATTGTTAAAAAAATTAAACGCAAAAAAACGTTAAAAAATTTCATTAAACGCAAAAATTCACTGAACACAAAACGAAGTTAAACTTACTCAATAAACATATAACATAGTAATTTCAAAATTTATTGACAAAGAAAAAAGACTCTCCCCAAGTAAATTTCTCACCTAATAAAAGTTTTGACATTATACTTGATTTTCATTAAGTTTCCCATATACGGGTACGTGAGCCTCCAAGTTATATGGATATCATCCATATTTTGCAGATAGTTCATTTAAGCATTTTTTGCAGATGGTATTTTTCATCACTACATTTTAAAAATAATTTATTTTTCCGCTTCTTTGTCTGTACTTTCTTAAAAGCACATGTGAACTATTTAAACGTTAAACCTTCTCATGGTTTACCTGTATTATCCTCAGGCATAAGCACTCTTGTCTCCACTACCATATTACCATATTCACTTACCATAGTTTAATACTTATATTTTAGTGTTGTATTTTTGTTGAGATCAACTCATTTCAGTAAACGTATTTTCACATAAGTTCTGGAGGGGGTGGTTAGCAACTCTCGTCACGCCAAAATCGAAACGGAAGTTACGTTATATGGTTGTACGGACAGCTCTTTAGAGAAACTGAAAACAATACTTTTAGATATTTCCCTGATTAAAGCTATTTCCATGAAGGGAAGTGAAAAATGCTACAATATCGTTTATAGTATTCTATTCGTTTTCAGAGCGTACCAAGCAATGTGCGTTTAAGGTTTTGGAAATATCGTCCCTGAAGTATATTGTATCTTAGGTAACACATTTAAATATATTGCAAATAAAATAATGATTATACAAGCTCATAAATAATTTTTATATTTTACTTTAAAAAATTTCATAAAAACTTTCTATTGGGATTCCCTGGCCTGGGTTGGACTCCCTGAATTATATTCCCTGGGTAAACTTCTTATGGTGTAAAAATGTCAATAACATCGTTTAAATAATTTATATTTAATTATTTTTTATATTTAGAAACGTTCCCTAAAAGTATTTTGTTTAAAAGTTATCCTCCATATCCTAATGTTTACAAAATAATTATTTTCATAATTGTGTTGTTTCAAAGGTGGTGTTTATGTTGCAATTTTAAACTTTAATCTGTATTAACAGAAAATTTTACTGAAAATATTTTTTTAATATTACTTCCAATCTATCAATAACAAAAACATGAAAATCGGACAAAGCATGATCGAGATACATTGAAATGTTTGTTAAGAGGAAACAAAGAAATGTACACAAAAATAGTTTTTGTTGTCTATCGGCACACGTAATTTTGATATATCTCAGTTGTGTTTTGTTCGACTTTCATCTTTTCGGTGTTTAAAAATTAGAAATAATTTTTTTTTAGATAATTCCTAGTTTATATTTTTACCGTTTCCCACCATTTTAGATTACAGTTTATATTGGCTGCATTTTAAAAATTTAAAATTATAGCAAAGTGAATTAATTTATAGAATAGGTATTTGTTATATATACTAACCGACTACCGAGTTTTTTATACCGAGGTCTGTTGAAAATGTTTGAAACTAATAACGATAATAGATTTTTTGTAAAAAAATACAAAATGGTGGATATCTTGTAAACAAAGCGTTTTTGGACGAATATTTTTTTATTTTCCCTGAGTTTGGCACTTTACTTATCTGACACCCTGTATATTTTTTGCCTATACCCGGGAAACGTTTTAGTGCGGTACACAGCGTGTTGCCTCACCAACACAAACTTGATTACACACTCTTCGCCCAAGATGGCGGATTGGCCATCCACTAATATACGTAATACTAGGCCGTAAATTGCTCCAATAGTGCCTGTGTGGCAACCAACGTACATGGTACATGCACTACGTCACCGCTCTTCTCCGTCTTACGTCATCCTCGTAACGCATTGTAATGCTCATGCCTCGCCTTTACGACGATGATCAAAGACAATAGTGATCTGTCTCAACAGCTGTCAAATGTAGGATAATATGTCCGTAGAGTGAGTCGGTGATCGTTGTGGTCCATAGTTTCATGTATCTGCTATCACAGAATTGTTGTGAATTTTTTTACTTATTTGTTTTTATATTGTTTGTATACAGAAACCAGTGGCGGGTCCAGAAGGGGGCGCCCCCCCCCCAGAAGATTGGGTTAGGCTATTTAAACTTTTTTATAAAAATATTGTGGTTATTTTAATTAGCATCTCGTTTACTCTGTTAATATTAAAATTGATTCTTTATCATTAACTAGTTAATTCCTTTTCTAAATTGACAAGTTTAAACGTTAACAGTTCATGGGAGTGAGTATTTCATCCTGACGATGCCTGACAGTTGGCTACACTGCCGCAACTGGCTCCTTGGTTCAAAGAAATATTGTGTTGTAATAATATATATTTATGTACTGCCATAGATATTTTCATGCTAAAATCTGTTCACAAACGATAAAAGTAGTTTTGCAGTTAAAAATATCTGTGTTTGGATTTGAATAGAGTAACAGGGTCTTTTTCCATTGATTTGGGTTTGAATTATCAACGGCTATTTTAAAAATATTTAAATATATTATTTTTTTATATTACTAAACATTTATTTAGTAAAATGATCAAGAAATGCTAAGTTTTCTATTTAAACTAAGTTTATATTGAAAAGGTTTTTTTTAATTTTAAGTAAACTTAGCTTTAGTAACTAAAGTTAACCTAAATTACAGCTTGTGTAATTTAGGTTGAGGAATAATGTTATTAACATAATTCTTACGATTAGGTATAAGTACATTTTAAGTTTGAAATAGCCAATAATTCTGTATAAAGCAAAGCAACTATTATTTTGGTTTTGCGGTATTCATACTATTGATGACAAAAGCCTTTTTGTTTCTGATTTTATTTCTCCAAATAAAGTACGTCTACCTTTGATTCTGTGATTCTTATGCTCTGTTTTTAATTCTGTTTCATTGTGTTCTAGTTCAGTTAACTTTAGTAAATGTTGAAGTGTCCCCTTTGATAATTGGTTATATTGTGTTAAGTTCTTACAACTATAAGTGTTAATATGTGATTATATGTAAAATGAAAACTCGTAATGGTCGTGACTGAGCTCCTCTGACACTATGACTGGATCCGCCACTGTGTTGGGTATCAGTTTAAATATAATTTCGAATAAACTATTATAAATTCTACATTCTGCAAGATTTCAATTTTTGTACTTTAAATATTTCCTGTTTATTTTGCATAACAGGTATTGGAGGAGGATGTGATGTTTCGGTTGGCTGGGAGCCCACTGCGGCTGCTATAGGACTGTGTCCTCTTCAGCCAAGGATAGATTTTGTGATTATTTGGTTGCGGGTTAAGATGAGGTGTTGGTTGCGGGTAGTTGGGGTTGTTTATATTATTGTTTATTGAAGATTACAGGTTATTTGTTGGCGGAAATGTTTTAGAATACAAAGACCACAGCTAAGCCGATAGCAGGTAGTCCCCGACCGTCAGGTAATAATTTATCGTATATGTGTGTATAATTCAAAAATTTAAAGTGAACTGAAAGTTTATTAAGTATTAAGTAAAGGAAAGTTTTTTTATTATCTTTGATGATGGATTTATTTAATCTATAGCCAAATTTTGTTTATCCATGGTCAAAGATATTATGCTGTATCTGAACGGACAGTAGCGCTGCGACAACGGTAGCGGCAGTATTGTTAACTAGCTGTTAGGTAAGCCGTTCTCAGGTATTCGGCACGCTTGGCTTGTTGAGACTATTGTCCACAGTTTAGTGTTGCGTTTCCCAGGCAAATAATTGCAAAGCATAAACGAAACCGCCGCGTTTCTAACAGTTGCCAAACCTCCGCAGAGAATGGATTTACGAAGTCGATTCACAAAAAATAAAGGAGCCGATAAAATTGGTTGATTTTTTATAGTCTACTTTATATAGTAATATAAGTATGTTATTATTTAATAATATTCGTATTTATATTTGCGAGATTATAGTAACGTTCTATAAACAAAGTATAACCCATTGAATTAAGGTGATTACTACCTCTGGAATAGGGCTTTGTAATTCTAGGCTTTACACAGCTGTCGCTTGAGACTGAACATGCCAGCTATTCGATATGTTAACTAACCCGACCGGTTAATATTCTGAAATTCAGAACAATACTCTCGTCGCACTAGTCATGCATCCTTTCAAATTTGCTAATCTTGGATCTTGGACCCATCGAAACCACTCAAACCTTATTTACAATAATTCATTCAAAATTAAATATTCCACGAAATTTTGAAAAAATCTATATTTACTAAAGTTAATTTATTGTTAAAATTCTTCATCTGAGGCATCACTCAATAAGGCTTCAATTTAAAAATGTTGATTTTGCCCAAAATCCCCCTTTTTGTTGAAAAGATTGTTAATTTCAATTTCATATACAAACCCAATCTCTTTCCATACATTTATTTATGATAGAAAAAATATATTGGATAGCCAATTATGAAGGGAAAATATGTCGATTAAAAATTAAATTTGTTTTTGATATTCATAGATTGACAAGGTTGGACAGATTATTCACCCACCAAACTCTGATCCGTTGTTGATAACTAATTCCCTCGCACCGTGGTCAGGTGGTATTTATTCCATCGTTACGATGACCACTGTGACAACTTGACAGTGAAATTATTGCATTGTTTCTGGTCGTATCAGTCTGAGAGAGAGTATTTTTGTACAGAGGATTGTGTGGTGAGAAATTTATTTTTCTAAAATTTTTAAAACTGAATATTTTTATAACTTTTTTTAAGAATAAATAAAAAATGTTTGTATTTACTTCCCTATGGGGGATCGGTTAGATCATGGATATGTCTAAAGGGAATGCTTTAAGTTCATTTAAACAACTGTTAATCAACTTACAACCAAAAATTTAATACAATAGCTCTGGTAGTTTCTATGGAAACGGGATCTACACATTTGCGCTGCACTTTTCGCGTTCCACACATCTTCTAACACTCTCCCCCAGACCCCAGACATATCCATGTCACACATGGAAGTATATTTATGAACTAAGGTTCTCAAAAAATTTTTATGTAAGTAATTACATAGGGCCTACAACAATTAATTTTTATGAATTTTCTCAAACATTGTAATAATTTGACGAGAAAATTGAAACAATTAAAGAATACGAAGTATGGTAAGCCTTTTTGCTCAAAGAATCCAAAAAGTTAAAAACGTCAGATTGTATTTTGTGTCCATGACTATCTTAAATTTTTTGACGTCATTCATGGATTTAAGACAAATTTATTTAACCGTGTATGCTTTGATCTCTGGACCTACTTTATAGTTGTCTATCTTTTATTGACCACTTGAACTATAAGATTCAAACTTCGTAGATTTATAACCGATTAAAATATGTACGGTAAGCCAAATTTATACTTTACATAATTACAAATATAACATTTTAGAAGACCTTTTCCAAATAACAAGTTATGTGAAACCTAAAAAGTACGAAAACGAGATCCCATTATGACAACTGCATTAGATGATTTAGCTTTGTTTATATTAACTTTATATTTTATAAACAGAGATACTAAAATGTAATTATTATAACTTCAGGTACATTAATAAGCTCAATATTTATCTTTTAAAATTATCTTCAGTGATTTCAATTTAAAAATTCTTTTTGATGGTTTCCCAATGAACTTATCTTTAAGGAACTCTATAAGAACCCTTTACAGTGTGAACCCTTCTTGAAGTACTCCTAAAGATATACTTACCTGGGTAGAATGAACACAAAACCTCCTTTAGAAGGGAGATATCTCCCAACTCCCAGATATCTGCTCCACCTCCACGCTCTTTATAGCTGAATGTGTGGCTCACACGACGAGAATATTTCACTGTAATGATAAAAAGCGCGTTTGCTTCATGGGGAATCACTCGTAAAAGAAAATTATGTCCTCCAAGTGTAAGCTACTGGGGTGCAGAACGACTACTTCATTTTTAAACAGAAAAAGCGTTAAATTATATTTTTCTCTACCTACTATCTAAAGCCGTATTTTACTCTCTAGAATAGAGTACTATTACATTACTTTTCATTCCATAGGACAAAAGTAATTCCATTAAAATAACATGGGAAGGATCAAGAAACACATCGTACATATCGAAGTTATACACAAACATGTTCTATACCAGAAAAATATTTAGGTTTTTATACAGCTGGAACGAACTATCTCTCACATTTTAGTGCAATACTAAAATGTGGTTATGGGTTACTATTACTTTTTCTATTAAATTTGGTAATGCTCCATCACAGAAATGCAAGCCTGAACGAAGGTGGGTAGCCTCTACTATAGTCGCAGTGCCTGATCTTGTTTTCGGGAGTTTATTATTCCTATCATGATGTCAACAACAACAATTACGCATAACCTCCTACAGACTATCAGTTCGAACTGAAAGCTCTAATCACCACCCTGGTCATTTCGTACTGATCGTCTGTACGGGGTTTATAAATAAATAGTTTTCCAAAGAGTAATAAATCGTATACCACAGTGACGATATAGGACAGGTTAAACTTTCTACCGCACGTATCATTGGTTTAATATCTTGCGGAACAGCCTCACATTATCTTCAGCAATTGCCGAGACCTACTTGCTGCTCGGCGCGGGAGTGCAAAGCTACCGAGAGATGCGAACCGCAACCGCAAATACTGCAGTAACCGCACAACCGTGTGGCGGGGGTACAGGGGGGTTGCGGGGGGGGCACTGAGACACAATATCGAACCAATGTGGTACTTGGCGACCGTTACATGATGTGACAGCTACTTGTTTGCCAACAACACTTAAGTCGGTGAATACAAAGTAGATCTCAACTGTATTTTAATGTCCTCGGTGGCTGTTTATGACTTTTTATTGTATTCGAATATCTTTAACAACTGTATCAAGAGATTTATTTTATATTATTTTGACATGGTTATGTTCTAAGATTTTTGGGGGAGGTGTTTGCAGTTTGTGAGATACAAAATGTGTAACGGTAGTGACGTCATATGGTTATGAGGAAGACCTGAGAACATTCCCTGCATACATATCCATGATTTAAACTATTTCCTAATTAGAAGTTAATACATTTTTAACATTGAGTCATATCATTTAGTTTAGAAGCGATTTATTAGGTTAAACTAAATTCCATTAAAATAACATGGGAAGGATCAAGAAACACATCGTACATATCGAAGTTATACACAAACATGTTCTATACCAGAAAAATATTTAGGTTTTTATACAGCTGGAACGAACTATCTCTCACATTTTAGTGCAATACTACTGGAGTGGTTTTGGGTTACTATTACTTTTTCTATTAAATTTTTAATGCTCCATCACAGAAATGCAAGCCTGAACGAAGCTGGGTAGCCTCTACTATAGTCGCAGTGCCTGATCTTGTTTTCGGGAGTTTATTATTCCTATCATGATGTCAACAACAACAACTACGCATAACCTCCTACAGACTATCAGTTCGAACTGAAAGCTCTAATCACCACCCTGGTCATTTCGTACTGATCGTCTGTACGGGGTTTATAAATAAATAGTTTTCCAAAGAGTAATAAATCGGATACCACAGTGACGATATAGGACAGGTTAAACTTTCTACCGCACGTATCATTGGTTTAATATCTTGCGGAACAGCCACACATTATCTTCAGCAATTGCCGAGACCTACTTGCTGCTCGGCGCGGGAGTGCAAAGCTACCGAGAGATGCGAACCGCAACCGCAAATACTGCAGTAACCGCACAACCGTGTGGCGGGGGTACAGGGGGGTTGCGGGGGGGGGCACTGAGACACAATATCGAACCAATGTGGTACTTGGCGACCGTTACATGATGTGACAGCTACTTGTTTGCCAACAACACTTAAGTCGGTGAATACAAAGTAGATCTCAACTGTATTTTAATGTCCTCGGTGGCTGTTTATGACTTTTTATTGTATTCGAATATCTTTAACAACTGTATCAAGAGATTTATTTTATATTATTTTGACATGGTTATGTTCTAAGATTTTTGGGGGAGGTGTTTGCAGTTTGTGAGATACAAAATGTGTAACGGTAGTGACGTCATATGGTTATGAGGAAGACCTGAGAACATTCCCTGCATACATATCCATGATTTAAACTATTTCCTAATTAGAAGTTAATACATTTTTAACATTGAGTCATATCATTTAGTTTAGAAGCGATTTATTAGGTTATTTTTTATTCTTATTAGTTAGCCCGTTTAACAGAAGTTTTAAACAATTATCCACAAAAATATAAATATTTGTTTAAAATCGCTCTAAAATTATAGAAAAGTTTCTTTAATTTACTGGTTCATTTTAAAACGAATAGCTTAGGCCTATTTTATATTAATTCGTTTTGAAATCAATTCGACGATCTCCATTATTCAATTATTTTATTTTACCATTTCATCGTATTAATACTTGTATAAACCCAAGTGATTACCGTCCACTCACAATATCATTTTCAATCGCAATTTTAAAATGAGATGTGTTTCTCTAAAAATCATATTTTTGCAATTAATTAAATAATTTTCATCAAAATCTTTTAATTTGAATGTTCGGTGTTAGTTATAAATCTATAAACATGTCGCGATGATCCGATACTGGACCCGGCTAAATTGTGCATTGGACCATTAAATAATAATCCTGTTAGGTTTTAGGGAGTAAAAAGGCCAACAGTGGAACGTGCTAAATAACCAGTGTATTGATTGACTACTATGGAACAATCATGAACTAAAACTCCATAACATTAAAATAACCCCGTCAATCATATAACTACTTACGGGGTTCAATCTCCGTGATAAAATTACGTCACTGTTTCAAATTTTGGTAACGAAAATCTCCAACACCACCCCCTAGATATAAGACATATCCATGTGAAAAGATTAAGTGAATTTCGGGCTTTATCGCAAGGAATGAAATAAAACGAATTATTCATAACTTGAGACGAATTTGTGGCATCACTCAGAGATGAATGAGAGCAAGTCTAACTGCTTGTCAAAAATAATTTACCCTCGTCTCTCTCCCAAGATATGAATGGAGCAATAAGGGAGACAGGCGGTGATAACAAGATGCTTTGTTGCAGCGGTGTAGCACTGGGGAACATGTCTTGGAGGAGGAAATAGCTGCATTGTCTTTGATAGCTATGTCAGGTGTATATTGAGACGAGAGTTTTAACTCTATCAAAGGAATAGATCAGCGTAAATTGGCAACACGACGCGACACAGCGCTATTGTCGCGAGACGCGACTTTGTATCTCTGCTATGTGCCCCATGTACCACTTGTTTTTTATGTAAAATAATGTTGGACATAAAATTTCTTTCATTTTAAAGGCTTTTTATAATTGGTTCTTGTTTCATTGTACGAATTAACTTAATTTTAACTCAACTGCCCATCACTATGGGACATGGGCCTGTGCGGTGAAAGTCAGAGGTACCGTAATGTAGTGGCATTACTGTAGTCACATAGGCTAGCTAGAAGTGACAGCTCATGATTTGACATGAGTTGGTTTCGATCCAGCAACATTTGACTTACTGGGCCAGAGAGTGTTCCCCCTGAGCTACCGTGCAATATTAATTTGGAATCACACGAATCTTGAGATTGTAGATAATGTAACTTATGATCGTGTAGTAAAATTATTGGTATGAATATAATAGTGAATATATCTGTTGATGAATTGTTGAATCATCTCGTGCACTTGTGCAGATTGTTTTTAAATCATCCGAAATAAATTAGTGAACAGAGAATCAGACAACTCCAACTCTGAAGTCATTTGATACTTTCCGTGCATTTTTCCTTTTTTAAAGATGAAAGTTATAAGTAGATTTTTGTTTCTTTTCTATTTATATAAACATTAATATCTCGACTTCAGAAGCACTATACGAATCAAAATCCGAGCTTAGATCAAATAAACAACATAATGTTTTAATTGTGATTAAGACGTTATGAAACAAATAATAACCTGTCTAGTAGGCTAGAGTTTATTAACAAAACTATTATGTGTCGTGAAACGCTTGCATTTGGGTGTGGCGCGATAGTGTCATGTCGCGTCTCAATATGCGCCTTGCCTAGGAACGTGGTGAGCTTCGAACTATGATAATACAGGAAATACCCACAAATGGGAAAATATTTATATCAATAACGGTTTGAAAAAAAATATTATTTATAGATATGTTAACTTATCTTTTTTGCTTTATAGACAGTGGTTTTGTTTTTTATTTCTCCCTGTATACACAGTATTCATATAAAGTATAGGTTTCGTTAAATTTTTATAATTTGAGCTAAGTAAGGAAATATGCGTTTTGAGACTTCCTGAATCCAAAAAAGTGGTTTCTGGACTAAAGTTTGTCTATGAATCATTAATAATGTATCTGATATTTGAATACGATCTAAGACAATACTTAATCATATTAATTAAGTAAGTTAAAGTGAATTCGTTGGAATAAACAGAACGATTTGTTCAGAAATAAAAGAGGAGACAAGAAGCCAATATCGCAGTGAGACATTTGGGAGAACGATTTGTAGACAAATGGGTCGTAACCGGCTTTGGTCGATCCGACTGATAAATATACATTGGACATTGCACATTACCAACCGACCGACCAACGTAGTCCTAGTGCTACTAGATGTATCAGTTTATTCAGAAATTAGCAAATTCAGGCTTCAAAATTACTATTTATTATTTATTATATAATTAAATTTATTCCTTAGATGTTACCTTTTATGTTTAAAATGATATATTTAAGTTCATACTAATAGTCTACTTAAAATTTGTTTTTACATATGTCTACATAGTTTATTTAAATTATGTTTTTTTACATATGCCTACATGGTGTTTATATAATAACTAGCACTTCATAGCATACAGCACCAAGCAATAGTATCCCCTGCAGGATTAATAAAATTTCTGTTTTTGTGTGTTTGTGAAACCTATCTAGACACAGTTTATTCGATTTATTCGATATATTCGATTCAAATTTATTTATCGCCCCTGAATCGATATACGAATAACGATAGACCGTGTTTTAACGCGTTTTTAAACACAAGCAGCTTTTTTTAACTGTCCGTCACGTATACCTAAAGGAAAGTTATTGTTTAATTTTACAAAGTCTGTATATTTTATATCAGTTGTTAGCTTATGGTAGGTAAAGCGGATTTTCGTTGAAGGAACAACTTAGTTCAAGTAATAACAAAACTGTATCAAGCTAAAATTAATGAAAAAGTATAAATAGTCCACTTTATTTAGCCTCTAACTTATTGAACATCTATGCTTCGCGTATGTACTACGCTCTAGATACTATGCCACAACAATGCTAGAACCAAAACTTACGACTACAGAGAGCACTTACATTTAAACTCCACGCTCTGCGCCTCAGCAGTTCGGCTGTGTACTGTGAGTGTCAAGTAACAGACCAGTGCTATAACAGCAAAATAATCGAAAAGTTACAGCTATAGTGAATTTTATACTGTGACATTGTTAGATTTTGAAGACTGAATGAATTAGATAATTAGCTTTAACTAATAAACCCTGTAAACATGTTTGTATTTACTTCCCTGTGGGAAATAGGTTAGATCATGGATATGTCTAAACAGAATGGTTTCAGTTCTCCGAATCAGCTGTTCTTATTATTTTATATTAAAAATTCAAAACAATAGCTTGGTAGTTTCTACGGAAACCTGTTACATATTTTCCATCTTAAAAATCGCCAACACCCCCCGCAGAGCTAAGACATATTAATGTCAATTAGGATAATTTAGGAGATAGATAGATTTAGGTCAATGGTTTATATTTTTGTAGTTTTATGAATTATGTTATTAAATTATAATTTTTATACCATCATTGTTTTTATTATATGTTTTTATTTATAGAGCCCGTAGGCTCGTTCTCAAATGTTCACAAGACCATTGTGACAATTAGACTTGTCTCATTTGCTATTTGCCATTTTTAGGGCTATTTGTCATTTCTGTTTTTTGTTTGTTTTTATTTTTTATCCCACTTCTGTGAATTTCAGTAACGTTTTTCTTGCGAGATGTCTTCTAAGGCTCAACTAGATCAGTAGTAGCTGAAATAATCTTTAATTTACACGATAACAACAAATACGGCAATATTTTATATCTACTCAAGCGGTAAAACCCAGAGTCACTGGAGCAACAGATCGCAGCAGATGCTCCCTGAGAGGTTTAATTATAAACAGCATCTGGTTCTTCTCACAGTTTCGAAGTGGCGTGAAATTTCATAAGTACACAAACGTTGCGTACTTTTTACCGTGGTTTTAATCTGTGTTGTCTTACAAAATTATTAATGCTGTTTTAAATTATGTTTTTATACTATGTTTATAATTTTTATGGTTTTTGACTAAAATAATTAATTTTAATTTGTCTGAACTATATTTTATAAATTTATTTTGTTGCCAAATAAAAGTACACATGTAAAATCGTTTAAAAGTTAAGTACAAGCTGAAACCATCGATCCGATAATGCTCGCCATTTTTATCGAATTTGCAAAACCAATTTGACGGTAAGCACTAAACCGATTTGAACATGTGTTAGAAATATACTTGAAATGTGATTGAAATTAAACTAACGTGAAGTGCTTTGTTGAACGCGTGGTTTCCACCATTTATATCATTAAAATAAAACACACCCAGACAATGTTTTTCTGTTTCTATCTATTTTTAGAAGACATTATAAAATATACTATGTGTCCACTAGGCCCACCATGATACGCGTTTAGTAAATTATGATGATAAATATTCTAATTTTAAAAACTTGTTTCTTAAAAATAAAGTATAAAGTTAAATCTTAATAATAATTATGTATTTTATATTGTACCAGGAAATGGGAAAAATACTTAGTTAGAATTTTATAAAGTAAAAAAAATAATTATGGATGGTCCAATATTTTAGATTGTGACAATATATTATGAATGACTGGTTTTGTGTACAGCCTTTCCACAAGTACTGCATGTAAAGAGTTTTCTTACTTTGCAGATTATGCGTTGTATAAAATTTAGAAATTAAATAGAATATCGCTGAAAATGTGTTACATCAAAGACAAATTAGAAAAATATCATCTAAGATGAAGCAAAAACAAGGAACCCGAGGGATGCATATTTAATAAGAAACACAGCGCCATCTGCCGGCGAGATGTTTGATAAATAATATTTTTAATAAAGTACTGTAAAGTATTCAGTATCTTTACAAAAATCTAAAGTGTTTTAGAAGAACATGAAATAGCTCAAGTTCACTTTAAAAAATTGAGTTAAAATTAAAATAACCCCCTCCCCCATTAATCATACATCTTTTAACTCATTTTGCATGATTAATTGCAGTTACAGTAGAAATACCTTATGTAATACAATGAACATATAATAACTGATATAAATAAGATAATATCTTTAAATCTTTCAAAAATTATTTGTTTATATTTTTCTATGTACGAGTATCGTCATGTATGTAATATATTTTTATGTAATTTATTATTCTGCTATGTGTTGTGTATGTTAGGTATTTTTTCATTATACTGTATTAGAGAAGTCTATACTTAACTAGTAGACAACTGTAAAAATGTGTAACATGAAAAAGTATATGCTTTGGATTTGTTTTTTATACTCTATTTATAATCATTTACTGTACGCTAATATTATTTTGAAAATAAACTGCTATATTCTGATTATTAATATACAACGCTCGTAAAACCCATTATTTGTCAAAAATTAAAGAATTTGAAGTATGAAAACACATGATTGGATCATCACAATGGTAGAGATAAAAATCTAACTGCATCACTTTATCATCGATTTAGCAAACAACAAGAGTGAATGAAAGATTGTTTATTTCTTAAGATTTATCATATTAACTACGCCTCATACGGTGACGGCGTCGAGCCCCCTACCGAGATAGAATTACGTCACGCATATTTATAACTAATGGTCGTATAACCTGTGACTGTGTGATGAGCGATGATGGGAACTAGCAGACATTGTACTGTGACACTGAGGTACCCCCGGCTATAACCATTAACATTATAGGGGGAAAGGGTGAAGGCTATAAGGCTATGGCGCCTTCCAAGAGATGGTAGGCTTCTCGCAGCACGTAAAGGGGTGCGAACTATTACTACTTCGTACTACTCGTCCAGGGTTAATGCTCTTAATTGTTTTCTTTCAGTTAGCATCAAATACTGTTATACTTTCAGTAATTCTATATAAAACGAGTAGTTCAAAATAAGTCTAAAAAATAAAATACGAATTAAATCAATAATTAATATTATTTTATTGGGTTTTTCCAACGCGTCTATGTTTTTAACCTCACAACGTTTCGGGAGGTGGAAAACTCCTCCAGTTTTCATGTGATTTCCTAAAAATTTACATTTACACATAATTTACCAAAAACCCATAAATAACTATTAGTATTTCATATCCAACATCATTATGAATTTAAAAGATTCTGTAAATCGATAAATTTATAAAATTATTAATTGTCTACAGGGAAAACACACCTGACAGTCGAAATTATTTCTTTAGGCCCTAACTTTATTTATGCTAATTTTATTTATATTTTCATGCATTATTTTAATTCAGCTATTTACTCTCTACTTGTACAGCATTCTTAAAAGTTTATCCTCGTAGAATAAATCGATACAAGAAAACGCTGTAGGAAAGTACAAAATGCTTGTATCAAGCTTTCAGCAAGCATAACGCAAAGTGAACGAAATCAGATAAATTACTTCCTAAATCAAATGAATCCAATGAAATGTTATATCCCATTAAAAATAATTTTTAGACGATCAGATTATGCGAAACCCTTTTTTGAAATACTTTCTCGTAATCTTAGAAGACGAAACACTTTGCCTTAATATGTTAAAAAAATCTTATGTCAATTTATGTTATACCTATCCGCCGTTTATTATAAGTTTATTCAATACATTTACGGATATTTTTATTTTTATCAGCTCGTACTACTCTAATTTGGGTAAAAAATCTAACCTTTGTGGAAAACTAACTGGTTTACCTTTAGAAACAAATCATTTACATATAAATTGATAGTACATAAAGGAATTATGGTTATCTGCATTAAGCAGCTTAAAACCCAAAAACGAACATAAAACTTAGAGCATGACAATCTTGAACTGAACATGAGAATCAAAACAGTGGTTTATTAAGCCTTATTGTGTTGGTGTCCTTGGACTGTTGGTTAATAAATGAATTCTGCCAAACCCAAACTGGTTTGAAAGATTAGGCTTTATGAACGTACATCTTTTACATCATAACAGCATATTTGTACTCGATGTCAGTTCAGTTAACCTGGTAATTTTTCTTCACAACTTCCAGTGAAGGGAACTTTCAAAAGGTATTAACACTGTTCCACACCCATGATTATGGGAAGTCATTACAGTATCTAGATTATGAAATGCGAAACGGTAGTAAACTAATAGGAATTCAAGGCTTCAGTCCTCCTTACTTCAGTGCCTGTCAGTACCTCTCTAGTCATTAATGTCGGACTTCTCTCCACATTTTACACTTCTCTTATTAGAAAATTTCCTATGGAAAATTTATACTATTCACAATACCCGAATTGTGTCAGCTAAGCCGGGACCATGGTAGAAGTTCATAGTTCAACCCCTTGAACACGTTTTGAAGGGGGGTTATTCAAAATTATGTATATATAAGCATATATATTAGTCTGATTATTGTCCGATTAATATAAAATTGGGTGGAATTGTTCCTTTCTGTACTATCTTAGACATTGGAAAAGTTCGTTGGACATATGACTTCGATTTATTTGTATATCATTTTTTTAAATATAATAATTATCATTTTAACGTAGGATTCAGCTCAAAAAAATACACAATGAAGTTAGGTTTTATCAATAAATCCATAAAACCGCCACATTTAATATTTCTTACGGCAACAAACCAACGTATTCATTGTAATTATTACGGAGATAAGCAAACAAAACGGAAATTATAAATATATCAGGCCTCGGTCTTGTTATTAGAAATTGTTGTCACTCGCTTACTTATTCACGTAATTTTATAGAATGTTTTATGTGTTTTTACTTAGTGGACAGGCTTAGTGAAAGCATATTACCATGTAAGACAACCCTTATTGTAGCAAACCTGCATACTCCGTACTATTCGATTACTATGATGGGAATACAGTAATAAAAGTTCTATGAAATTCGCTCTAATCACGCCAGCGGGCTGCGTGCGATCTCGTTTGAACCTTAACTTCCCATCCCCTTGGTTCCAGGACCTGTGTAGTGAATTAAAGACAGTGAAGTACTGTATCGGAGTGTGTCACATAGGCAAGGAAGAATCCGGTCATGATCTGACAGGAGACGCCGGCCACTGGCTTCGATCCAGTAATCTTCTGTTTACTGGGCTAGAGTTACCTCAGAACTACCTAGCCAGTAGTTCTTAACGTAGGATTCAGCTCAAAAAAATACACAATGAAGTTAGGTTTTATCAATAAATCCATAAAACCGCCACATTTAATATTTCTTACGGCAACAAACCAACGTATTCATTGTAATTATTACGGAGATAAGCAAACAAAACGGAAATTATAAATATATCAGGCCTCGGTCTTGTTATTAGAAATTGTTGTCACTCGCTTACTTATTCACGTAATTTTATAGAATGTTTTATGTGTTTTTACTTAGTGGACAGGCTTAATATAAGCATATTACCATGTAAGACAACCCTTATTGTAGCTAACCTGCATACTCCGTACTATTCGATTACTATGATGGGAATACAGTAATAAAAGTTCTATGAAATTCGCTCTAATCACGCCAGCGGGCTGCGTGCGATCTTGTTTAAACCTTAACTTCCCATCCACTTGGTTCCAGGACCTGTGTAGTGAATTAAAGACAGTGAAGTACTGTATCGGAGTGTGTCACATAGGCAAGGAAGTATCCGGTCATGATCTGACAGGAGTCACCGGCCACTGGCTTCGATCCAGTAATCTTCTGTTTACTGGGCTAGAGTTACCTCAGAACTACCTAGCCAGTAGTTCACTGAAAAGGTACAATCAAGAGTTGGCGGTTGGTTGGTCCATGATTTGATTTTTAACGTTCAAACATTTTTTGAATCTTACCATAAAATATATAATCTACCATCCTTGTCGTACGAGACCATGATAATCGACCATGACCATCCTCGTAATTATACCAGTTCGTAATTCAGAGGCAGTGGTTCGGACTCCACGTTCAACTCTTAGATATTCCACTGACTGTTGGGCTATTAATTAACAGTTCTGTCTAAGGAATATGTCAGCCTTAGTCAAGACTACAAGATCGCTCCACAATCATCTTACACTCATTTCTCATGTATACTTGGCTTAAAGTACTTACCTATGGAGGTCACCATTTCAGTAACTAACTAACCATTTCTGTATACAAAGTCAGAAAATACAATTCTGCACTAATTTCATCTTAGATGATTAAGTCGTAAAAACGTTATTGTTTTTTATTTTTCAAAAATTTCAAACTTTATCTTCCACATAATCCGGTAGAGGGTAGTCGTCTGCTCTCACGAAGTCACAGGAAGCAAGAGTTCTGCCTCAGGCAATGTGGAATTACGAGGGAGGGTCCCAACTCATTAATAAATATGAGGAAAGAAGCCCTCATTTGTTCTCGACACGGATCATTGACTGTCGAGATTCACATAAACATGTTCATCCTTCTTTCAGGGACTGGATACAGCACATGTTTTGAGATTTAAATCATTTTTTATAATTTCAAATTCAGCATAAACGTTGATTTATTCCTACAAGAATAATTTTTCAACCAAATTTTATGTTTTAGTAATTTTTATAAGTAAAAATGAATCAACAAAATACGTCAGTTTTGGACTCTATCGATGTGTGTCAATATACTGTAAATTGTACTATTGGATAGGTAAAATTAATTAAAGATAACAAAAAAAAGAATAATAAGATGTGACGATGAATACTACGACACATTAATATAATTACCTATTTTACCTTTTTGAAATGGTGACCTACACAGGTAGGTATTTTATGCTAAGTATGAATGATAAATGAGTGTAAAATGGTTTTGTCACGGTCTTGTGGTCTTGTTACTAACTAAGGCAATATTCCTTATATTGCTTCATAGGACTGTTAATTTATAGTCCAACAGCAAATGGACCTAACCTATTTAAGAGACCAACAGTTTAACGTGGGAACCGAACCACTTTTGCCTCTGAACTACGAAATGGTCTAATTATATATTTTATGTTTATTTCTATTTTATATGACGTTTATTCCTACATTTACTGCAATGAGTTCGTATTTATGACATATCGGTAAATCGAAACGGGTAGTTACGAGTTGTACCCCAAAAATAGAATTTTTGCGTTTTTATGTATAACTTTTAAATATTTTACATTTTGACTAATAGAATCAGCTCAAAAAACTACACAATTTCGTATTCCTCCAATGGTTATCGAGATATTAAAAAAACTAAACACAGAACGATGTCTTTTGGGCCTCCAATATTAATGTTATGCAGAATAAGATCAAATTAATTTTTTACTTACTATCCTATATTTTGGGTGAACTTGGTATCTAGCTTCATGTGGTTTATATCCATCCACGTATGCGTAAAAACATAGTTTGTGTGTTAATCATGGCAGCTAACCTGCATCCTCTTTTCCCATAGAAAATACACAAACACCTTTATTTATGGATCTATATTGATAACTCTTGGTACTTGGTCAAAATAAAAATTACTTATGCTAAAAACTCCTACATTCAGTGTTTCTCACAGCAGCAGACCTGCATACTCTTCCTATGTTAACCTTATAATGAATAGTTAAACTCTCTTATTTATCACTGATATTGATTAAACCTGTTATATATTATTATTGATTTGGAATTTCACTGAGTAGGCAGGCCAGCTGCAAATGGGGTATTTTACTTTATATTTATTTGTAATCAGTAAAAATGTAATGTTCGAATTCAATCGTAAACCACACATAGTCGCTTGCGTTTACGCATTGTAGCTTAAAAATTTAAAAACTGTTAAGAAAGGCAAATCGTGCGATTAATAAAATAATGCTAAACTTGTGTTCTAAAATAAGCTTCTCTCTTGTTTTATTGAATTTTATATCTTGTTATTAATTTAATTAAAATTATACATTTACCTTTCTCTTATATCTGCAGTGGATTTTTTTCTTAAATATATCGATAATATTGATACATGTAAACAGTTTTCTTATGTAAATGTATATGTTACAGGTATGCTTAATTGGATTCTAGGATTCTAAACGTAAGTAAAACTTTAAATGTTTCATAACTTATATTAATAAAATTAACTAAAGTTTTAGTAAGCGCATTGTAATAGTATTTCTTTACCTTGTGATAATTAATGGGAAATATTATATTGAGATGACGAATTTAATTTGTTCGTGTTGGCGTTATATCGTTTGCAGTTTAGAAAGATTTTTTCTTAAAGTATTTTCAACATTTTCCTAGACGTAGATTTTGAGCCCTTAGCTCTGTAATGATGCACTTTTATTAATATGAGTAAGTTTCCAAAGATACGAAAAAATAATATTTCAAAGAAAGTTCCACGTGCCTGTTCTGTCTCGAAATCCAAAAATCGGCGTCTGTCCAACCATTGTAATTGGATTGTTGTTGTTTAAGGGAGGGATTTCGGAGGGTTGTAAAAGGGGGTAAACGTGAGTAAATTACCGATCGGTGACCGGCTCTAGATTGATGTATTTGTTGTTTTTGGAAGTTAAGTGCCGGAAACTGCTTGCAAATTTCCTTTGTAGAATTGAGATTAACTGATCCACATTAACTCATTCGGAAAATTTAAAACTATTTGAACAACCATAGAGGTCAATTTATATTTACGTTGAACTCTATACTGTATCTAAAACAATTACAAATCCTACTAATCATCTGGTTTAAACCCTGATGCGATACCTCACATGTGTGATACATTGAAATAGTTCAAACGTCCCAGTTCGGATTCGAACCCTGTCACGAGCGACTGCTATCCGATCATGAGCCTTCATGAGTATTCATCAGTCAGATAATCTGGTTAGTTTTACTTTTAAGATTTGAATGACCTCTGAATCTGAAGATTATGTTAGTTCTACTTATTTTTCTTGTTTATCTATCTTCAATTAATTGTATTATTATATTCTCGAGTAGCTCCTACCGTAATAATAATGTTAACTTTTACAAAAAACCTTTAGAATTTAAGGCAAGCTAAGAAAAATTCCACCTGTAAACTTTTATTTGTTAAACGTGGAATTTTTCAGTAGTCAACTGATTTTTGTCTAATCTTGATGTATACTTTTAAGACTTGGCAAAACTATTAGTGTAAATAATTATCAGTGTAAATATTTTTTTAATATATTAAAATAATTGCAAAATATTTTAAAAGTAGACATAGCCCTTTATCTTGGTGTTCCTGATATTAGGTTAGAAAAATTTCTTTTAGATTTATAGGAAATTGTATCTTTAAAAAACTACCAAGCAAGATAAAATACTGTACCTTTAAACAATTTTAAAAATCTTATTAAATGACTAATTTCCAATCTCATGTATCGTGTAAATGAATTTTTGTTTTATGACTTCTAAATTAGACATTTGGCCATGTGTATCGTCCTGTAATCCAGCCACTTGGAGGTCACGAATTGTGGACAGTGGTGAGAGATGGTCGGTGGATGTAGTGTTCTCCTGTGTGGATTTAACGTCCGCACTATTGAATACTGCGTTATTCGCAAAGACCATCCTCATAATTAGACCAATTCGTAATTCAGATGCCGTAGTTCGGATGTCCCTTAGTTGTTACCATCGGCTGTTAGGCTATTAATTAACAGTCCTGTCTAAGGAACATGTCAGCCTTAGTCAGTAACAAGACTACAAGATCGCGCCACAATCATTTTACACTCAATCCTCATGCATACTTTGCTAAAATTACCTACCTCGTGGTGTGATCGCCATTTAAATAATCTAATCTATTAGAACCTATTTTTCTTTCCCCCTACATAAATAGTTTTATGCCCACTATTGTTTTTTTCTATGTTATCATTAAGTTATCAATATGTTAGCACCATGTAGCATCCCTTATGCCACATTTTGATTGGCAGCTTAATTCAACTCTGCATCAGCTCAAAGGTGCTGCATATCCATTTCATACGAATAACGAAACACATATGTATGTTGTATAAAGTAAAAATTTAAATTCTTTGACTTAAAACCTAAATAATAAATTCAGCAGATGCCTGAATGCATAAACGCTACTTGTTATATTTTAGAGTCACCTGCGCTGGGTTCGATTCCATTAGCATTGATTTGAATCGCAAAACATTTTATTGGAGGGAGGGCTGGAAAATCCTGTCATTTGTTCTCCTTTACGAACAAGTTTAGAGCAGCATTATCTGGCTATGTGGAGAAAGTTTTTACAGCAAAGTAAAACTGTGAAGAGTTATACGACGCAGTGAGTTGTGTATGAGTCATAAAGTCTGGATCAGTCTTTAAACTGTTTTTATACAAGAGTCAGAATGTATTAATACAAAATAATAATTTTTGTGTGCGTGTGTATTTTATACGTACGTATAAAACATGAAATATAGGTTTAAGATCGAAATCCAGGCACAAAACTCTTTCTGAAGAGGGTTATTTAGGAGGGGGGTTGTACACAAAATAAGGTTTTATAGGTGTTTACAGAAAAAAAATTTTAACTATGGTTTTTCTTAGTACCACTAAAATTAGCTCATAAAACAAAAATCTTTTTAGTATGAACATTTGCTCTATGTCAAATGCTTATGTAGATATACAGGGGTTTATTAATGTGTAAATACTCTTTCCACGACGGTTGAATAAAGTAAAGTGAGATCGATCAAATTTACCATACGTGCAAAATGGTGATAACCAAGTTTTTGGTATGTATAAAAAATCCCCTCTAAAATAGGGGATTTTCGTATCCAATCAAACGTTTTTAATGGAAAATCAGTGGCGTCATTTTAAGACCTTAAATAAAAATGAACTATAGAAACCTTAGGTCTTTTTCTGAAGCCAGAACAATTTTCCCACTAGAGTGAAACATTTCTAAAATAAGCCTTGGATGATTCAGATAAAAACGAGAAACTTTTTTTAGAGAATGCAGATTTACTACGTCATGTTCTGTAAAACTTAGAAAATATGTGTATAATATTGCTCAAAACTGGATTTTTTAGATTATTTTATTTTCATAGTGCACAGGTCAGTTTAAGGTTGAACCTCAGAAAGGTATAGAATAATACCTTCTACTATTAAAAAGTTAATTTATCATGTTATTTTACCAAAATAATAAATTATTATTTATTTTCAGTTTAAAAATTCAGCTTCGTAACTGTGGGTGCTCTTTTTTCACTGCGATGCGTTACAAAAAAGCGTGTTTAGTGTTATAACATACAGAAATTGAGTTAAGACTCATATAAGATTTCCTGGGTTATAAAACATAAAATTAAGCAAAAATATCATAGTTCTAATATACTGTACTAACTCAATAAATAAATCAATTTTTTATATATATTGTAGGCTTAGTTCAGTTGATGTTGGAAAGAGGGCGCAGAAGCCGTGGGCGACTCGCGTTTATTAATGACCAGAGACATTCATCAATAACCGTGTCAAAACGTCAACGTACATTGAATATAACGTAACGGAGCCGGCGGCGTGATTATGTAACGTGTCGCTACGTTTGGTATGTTGCCACGTTGATGTTTCTATCATTAAGGTCAAAGGTAGTTTGAATCTCTAAAAGGAAATCCATGTTATATTGCTATAATTATTTAAGGTTACGGATAATCCCGAACAATTTGTCCTTGAGAGTAGGCGCATATAAAGGATATCCCAAGAAAACATTTCGTAGATTAACAGTAATCTGACATTCTGGCATCTTGCAAAGTTACTTAGGGAACGTTTTGAATTGACTTTTTTATGTAAAGTGAAAGCTTGTTCTGATAATTATATAAAAGTTATATTAATAGTTATTAATATTACCTTTCTAAATTGGCGACCTAAGCAGGTATGTATTTCAAGCCAAGTGTGAATGAGAAATGAGTGTTAGGTGATTGTGACGTGATCTTGTTTGTATTCTTGTTACTGACTAAGGCTCAGAAGTACTTTAGACTGTTAATTAATACTCCAACAGACAATGGTATCCTACAGTTCAATGTGGGACCCAAAAAAAATATTTTCTCTGAATTACGAACAGGTCTAATTATAAGGAATATGAAACACACCGACCATTGCTCATAATTATCCCCAATTAACGACCTTTAAGTAGCTGTATTTATAGTATCAACTTGGTTTTTCCGTCTCCAATTTTGTTTGCTTAGTACACACAAACACACAGCTACATATCTGAGAACGAGCACATTATAGGTAATAGACGCTGCCACCCTGTTTAAAAGTATTATAGTGTTTCATTTATGAACCGTTGAATGACAATGTGAAGCGTAATACAAAGCCCTCACCACATGATGGCGGGATGGATCAAACCAGGGATGAACACCCCATAACTGTGATAGGGGTTGTTTAGGTGGAGGTGATCGAGCAGCCCCTTGTGATAGAGCAACTCTTCAGATTCAAAACACATTGTACAAAGACCGACCTACAATGACGTAGTTTTTATGCAAACATCTAAAATTGATCACATTGATACAGTTTTTGTTATTTTTGGAATATTTATTAATATGTATTACACATTTATTACATATTTAGACCGTTCTAGTATGTATTATATTAAAATCCTATTTTTGGTTTTTTCATATGGTATTCGTAGTGTAAAAATGGGTCTTGATAAAAATAATAAATTAATAATACTTTTAAAGCTATAATTTTAGTGTTATAAACGACCACTCTATAAAATATGAGGTAGCTTACTTAAATTATCTGGAAATTTGAGGTAAGATATTGGAATTATAAGTGTAAACTGGTACCTAAAATCACCTCAGAAGTGGTACTTAAATCGACAGGTTGACAACTTTGAAACATTCAAATCACGTGGTCTTCCTTGGATACAATTTTTATATAGCTACTTTGAATAAGATATGAAGTTTAAAACCTCACACGAAATTCTTTCAGAATAACTGGCTTGATTGTTCAAAATATTAACTTAAAACTGCTTTTTCTGATTGTTTGATTCCTATGGATTTTTCTGCTGTAAATGTAATTGTACACATTACAGTTCAAATTCTTCAGTTATTTAAAGCTACATTATTATAATATTAATTTATTTCTCAAAAACCTTAGAAAAATAAAGTTTTTACATTCAGTTCATATTTTATTGTTGAAATTAATAATAATAATTTAAAGCTACTATGTAATGTTGTGAAATATACTTTAAAGTAACGCATAAAATGACTGCTAATTTGTTAATTTATTTCAACTCTGAATCTGGTTTTTGACTCAATTAATGTGTCAAGATCAGTTACGGGTTTCTTTAAAACCTTTATGTTTTCAGTGTTTTATGGTCAAAGTTTAATTGAATTTTCCCCCGTATGGGCCGATCTCTTATCAGGGTTAGCCAGTGGGGAAAGAACTTTCTTCCAACGGTGGTAATGCCATTTCTTCTCAGTTTAAGTTTAAATTAATCTCTAAATAATGCCGTGGTATATTAAATGGCTGATAAAATGTTAGTTACTGTTTATTGTTTAGGTTTAAAATGTTTCCACATATTATAAATTACTTTTTTATTATACTCAATATATTATATTTTAATTTTGTTTTTTATTACTAACAAACTAAGCAATTTGATATTTATTTTAAGAAAAAATATCATATTCAGTATCCAGACCTAGATAATTTAGATTTAGTAATTTTACTAGGTTAGGCAGATTTTTACACATGTCTTAATGTAATTTTTAAAACTACCATAAACAACTTGTCTGAACATGAAGTTTTATGTTACCTTGTCAAGCTAAAAGTTTTAATAGAAGAAGATTTAAATCTGTTATTAGAAAGGGTGGGGTGACTACAAAAAATAATGTTTCATTGACAAGTTGCTATGTTTTTTTATATTTATTATATAACCTAAATAATCTGTAAAATTAAAATTATAAGTTTTTTCTCTACATTGCTTGTAATTATGATATTTTTTTATTTTTGCGTTTTATATCCCAGTTGAGGTGAATCGGGCCTTATCTCAATATATCTCTTTCTGTTACTTTGAGTAAGGTGTTTTGTAAACTTCTCCGTGATAGCAGAAGCGCCAACTACTATAACAAATGTTTTCATTAATTCTATACCTTTTGGAAAAGGTTTTTGTTTACTTTAAACTGACCCACATCCCATCAAAATATAGTTATGAGCTCTCAGTTTTGAATGATATGAGCCACATTGAAATTTTACTAAACATGTGATCTACAAGATTGAATTGACAGAAATAACTAACCAGCTGTTAGGTTAAATCAATATTAGTTGATTTTACATTGATAATTTAATTTAAACCTACTTTAAATTTTAATATGTTAAAATGTTTTATGTTAATATGTTATATACATTTGTTAAATTACTCTAATTAGGCCTATATAATTTAAAATTAAAACAAATTAATTGAGCTGAGATATTATTTTGGATGTTTATTCATTTGTTTTTCTACTTACTTTTAATCTCGGATTAAAAGGTCGTATATAGTCACTTCTTCTTGTTTTACTGTATCCTCTTCTTCTTCACGCTACGTCGTGCAACCCATGGACTGGCTAACTTCTGGCCAATATAAATATGTTAAAGTTGTGATTTTGAAGCTGAAGCACAACTGTAGAATTTAAATTGCAACGCATTTTTCACCGTGCTATCTTTAAATATATGTAAAAAAATCTATCCTGTATTAGCTAAAGGTTTTGCTCCCTACTTGTAAATTCCTTTTAAATCCGCACTGTTCAGTATTCGTTACTAAATCATTAGTGTTTGATATTATAACAATATAAGATTTTGACAGGTATATCTCTTAGCTCTAGAGGGGAAAGGGGTTTTAGGAATCATTTAGATCTAAATTTTAAACGTAAGTGACGTCATATGGTTATAAGGACAGCTGTTTAGAGGATCTGAGAACATTCCCTTTATACGAGGGAATGTTCATGAAATGTCCTCGTACATATCCATAATCTAAGCTATTTCCCAAAAGGGAAGTACATACCATTTTAAATGTATATTATCTAATTTATCATTAAAATTAACCATCGATTGTTCACTTTTAAGCTAGTCTATAATTCCAAAACTGTTTTCTTTTCAGGTGAATTGTGGATTAAAATTTTATCAAAACTTAAATTTGACGGAAAATTGTTCATAAAAATGTGTTTATCTGTTTTTGTTTTCTTACTAAATTCGTACATAGTTTTGAGCTAAATTACGTAATGTTCAATATTAAAAGACAGCTTTTAACAGCATAAAAGTTTTAAAAAGTTTAAGTTTCTTGTTAAAGATGGTAGGTACTTTAGAAAGTGGAATTTTGTCTGTATAAAAGAATCAATGATTGAGTTATCCCCTTAGGTTTATGTCAACAATAATAATTTGGTGTTGTGAGAAATGATTGTCTATACTTATTAATCAAGAAGGCAGCAAGATGGATGGGAGTTTTACAAGTCAAGAAGGAAGGCAGAATTACCACGTCATGTAATTAACAATGCATTGTTACTCTTCTGATTAGCGTTCATTATTCACTCGACCATTAACCTAATCATTAATTATTAATCTGTAAGCTATGTTATTAATATAAACAAGATCGTACGCAGCATGATGGTGTGAGTAGAGCGAATTTCATAGCACTTACATTATTCCCATCATAGTAATCTAATAGCACTGAATACTCAGGTTTGCTGCAGTAAGGGATGTTTTACATGGTAAGTTCTTATATTAAGGCTGTTCACTAAGTAAGAAAAATACAACATTTCATCAAATTATGACAATATCTAATCGAGTTACACCAATTTATCTATACCCAGTAAGAATTAAATGGGCGATGAATACGTAGGTTTGCTGCCGCAAAATACATTAAATTTAGAGTTTTTATAGATTTATAAATTAAACTTAACTAGACTTGCATACCAAATATTGGAAGAGTATTTAAGTAATCCAGTGAGTTATTGATTTTTAGTCATTCTCTATAAGATTAACGTTAAACAACGTACTGTGTTTACTATTTTGAATACATCCGTAGGTAAATGACCTAAAGTCATGATTTAAAATATTAAACTGTGCATTTTTTGAGCTGAATCCAATGTTAATAAAACATTTTTTTCAAAAACTATACAATATAGTTTAAATAAATTAAAAGCCCATTTTGGGATACAACTCCCCCCTACCGCAAAAGTGTTTTAATGTAGCCAAATTGCGATGCCAAACTTAACTTGTCCATCCATGATATTACAGAAAGGTACAACTTCACCGAGTTTTATAATAATTAGACAATAATTGCGGCCGTTATCTTGTGAACACATATATACTTAATCTCATATAAATACAATGAATAATCTCCCAAAATATGTTCAAGGGGTTTATTTATGAACCTATCAAGGTACCGAGTTTAACTGTCACTATGCGGTCCATGCGAATACCTCACTTTCCCATAGGAAATTCGCCAATTAATCCATTTTAATAACTAATGTGAAATTACCTAGATATTGATTTACTTTTATCTTCTACTTTACGAATTTTCACTTGTATTATTATGTAACTTTGTGTCCTTAAGCCATACTAACACTAAGCCCGTCCATCCTTTATATGGGTTGAATCGAGTTATAGTTGTCAGATTGAACAAGCCTTACAAGCTGCAGTTAATATTAGTCTGCAATCATGAAAAATACATAAAGTAAAATTCAAATCACAATTATTCAGTAATTTTATATTTTCATTCTTTGAAAATGTAAACATTGAAACTTAGGACGTTCATGGGGCGTAGCCCGAGGGGATTTTAAGGGAACCAATATGCCTATGTGTTGCATGAGTTTCAGATCTAAAATTTCAAACCGGTCGGTTCAGTATTTTTCACGTTTACTTGACACAACAAACCCACAAACATACAGAAAACACATCTTTTTTATAGTATTATAGATAAAACGTAGAAATAACAAAAAATAACAATAATTCCAAGCAACATTCAGACAAAACTCCAGTTTTATTGTTTCGCACGCAGCACGCTGGCGTGAGTAGAGCGAATTTCACAAAACTTATATTATTCCCATCGTAGTATTGGCCTATTTTAATAACTTTGAATGTATATACATCTAGATACATCAACTTTTATCCTTATCCCATATGTTTAACATAAACATGATGTATCCATGTACTGCAGGCGGCTGTTCCCACCCCTGCCAACGTTATGGGGTGTTTATCCCTGGTTTGATCCGTGCCACCCATTATGTGGAGCCTAATGCACCAGAAGCTACAGCAATATGCAGTAGGGTAGGGCCTATATCCGTTGGACAGCCAAACACACGTAAATAACACTTTATAGTCATGTTGGGGTTCAGCTCATTTGAATTCATGAATTCCGTTCATTTTGAATTTTAATATCTTTGAACAAACTAATGTACGGAATTATTACTCCCCTTGTATCTATAGTAATTATCATTGTTGGTCAAAACATACTAATGTTAGCACAATATTCGTGTTTTCCTTGTTTTTATTTAAATCTTTTTTATAAAGGTTAATAATAAAAGTTCAACGATCAGCGCATTTTATATACAGGTTTTTCATAAAATGATAGTGGGTTGTAGATCAAAATAAAATGAAACAGATTCTGATTTCTATGGAAACTTGTTACATATTTTCCATCTTAAAAATCACCAACACTCCCCCCCTACAGCTAAGACATATCGATGTCAAAAATCAGTTTACTCAACAACATTATTACTCACCAAGCCTTTTCTTAGTTGGAAAACATGTTTGTAAATAAAACACAGCTTGGAGTTTATTTTAAAGGAATAGTGAGGTTATTCATTAGCACGACGACACAGCTGTTTTAGTCTTAACAAAAGCGTTTGAGCTGCAGGATGCAGGGGTACCAATATGAAATATTTAATTTGCTTTTAATAGTTTTACAGACAGTTGGAAGTCCATCGTGTTTTTCTTAAATTTTCACCGTGTATTTTCATAAATTACTTCTCTAAATTCACCATTAAAATCTTTAGACAATTAAGAATAAATTACAATAACAATATGACCTTTAAACTTCAGGAAACCATCTAAATTATTAAGACTAAGACATTAAACGATGTTTTTAATTAAGATTGCTGAGAGTAATACAAACATAATTCATAGTTCATAAGCATAATTCAACAGTGTTAAACGATCATTAGAAACCAATAAGGATCTGTTTCGATAAATTTGGTTTGTTGTTGTACATTTGATTTTACCTTAATTGTTTTTAATTTATTTCTGTTCATACAGAGTATTTATTTACGTTATTGTTAGTATTGTTAGTTATTGTTAGTATTGTTATTTACGTTTAATATTTATTTATCTTAGATACTTTCAAAAATAACATTTCCCTCTCTTTCATTTCGTATTTATTGTAAGTGTATTGTTTACACTGAGCAAATACATTCCTGCTCTCCCGTCTCCTCTCCAGAGTAGTTTTTGGGTGGAATAAAAATGATATAAAAAATATAAATAAAAATAAATAAATGAATATGCAGAAACATTATACCAGAAAATTGGTTCCTATCCTAATGAGGTCCAAGCAGTTATGATGTCAACTGACACCTTGAAAGAGGGAAATTTCATATTGATTCTGTTTATCTATTCCTACTTACCTCTCGCTCAACAACATTACTATAGATTTTTGACCGTTATTACATGTTATTTTGATAAATAACTGTACAGTGTATATTTATTTTATGGAGAATGATATATTTTCAATTTCCCTTTAAAGACTAATAATATTTTTGTATATTCATCATTATTCTACATTTTTACAAAATAATAAAACTACTCGCCCCCAAGCAAACTGTTCAATAAATTACACACGCCCCCGATACATCCCTACAAAAAGTTCCTCCCTCAAATAACAACAATCCAATTACATTGACTGACCAGTCACGGCTGTCGGATTTTAAGCCCAGTTCAGGTTGGAGGGAGGCGTTGAAAGGGGTTATTTAAATAAATAAAAAAAACGTGTAGTTGCAAGATAATTTTATTTTAAATTTGATTCGATTGGAACATTTTTTGTAGTTTCTAAATATGTTTCAAATAAATTATTAATGTAAACAAACCGTTTTTTAAATTTAATTTTATAGCTGGGTATCAAAAAATTAGTTAGTCCGTTAAATCACTTTATAGATCACACGTTCAGTAAAACTTAGTAAAACTAGTGAAGATTTTACCGTTCAGAATGAATTCGTTTTCATTATTGCATTGTTGGCTGGTGATTTGTGACGTTTCTAAACTATCGAAATATGTCTAAACTGTTTGTATTGGTTTGATCATAAATGACTAACAAAAACAGGAAACTGTTGCAACGCCACTTACATCGTTAGGCATGGCCACTGTAATCACAATAATTATACAGACCTGTGCCATGAGCTGACCAGTTCTTTCATCTTTTATGTCGAAGGCCCTTTCAATCTGATTGCATTGTACATTTCGCATTCCAAAAAAATACACGATACAAAAGCAAAGAGATTTATATAAGCAACCTAATGTATCAGGGTTTCCATGGGTAACAGATCCGTGTTATTAAAAACGTTCCATTATAAATTTTAAATTTTAAATAGCACATCCTGAAATTTTTTAGTCACCTTTATTTATATATATTCTTTTAACCCTAGTCGGGGCGCGTCAACATGCATTACACTAAGACTTTAGACTTTGACCATATTTTCAAACAATTTTGACTTAACTTAACTTCTTACGCTCCTGCTCATCTATTTTTAAGAAATTAACACTTTACAAAGTAATTTAACTGGGTTATATAAAAGAAATAATCGAAAAAATCAAGGTGCGTGGCCTAAAATTCACCTCAAAATACGTGGCGGAACAGGGCGCATGGCCTAAAAATGACCACGTCCCTAAAACAACATTTTGACCAGGACTAGGGTTTGGGCTTTGCTGGAAGTAGGTTGAGGTTGAAAGGTAACAGGAGGGTTGTGGATGGAATGTCTAATAGCAGACCGTCTACAGCATAGAGGAACTGAAAATAGTCCTTAGACTGGGACGGTAGTGACGTCCTGTAATCCAGCTACTTGGAGGTCACGAATTGTTGATAGTTGTGAGAGATTTTCGGTAGATGTAGTGTTCTCTTGTGTGAATTAACGTCCGCACTATTGAATACTACGTTAATCCACAAAGACCATCCTCATAATTAGACTAGTTCGTAATTCAGAGGCTGTGGTTCGTATTGCACGTTAAACTGTAGGTCCATTAGTTGCCATCGGCTGTTGGGCTATTAATTAACAGTCCTGTCTAAGGAACATATCAGCTTTAGTCAGTAACAAGACTACAAGATCGCGACACAATCACCCTACATTCATTCCTCATTCATACTTTGCTTAAAATTCCTATCTGGGTAGCTCGCCATTTCAGTTAAAAGTATAAAGTTTTTTGTGGTCATTTTTGCGCCGCGCGCCCATTCTATAAAATCTTTAACTACCCAATACCATTGGTCTGGGAGCTGTACGTTGAGTATAAGAAAAGTGAGGTACCCGTTGCGGCATGAGTCAAATAGGCTAGCCAGATGTGACCGCTCATAACTTGACAGGAGTTGATCCAGCAACCTTTGACTTGCTGGGTCAGTGCATAACCTCTGAACTACCGAGTCGGTAATGTTTTTTTTCAACCGAATAAATCAATCACTGTGTAACACAAATAATGTAATACTTTTGAAAGGTCACTCTCCACAAACCGAGTAACTTTCAAGACCAAAGAGAGGAAGACCGAACTAAACTGAGGTTCTATTTTTGGGCAGGACGGGACTATTGTGTGGCGGGATCCAAACAACGATCTGCAAACAAATGATTCGTGAAGAGATCTTTGTCGCACGACAAACAATAAATATACGAGGGTTAGACGACTGTTTAGGGGGCGGGGGTTTGTGTCAAGTGTGTGCTGTGACTGTGAGCTCAGATATACACGGCTCTTTACTATTTTCTTAACATGTTAAATTATAAAATATTGCATTTTTCAATTAAACGTGTAAAAGGAATTACCAATCCATATAAATAAATCTGTTTCTCACAATTGCAATATATTAAATCAATTTACTCTGAAAACTTTTTATCTTTTTAAACCAAATTAGAGTTTTTTTCTACATATTGTTTTTAATTATGAAAATTGTTATTTTATCTTTCATAACCTCTTTCTGTAACGCAATGAAGGCTTTTTTGTTACGCTTCTCCTTCAAAACGAGAGCAACCTCAGTTAAGTTATTTTCGTTATTCTATACCGACCTGTTTGAAATTCATGATTGGTGATGGTGGATTTATATTATTTAGATTTTATTGCGGACATTTTCAATCACGATTTTATGTAAAAAAACCTTTTAGGACATTTCGGAGTCTGGAATCTGATTCCAACCTCAGGCGAATTAATAATGTTACTTGTGTTATGTTTTAGATATTAGTTAGCCTGAGTACGGGATCAGATTCCAGATCCCGAAACGTCGTGAAACTTTGTTCTACATAAAATAGTGATGGAAAATGACCGCAATAAAAATCTAAATAACATTCTATGCCTGTTGGAGATGGTTTTTATTTAATTTAAACTGACCCGCACATTATGAAAATAGAACATGTGCTCTCAAAACCCAATTTTAAGCAATATTAGACATATTTTTTCTACGTTTTAGAGAACTTGTAATCTAGTTCAATTGATTCAATATAAGTGATATAATAAGTGATTTAATTGAAATAAATAACCAAATTCTGTCAATTTTATTAAAATTAAAATAAATATCGGGTTTTTTACATTGATTATTGATTTTAAACCAATTTCAAAATATTAAATGAACAACATGAAAATGTTAACAAATTTTGTTAAGGATACAAATTTTCTAACTAAACATAATTCATCGAGTTGTAAACTAATGAAACTAATAGTTAAGCTGAGAATTTGTCTTTACTTTATATAAGATTTCACATTTATATTTTGCCATGATGAAAATTATCTTTCTAAACACTGAAGCGTATAATAATGGACGTGCTTATTCCCAATATCAATATAAAATGTGTTAGTATCAAAATCATTAAACATTAAACTCTTCCTATTTAGTCTTGTACGAGTAAATAAAGTTTTGAGTTACATGTGTTCAAACATGGTTTAAATTTAATATTATTGAAAATATGTGGTTCACTGTTAATTATAATATTTTTTTAAATTTTAACGTGTAGTTATTTTGTATGATCTGAGAAACTTTGCCCTTTTATCAAAATCTTACAGAGAATATTATAATTTCGACGTAAGCCTATGCTTAATCGTGTTTCTCATTTCTGAGATTTTGAAAATATTTTCCATTACCAAGATAATTTAAATAAAGCACTCTCTTTTGATGTAATAAAATTAATAATCATTTTTAAATGCATACTCAGTGGCTACATTTCAAACCTATCTTTAGAGAATTAGTTACTTGAAACAAAATATAGGATTTTCGCTGTTTATAAAATTAGAACAATCTACAACAACTAAGTATTTAATTACAATTAAATTTATAATATCATTGTGTTTAATAGATAATTACAACAGTAAACCCCACTAAAATTAGGTAGTTAAATATGAAAAGTAAAATATATAATTTATATCTTTTGCTACACATATTACAGTATTGTCACAAATAACTTGATCAAATTTATGAGGGTGCCAGTGATCAAGTTTAAAAAGAAAACTGTAAGAAATTAAAATTGATATGTTTTCTTTTAAAACAAATTATAAATAGTGTGATTTTACAAATTCCCCCCTTCATGAAAGAAAAAGTATCGTATCGAGGGATGATTAAGTTCACTGACTCTTTTTTGTGATTAAAAAGGGGCGTGAGAGAAGACTCAACTCATGTAGAACATGAGTTTTAATTTCCTCCGAAATTATGTACGGGTAAAATCAGAATCAAGCAAATCAGATAACTCAAGGTTTAGAATACAACCATTAAGTGAGTTTCAAACAAAGCCAGCTGATGCGGAACATTGCCTAGCAACAGCTGATGAAAACAAGGTTTGATTACAAATAACAGCTGACTCCCAGACTAGCAGAGCGAGGAATAATTAAGTTATAATAATAATGAATTTAGAACAACTCTTTCGTGAGAGTGAAATAATTTTTTAGACATATTTTCTTATATTTAACGTTTCTTTAATGTTGAATTTTCTCGTTTTATTCAAATTATAAAGTTGTTCTTTTACATATATATGTACATTTGTTTACTTTTGCAATCTCAATAAATATATTTCTACGTAATGGTATTATGATAAGGTTACTTTTTGCTTAGGTAATATAAAATATTTAGCCAATTTTCCTTAGTAAAGAAGCTATTACCGTAGGCCCCATGGCAAGACCTAAGCCCGAGACCATGTTACTTCTTCGTTTTGACGTGCCTATTGACCAAAATAATAGTCGTAAAAAATTAGTATATATGTATGTTAAGACGAACTCTCTCATAAAATGGTCCTATCAAGACCAATTTTGGTGGAGATGTTTATTCCTACATTTACTAGGACGACTTCGTAATCCAGATATATCGGTCAATCGGAGCGGGTAGTTGGGGGGGGGTTGCACCCTAAAACTGGAAATTAAAAAACTAAACACAGTACGTTATATTTTTGGGCTTCGATTTTAATCTTATTAAGAATAAGAAAAAATCATATTTCACTTATTGCCCTTCCTCCACTATTGTTATTTTATAAAAATGCATATTGTGTTTATTATTAGGTACTTATTTTAGTAAGTAGAATTGTAATTCTTTATTTTCGATGTTATTGATCCCCACCGACAAGTTTTTCAAACTTGGTGGGGTCAGATGTAGTAAAAAATTGTAATATTAATTAATAAATAGGCTAAATATATATTTTTGGATGAAACTTGGTAGTAAGCTTCATGTTGTCGATATCCTTCAATTTATGCTTAAAAATCATAGTATATGTGTTTACCATGGCAGCTAACATGCATCCTCTCTTCCCATGTTAATCATATAGAGAATAGTCAATTTCCTTTATCTGTGGACAGATGTGGATAAAACTTGGTATGTGGTCAAATAAAAATTGTTTATGGTAAAATGACTAATTTCAATGTTTCCCACATCAGCAAACGACGTCCTCTTTTCCGTGTTAATCTTATAGACAGTTAACCAAACTCTCTCATTTATCGTCAGATATTGATCAAACTTGTCATACATTACTATTGGCATGTTATTGATTTGGAATTTTGCTAAGAACGCAGGTCTGCTGTGAAGGGGGTATTTTCCATATACGATAAAATTAAACACAAACGGTAAAGGATCCTAAAAGTGGTCTTAATACCTGCTTTTTAACCTCAACTGCCAATCACCATAACCTGAGGGCTTGTGCTATGAATTTAAGTCAGCCATGTACGGCATTAGTCACATGGGCAAGTCAGAGGTGACCGCTCGTGATCTTACACGAGTCGCCGGCCTCTGGTATTCTAATATATTTATTTTGTTTGTGGCGGCAACTAGTTTCTGTTCTTATATTTCCTAAGGAACCCAGTCAAAATGTCTGCATGTGTAGGTTTTTTGACACCTTCATTATTTTATGATCTACAGATGATCTTTAAATGTAGAGATCTAAAGTCTACACAACCTTGACATGATTATGGATCCAAAGGAACCGCAACTAATTCCTGCAACTGGCGACATATTGGATTATGTAAAGCAGGTATTCAAACTTCTTTTAGTACTCACCTGTAATTCGCAGATTGAAAAATTAGTAATACAAAAATAATGGATTAGCTGTTTCGTTTATTTTTATAGTATTGTATTTTAGAGCTAACAAAGAGAGAAGCTGACAAAGATTCTCACACTTCGTTAATAAATACGGGTCCAATATAGTTTAATATAGTGACTAATATGGGCTTTCATTCACAAAAAATTGTCATCAAATAACTGCTGGGAACAGATACTACAACAAAAACATAAGTAAACTCATTTAGTTGTAAATCACACTCGTAAAATGTATGTAGAATTACAAAAACCTTACCGTCATTAAAACATAATCCATACTTTGAATTATTAAAGCTTGAAAAAAATTATTAACTGAAGTACTTTTCTATTAATTTATATTTATTTATGAGTTTAATTAGAACGAGATACACACATATACTTAAACTCTATTTATTATAATTAAAAGTGAAACTTGTTATTTTGATATATAATTTAACAGAACACTTTTCCGCAACACATATATTCGAAAAACAATCCGAAGTCAAGTGAAATGGATGGCAGATCGGATGGCGAGATAGGTTTCGACATGTAGCCTGATTCCCAACCTACTTTAGCCAATATTGCCTGTCTGAAAGTCTTTCTAACCTACAGTTTAAGTTAGAGCCGTCTTTTTATTACTTTCACGTTTTCTAGCTTGGATTTAAAGTAAAATATTGATTGTTTAACATATAATTTTAATTCTTATACATTTAATACATTATTAAATAATAATTCTTTGAAATCCCATCACGTTTAAAAACAAAGTTTCGCGACGTTTCGGGATCTGGAATCTGTTCCCGTCCTCAGGTGAGCTGTAAACTAGAACATAACAAGATTAATACATAATTCAGACTTAGCGTGTAAAAAGCTAAACACAAAAATGTTTTCAGTCAGAAAATCGAATTGGTGGGAATTATACTTCATTTAGATTTATTCTTCCCACAAGCATTCATCATAAAAACTATTTATATTTATTCTAAACACCGATGTTGAAAATCATAGCTCGACAATTTTAGTATCATTGTTCCAACAGGAAGAATATAGTTGCGAATAAAATATAGTTCGAACCCAATCAATGTTTGTTGGTTGTTCATAAAAATTGTTTCGTAAAATCGGAGCTTTTTTACCCAGAGTCTTGTGCTGGCCATTTAGAATTTCTAAGTTTCGTTGTAATTTATATCTAGTCTCTATCCTATTTTTAATTCATTTACTAAATCAAAGAGTATATCAGACAGCCTATATTTACAATACTTAGCCTATATTACGTATTTTAAACTGTGTTTGAATAAAACTTATACCTACTATAATTTTTGGTTCATGTTTATTTTTCGCTCTGTTCTGATATTTTTGGATTTTTACATTATTCTCACAGATCTATTTTTTATGTTCTCGTCAAAAAATGTAGTCGTCTACCTGCTTATATTATTACGAACGAATCATATAAATAAGAATAAAGTTGTACCTGTACATTTCTTGGAATTATAAAAATGTTTTAATTTTTACGTTTTATAACAAAATAACCTAAAATGAGTCTTACCTCAATTATTCCTGTCTCTCTGTGTGTCACTGTCCATCTATATGTATTTCAGTAACGTTAAACAAGATAATTTTGTGACGCTTCTTCCACGAAAACGATAACGATATGATGAAACTCTTTTCTTTACTCTATAACTTTTTGTGAAGTTTTAAGTTTCCTAATATAATAAAGCGATTAATATCAAAATAAAATGAAGTTAAAAGAAAATTACAATAGAAAACAATTTCCCGCTGAAAATCTTATTAATGATTTGATTTAATTATTATAATTGATTGTATATTATTAATTTTTATTATAAGCTTCCACTGCCACTCACAAAAAGCCTTTAGGACCTCCCTGCCTGAATGACGTTTTAGAAGTTCGTGATTCTTCCGCCAGGGTCGCGCCGATCGTGGGGTCCCGAGGACCTTCCAAAGGTCAGGTTAGGTAACAGTTGGAGTTGAGATGGCGATAGTTTGTATTATGAGCTAAGAATCTGTTCAGAACGAATAAATTATTCAAGAAGCCAAGGTAACGAAGATGAGGCTGTTGGATGCCACATATAATGGAGATAGAGCATAAAATTTTAGCTTATCATCATAGTTAAAAATGTCTAACAAAGTAAAATCTTACTGAATCCTGTAGGTACTATGAGGATCATCGTGGTTTCACGTGATATAAAGGACGTAGGCCTATTATGGCCTTGTAGATAATTAGAAGTATTTACAGCTTCGTACATTCTCAAATTGTGAACTTCTTGACTCGTCCTTTTTCGTTTTCTACTGTATTTTCCTATTGTCAGTCACATATTAGAATATTTTTACTTTTCTATAAATATACCAGGTTTTACTTAAGTTATTCGTACATTTTTCCTAATATTCAATTAATAATAATCATTCGTAGTATGTGATTTCTTCATTTCATCTACCTTTTATGCTGTACAAAGAGATATACACAATACCATGGACATCCATCCTATCAGAAACCTAAGCTAAAACGTGAAACATTTTTGAAAAGTAGGCTACTTCCTTCCAGTCTTAAAGGACCAAATTATCATAGTATTTTATTAGTTTAATTACATTATCAATAATATATATTCCGGTGGCTGTAGAGTATTCTGCAAAAAAAATATTTTCTGTGACCTCCAAATCCTTCAGAATCTAACATGTAACTCGTTTCTAAATTCAACAACAAACAAGTTTCGTCAATCCTATGATTTGTACAAAGTATAAACATACTCTTAATTCATTTTTGCATATTTTTGTACTAAATTATGTTTCATACTTTATGCATAATCATGCATAAAGTATAATAATTGTCCTAATTGTAAATCAACAATTTTTTTGTAATTGTAAATCACTCCCCACGGGGAGTGATTTAACATTGGTCAATAGTTAAACATGCTATGCCTGGATATTAAATCAGTTGACCTGTTTTGTCCACTGCAGTATTTTATTTGAACGTTAGCAATCTATTAAACTACTAATTTTATTGATGGGAGGACGCTAAAATACATTTATAGACTCGTCATACTCATATTGTCCTCTAGGACTGGCAATATCTCGTATTTCTTTTATTCTGTCCTATTTTCGAAATTTCCTTCACGGATTTGTCTCAGCTCTGGGGGGCAGGGGTGTTGGCAATTTGAAAGACCAAAATTAAAACAGTAACGTAATTTTGTTAGTGACGTCATATGGTTAGTGACGTCATAATGTTTTATAAGAACAGCTGTTCTTGTAGATGATCTGAAAACATCCCCTTTAGACATATTTATGATCCAACCTATTTCCCACAGGAAAGTAAATACAAATTAAGACATCGAAATAGACTAACAGCTCCTATGACAAAGCCTAGCTTGAACATACCGTTTGTGATCTGGCAAGAATCCCCCGTCTCTGGATCAGTTACTATTATTTAATGCACTGCATGAGTATTTATAGCATGGGGAAACTACTCTCTATAGTCTGTTCAAAACCTTTTAATATAAAAAATTAAGCTGTTACGAACTCATTATCAAGTAAGTTGTAAGTAAATTAAATTACCCGCTATCCCTCCTGAAACCATTTGTATGACTAATCTGACTGATTTTCAAACATGATTGAATAATTAATTACATATTTAGTTTCCTTTACAAACGTTTCTAGTGATTGGATGTTTTACGCGATGTATAGTTATTACAGACTCCATATTTGTATATTCAAACTCAAAAACTAAAGGGAATGAGATATTTTCGTTGGTGTCGCCGGGCAGGTCTATTATGGTAATGAAGCCCAATAATCCCCAGCAGAGAGGTTCACCTCGAACTTGACTGAGAAATAAATGAACAGAGGTTTATGTCTACTGAACTTCTTTTTGTCAGTTACAGCTGGAGAGTTTTTGAATCCCTCCACTTGAGGGTAGTCCCCCGTATCGCAGCTGTACCAAGTATTGTAGTTTAACAGGCTTGACCCCACGGGGAGTGATTTAATATTGGTCAATTGTTAAACATCTTACAAAAACTAATGCTGCTATGCCTGGATATTAAATCAGTTGCCATTTTTGTCTACTGCAGTATTTTATTTGAACGTTAGCAATCTATTAAACTACTAATTTTATTGATGTGAGGACGCTAAAATAAATTTATAGACTCGTCATACTCATATTGTCCTCTAGGAGTGGTGAACTCCAGTGAGCTTAATATTCTCTTGGGGTGGCGGACCCCCTTGAACCCAATATTCTCTTGGGGCAGTGGACTCTCGTGAGCTCACTATTCTCTTGGGATGACAAACTCCCGTGAGGTTTTTGTCGTCTAGGAATGGTGGACTCCCAAGAGCTCCTAAGAGTAGTGAACTCCCGTGAATTCACTGTTCTCTAGGAGTGGTGGACTGAACATTCTCTTGGGGTAGTGGACTCCCGTGAGATCATTGTTTTCTAGGAATGGTGGACTCCCCTGAGCTCATTGTCTCTAGGGGTGGTGGAACTGAGATGCCGTGGTTGTGTTTTTTCCCTTTGATAGTTGAAATTTACGTTTTTTATAAAAACACAGTAAGGTACTGTAGTGTTATAAAATGTTTAGGTTGCGAAACAATTCTGATTTAGTAAGAGAACATTTCAACGTGGGTGCCACTTATTGATAATAATGGGGCGTTTTGGTTTAGTGAATTCAACTATCTAATGACATACATGACCGCATATATAGTCTAAAAATCACGTAATGTTACTATCAAATAGTTATGTGTAGTGTGCACAACTAACATTACAGTTTCATCTGGAACAAAAATATTATAACAAATATTTATAGTCGTATTCGGTTTTTAATTATATCCCTATTAACTATTAAAACAGTAACACTTCACTATACAACACTAAAGATCATAAAATTTTAACTATAACAGTTGCGAGACTGATCCATCTCATGTAACGTACACATGAAGAGGTCACTTAAATGGGACGGCACTTCGGATTTAATGGCAACCGTATTTCAGGTTCTGTTTGCTCTAACCATACTTCTTCATATTTATAGTTTAAGCAATTTCTTTTTGGTTTTAGTACAAGTTATATATAATTTTATATGTATTGTTAATGTAAAAAAATTATTCATATTTGCATTGAATTAATAAACGATACCTTATCTATAATTTTACTATACATTTTCATATTTTTTTCAACGTCAAGATAGTAATGTTTTGCTAGTACCACCTTAATGTACACGTATCTGTGCTATCATGAGGTGTTGTTTCCTAATAATCGGTCAAAGGATTTTTTGGTGAAATTATTTTAAAATTTGTAATTAAATGATATGCTATTTAATATATACAGTCTTTTCATAAAATAAGGGTAGGTCATAGCTATGAAATGAAAATACGATAAAATATACAAACAATTATTTATTTTGTTGAATTCTTGCCAAATATATATTTTATACATAGCTAATAACTTCAACATGACCACCATTTCTGGCTCTATAGACGACTAGACGATGATCTATTTTAGCCTGCATGTTGTGCAACATTTATCTTGTTGCAGTGAAAACTGAAAAACTTGATTCTTTCTTTCAGATGCGCCAAATTTAATTTGTTTACGTATACACGTCTTTGATATATTCCCAGTGAAAAAAGTTCACCCAACAATATTACACACAGCCTTTGCTTGATCGGATAATATGTTTGTAAAGAAACACAACTTGAAGTTTATTAAAAAAAGTAAATTAGTTTATCTATCAGCACAACAGTCAAACATTACATTACATTACTTTTTAAAATAGTGGCCTACAATGGCATAGATTTTCATACAAGTATGAACGAGTAATGAGTGAGTGATTGTGGCGCGATCTTGTAGTCTTGTTACTGACTAACGCTGACATTTTCCTTAACACAAGACTGTTAATTAACAGCCTAACAGCCGATGGCATCTGAGGGCCCTACAGTTTACAGTTAGTGGAATCCAAACCACAGTGTTGTCTCAGAATTATGAACTGGTCTAATTATTGTGCTGTTATTGGTTTTGGACGGACTTTGCATATATGCACGTAGTATGAATAAATGCATTTTATTTCCAAAAAACAAACATACATAACATAAACATAAATTGACTGGTCACTGTTGCCAGTAGAGTGACCAGTTAAACAAAAAACAAATAATAAACAAAGCAAATACTAGTAATGTGTTCAGTCTAGCATTATTTTAAAAGCTATTTACGTCGCCAACTAAGTCGTCTGTATACAATAACAAAAAAGGCGAGAATTTCCGAAGAAACAATCTTAAATGAAGTGTTTAACAGTGTGAACGTTAATCCACACCAGATATAATATCACATTCAACATCCAACGCTATCCACAATATTTACAAAATTGTTTGAGCTACCGGATGCAGGGGCACCAACTGAAATATTGAACTCTTCTTATAATAGTTTTACAGACAGTTAAAGACCTCACCATTATTTTACGAAACCCCTGTATTTTAACGTCAGGTTTAACCCGTATTATGACATTACTCATAGTTTTTTCTTTCATCTTCTTTTAACTTCTTAAATTAATCAATCCGATTATACAAGTAAATTAATTATTCAACACTTTAAGTTTGGTACACAATTACAGGCTACGGCTTCAAACGTAACTTCAAGAAAATGTTTCATTAATTCAGGTGTGTATATGATATTTATTCTTTTATCAGAGAGGGGTTTTATCGAATATAACACAGAGTTAAATAACATCAATCATTCGTGATTTATTCGACCGCGGACGCGTTGCGTTTTTGTTCTTCTCTTTGTATTTTTTAGATTTATTTACTTTATCATACCGACCATTATCGTAATTTAAATGGATTTATCTTTTGAATATCACAAAACTATTACAAATTATTTCTTATCATCGGGTTTTAAACAAAATAGATTGTCAGAACTTTACAATTAGTTGCAGAAAGTCACATACTCACTAGCTCAAAATTTACAAAGTACGTTGTTGAGACATTTACGAGTGCATAGGTATGCCTGGAAGGCATACCCATTAATGTATTTGTATGAGACTACTACTAGCGATATCTGGTAGCATTCGTCACTACTATGTACATTTTAGTTAAGATTGGTGTTGCAGCTTAATTGTATTAACTTTTCTGAAATGGCAACCTAACCAGGTAGGTATTTGAAGCCAAGTATGAATAAGTGTAAGGTAATTGTGATTCGATCTTGTATTTTGTATTGCTGACTAAGTCTGACATGCTCCTAAGACAACACTGTTAATAGTAATGCAGTTTATATAATTAATAACAGACTGTTAGTATTAACAGGACCGTTAATATTAACTATTTGAATCAATATCTCAGCTGCAAATGGCATCTACGAAACCTACAGTTTAACCATCTAAACCAAAATGTTTCCTTTGAATTTCGAACTAGTCTAAAGTAACGATGTTTTTTTGCGGATGAAGGGTATTCGATCATATTATTTAAATAGAACTTGGATGAATTCATGCATCTATCATTCATATTATCTCTGTGTTTACGGTTACAATACAATATATCTATCATTAAATGTATCTCAAATCTCAAATTGATACTGTGATTTGATTAGATAAGGAAAATTCAATTTCCCATTTTTATGACAACTTTGCGTAAGATCTTTTCGAGTAAAATACTTCCACTATTTATGCCAGTTAATCATATTTCAAGATTAATATCACCCAAAAAATTTTAAATGGTTTTACATGTTGCCTTCTCTGTTGATGTTTACCGTTTTTCGTATCTTGAACGATCCACAATTCTTTTGTGGAACGTTCAAGAGACGTTGAAAGAAAAAAGCCATGTTATAAATTTTGGTCACGAAAATGAGACGAACAAATAAATTAAAAAATCCTTTCACAATAACGCCTGGACGAACAAAAGATATGACTAGGCTTGTCAAAACCTTAGCAACAAAAACAGGTCTTGGTCATCCAGAGTGCCCTGAGCATGCAAATGCGCTCGACTCGGGCCAGGTCTCCTTGAACTTGGCTTGGAAACAAAACAATCACATTACTTTACGATGGAACTCAACCTCTTACGTTTGGTCAAAAGAATGTTAAGTGAGAAACCGGTTTGACGGTATTTATGACTTTTAGAATTGACTTTCTCGTTTGAATTTAATATTTCTCACACATAGTTAAACTGATCATATGCCTTAAACTGCAGCACCTTCGTCATCTTGGATTGTATTCCCATAGGAACAAAGTTCGTTAATTACTGATCACTATCGTCGTAAAAGTATGGTTGATGTGTCAAATATGAGGCTAAAACGAAATATTTCACCGCTTCACTCTTAGGCCTAACTAAAATAGTGGGTTGGAATCAACTTTTGTCTTAAACATTAGCTTGTAGTAAAATCACCTTAACACAATAGATACCACAAATCATAACATACCATACCATAACGTATAGGCTGCTATTTTATTGTACTTCACATAGAAAATCATGGTTCGGTCTAAAATGTAGGTCCCTTAGATGCCACTGACTGTTAGGCTTATAATTAAAAGTCCTGTTTCAGAAAAATTTCAACTTCATTCACAAACACGAGAGTACAATATGATCTCCCAACAATCATCTTACACATATTTCTCATCCATACTTGGCTGAAAATACCTACCTGGGTAGGTCACTACTTCGGAAAAGTAAGAATAGTATTATTTCATTGTCTATTTTATTAAATGTATTATTAAATCGCCCATAAGGAATTACAGAATTTTTTTGGAAAGTAGAATAAATCAAATTTGTATAGCATTGTAGATATTTTTAATCGTGCAACGCCTTAAACCAGTTCTCACAAAGTCGATCCAAAAACATGGTGGTGGTTTTAAATTAACAACACCCCGTTTTGAAGCCTCCGTCATTTTGTTTTGCATCAACCTTTTAGGGACGAATTTGTGGCATTGATTTTAGTTCAACAAGACCTTCAATTGAGCTTACGTATCAACCTATGCTTACCTTAAAGATTTCCAAATTCCTTTCCTCTGACATAAGGCCTAATATCCGACCACCATGTACACAAAACAGTAGCTTACTATTAACAGTATTGATATGCCAAATCTTCTTGTGTTTATTTTAAAACAATAAAGTCATTCAAAACTTAATTGTATTTATATTTACTATACTTATTTATTTACTATATTTACAGCTTAGGTCGATTACTTAAAAGTAAATATATTTTAGCTCACTAATACTAGTTTTTACACTTTAAACAAACCAGAAAAAATATTTTCCCTAAATATATTCGTACAAGAATAAATGTGGAACAAAACATCAGACGGACGAAGTCAATGTCGAACGCGTGCTGTTGGTTGTAGTTTATTGGCTGGAAAAGTTTTTTCGAATCCGAAATCCAATCGGGCAATCCCCAATATGTCTGTCGGTCTGTCAGTCTGGCTGTCACGAAACATCACGACCTCAGGTATCGGGTTTCTTGTTTGGAAACAATAACTTGTTTAGTAGTTCATATTGCATGCACTTTAAAATACAAAAAATGCATTTTATAGTTTGTATCGAACATGTAACTAAAACTGTATGTTATATTTGTAATTTATTACACTACTCGAATGTTTCTTATACTAATAAAAAGTAGGCCTACGTACTACTTAAATGCCTTAATATTCAATATTTGGACAAAGAAGGAATGTATGTATCTGTGTACCTAATGAAGTATAGGTTCTATTTTAATAACGTTTATTTAATTCAGCTTATATAACAAACTAATATAAACCTAAATATGTTTTTATTCATATTCCCATAATATTTGAAATGCAATTCTGAACGTTTACAAATTTTCTATAGGCCCCTTAATATTTGCAATATAAAACTAAACATACTATTCTACACATATGTAATTTCCTTCTCTCTTATTTAATCAACAGTCATGATTTTGTTTCATTAAATTGTAACTATTGCTATTTCTGCATGTCATGTAGAATAGTGGCCCTCACTATTCAAATTAAAATCCTAAAGTGAAGTGCGAAGTGAACCAACAATCGCATTGATTAGGTCACCCGACCTTGAGAGACCACTCCTATTGGCTGCGGCAACAATGCGGATATCCCATTGTTGTCATCGAGAAAGGATAATTGTTGATTATTGATGTAACGGTTACCAAAGGCAAGCCGTTGCTTCACGGTCTGTTGTCATTGTTTTGCTTTATTTTCTACTGCTCATAACAGTTTCTTTCTGAACAACTAAAAAGTATTCTGAAACCTTTTTTTGGTTAAGCTTAAATATTGTTAGAAGTAAAAATAAAAACTTCTAATACGAACGCAAAAATGTATTACGTATAATTTTTTAAGGAGTTTTCATTATTTTACACATTTTCTTTTAGTTCTCAAATATAAAATAATTTTGAAAGTTATATATCAAATAAGTCTATGTAGAAGCTGTTCTCTAAACATATCTACACTCGTATATCGTTTACCATTTACTCGCCAGACTGCACCAGTGCCGCTGTTTGCTCAGAACAATACGCATGCGCACTATGCGCCTCTGTCATTAGTGGCTAGGATGGTCGCAATCATGCAGCCTCAACCCGGCGTGACGTCATTATCTATGACGTCACGTGACCTTTTCCATTGTGACGCAATGAAGATGCACCCGTTGTAAACCCACTCCTTATGAGGAAACGCATAGCTAGTTGCTTTTTACATCTTATTTTCTTTTTGTGATTAACATTGCCGGGTGTCCACAAAATTATGCCCTGATGGATCCGAATAATACGATAAATAATAGTAGGAAAAAGATTTAATCACAGATACCTCTATATGTCAATAAACTATATACACCTCATGTGACCTGAGTATCTTCCAGGCGACTTCATGAACAGCATCAACAAACTGTGTCTTGATTGGTGCACAGGCGTCCAGTTCGTTCCATCCATTTTCACTCAATTTTTCTTTCCCTAATTGTGAATACCACCACTTGATACTTTCATAACAGGTAGGGTCTTCCAAATGTTCACACACAAAGTCTTTGAAATTTATTCCAAATGTTCACAAACAAAGTCTTTGAACTTTAACATATGAATGAGTTTCATGGAAGCATAGAACTCAGTGTCAGACTCCCAATTATTACTTTTTCGTTTGTTCTTCATTGTAACGTGGTTGTAAATCATGTGAACTTAGGTGTTACCAATACAACAATTGATTAAATATTTTTAAGGAAAGTAGAATAAGCTATACGTAGCAATGATAGTTTCCACACAACAAACGCACAATATAACCAGGGTAAGACCTTTGTGGGTATTCAGTATTTTAAGTTAAAATTAAGATTATGGATGGAATTGAAAATTAAAATCAATATTAAGTTTATATTAAGATAACAATCTAGTAGTAATATAACAATGGTGTTAACTATCTGTTGTTTTCACTGTTGTTTCATTTTCAATTACAAAGATTACATAAATGATTTTACAAACTTTATTTTTTCTCTAAGTGATACAATCACCTTGAGTATGCTAAACATAGTAATAAGATCTGAATAAACAAATAACGTAAACTGAACAAGAATGGTATCTCTTTTGTAATTTCTACGAGCACTGCAATTCTATTCAAATGAAATTCCACTCTAGGAATGCAATAAATGGTCTAGCAACAGGACCGTATTCAGTACAAGCCTGACTAAATGCGACTGGTATTTTCATCTGGACCTTTTCGTGCTTTTTTCATTATGCAACATGAACTACTACTTTTGGATGAAAATAACTTATCCATATCAGGTAAGTTTTAGATTATTAAAGGACTTAATAAGAATAAAGGTATATTACATTAGTGAAAGATCAACATATTACCTTTAGATTAATTTTATGAAATCACGATCTATCCATTAGATGATTTAATCCAGGCTATGAATAATAAGTGTAAGGAGTTTATGTCGTGATCTTGTAGTCTTGTTACTGACTATGGCTGCATGTTCGTTAGACAGAACTGTTAATAGCCTAACATGCAATATTATCTAAGAGGACCAACAGTTTACGTAGGATCGGTACCACATTTAATTTTGCCTCTGAGTTATGAACTGGTCTAGTTTTGAGGATATTCTTTTGCGGATTAACGTATTCAATAGTGCGGATGTTAATCCAACTAGGAAATATTGCATCCACTGGACATTTTACAATAATCCACGATTTGTGATATCCAAGTAGATGGATTCCACGATACACAACCGTCCTACAACTATAACCTCACAGTAAGATATAAATGTCCTTACATAATGTAAAGTTCCAAAAATATAGTGACCAGTGGAACTTATAAATTACTCATTTGACGCAACGCTCAATGTTGCTCGACCTTCTTCTCTGTCAACCACAGTATTTCAAACAGATGAATATCCCACTCTCCGGTGGGGAAACACTGGGAGTGGGCTCTGTTTTGAAACAGCTTACATCGTAGGGCCACACACTGCGACTCCACATCTAGATCCAGTCTGCAATCATCGTCGCATCATCAGAGCACCACAGGTGCACGACGTGGCAACACTGCTCGCGCCATCAGGACTAATAGTGGTAGATGATTCGTCAATTATCCCTTGGTCGTAGAAAGTCCCCAAACCTCTGGGAATTGGTAATTATGTCGACGTTTCATGTCAGCCACGGAAATCGTTCCCGCGGAATTGCGGGAGTCTAAACTGTGTTGAGCCTCGGGTCAGAAACAGCTGGTTGTCAGAGTCGCTAATCGCTGCATCGTGCAAGCTGATTGGTTCTTCAGTTGCTTCGTTGGCAAAGAATCTGTAAATGAAAGGTTCTGCAAACTCTAGAAATTATATTTCTTTTGGTCATAAAAGCTTAAATTATCTGATGACTTAGTGATCAACTCCTTTCAAGTGCCTCTATCAAAAAGCTTATTAGATAATGGTTTTGGACTTTTAAGATGGATTTGTCGTAGCTATGGAGGTGGGGAGTATTGACAATCCGTCAGACCAAAATTTGAAACGAAAGGACGTCATATGGTTATAAGGACAGTTGTTTAGAGGAACAGAAAACATTCCCACATATCCATATATATCCATGATGATATCTCCATGATATCTGAAGCTATTTTGCAAAGGGAGGTAAAAACATTTTATGTTTTAATCAATTACACCTAGTTTTAATATTAATTCAGTTAGAGTTTTCTCTTGAAAACTAAGGCTCCTGTGAATAGTACTGACCTTCCAGCAGAAGTCTTTCAAAAGAATTTCACCTATTTATTAATTTGCATATAGTAGACAAAGAATCTGACATTAAATCGTTGGAACTTCCATCGTTGAAAATCGTTGATTTTTCCAATCGTTGAAAAATCCCAGTAGCCTTCACATACTATGTGACAGAGACTGACTTCAGCTGACTAAGCGGAAATGTCTATCTGTGTAATAGATATAGAGGTAGATTTCTAGGTCTGCTAATCGGTTGCTAAAGAGCAGCTGGTTTAATTACTGATTCTATCAATATTTCATTACTGCTTTCCTGTACATGGCAACAGCCTTTCTCAGAAAAACTTGAGTTGTATCTTAAAGCTTTAAAACTCTTCTATGCTCTTTTATTTTTCGCTTTCCGACTATGTGTGTCTCTCTCTTCACTTTGAAGGGGTAGTCTGTTGCTCATGGAAACTGTTTCCAGGATGTTTACATGCTGCATGCCTCGAGTTTTCATATATCGTTTGTCGTTGAGTTCAACTATTTATGGGAGATGTTCTCCTTCATCAACAAGGTTTCTCAGTGTAGAACCTTTCATCGTAGATAACTTTACTTTCCAAGAGTAAATCTTGAACATAATTTATGTTCCTACAAATGGATATTGCTTTTCAACAAATAAAATTGACTCTTTTCTTTATGAATATCCTTTTGTTTGTATTCCACAGTACAAGTGCTTGTGGAGTATAAAAAAGTGTATTGATAAATTTGAAACAAGCACTTAATTAGTAAATCTTAAACAGGACTAAGGAGCTTTCCATGCTTAGCAATTTACTGTACAATGGTCTCCCCGAAGCAGAGCTAAACCCTCATTTATTTTTTACGAAAATTAACGAATTGTTTAGCCAAACACTTAATTGTAGATCATAATTATTAATTTTGTTTTTGTTATGTTATTTTAGTTGTAAAGTGTTACACTGATTATACTTTACGGTGGTTGGTCTGAAAAGCTGGTGTACAAAAGAAACGCTGTATAAAAGACATATTATTCGTTTATTTATCTAATGGAGCAATTATGAAAAGCAATTGTCCTACTTGCTTGGTAGACTGACTACAATCATCGAATCATAACTGAACCAGTAGAACGCTCTTTCAAATTTCATTTCATGGATTATTTTTTCTATTTTATTGTTAAAATTGTAATTGCCCCACATTTATTATTTAAACAGCGATTCGGAATAATTCAACTGGTTAGGCTTGTTCTAGGCATCAAATAAGGTCTAGAATGGCTGATGATTATAGTAGTTCGAAGATGCGAGTGGACAAAAGGATTTCCACCATCTATATTTTAGTGGTGTGAAAGGTATATTTCAAGCAGCACTTTATCCGCAATTTCTCTTTTACGAAGAGAAAGCCACATTTTAGAGACAATTTTCTGAAAATCACATTCATTTGTTTTCAAAACACCTACCTGGAGGCTATTACATTTGAATATATACTATTTAAGTTCTCACTGAAACATATGTGAGAAGACTTTACGGGTCATAAAACGTCCATATTCATTTCTAAACTTTACAACCACACAAACGATAATAGTCCACTTACTCTTAACGGGGAGGATTCATAGCGGTAACGTTTGGTCAACATTGTTCGTGAGAAACATCTTATTGTGTAATGCTTGCGGAGAGGAAGAGACAGAGCGGATGGTTCGACACCTCGCCACCAGATCGCGAGTTTCCCGCGCTTTCTCTCTGATTACCCGCCAGCCTGCGAGTCCCCGAGGTCACGTGCCAAAGTGACGTCACCGTCATCCGGATAAATGGATAAACCGTGCATTAAGGAAGGTTAACTCTGCAGTTGTCGTGTTTTCCAATTTTATGCTTCTGCGGGAACAATAAACCAATTGCTGGAAACACCGACGTTTCGGTTTCCTCGCTTGCTATGACCTTTGTCAAGGCAATAGTAGTCAGAGCTCTCTTCCTACTGTGATTAGTTAGTACCTCTCCAGAGCTGAGTGGAAGCCTTCATCAACTTCATCCTTGAAAAAGGTTGTGGTGAGGCTGACTGTTTAATATTCATAACGAATTTGCCCAAAATTCAATCTTGAAATATTGTCAGGTGCATAATTTTTCCTTATGTTTGAAATGTTCTAGTCAATTACCATATACAATACCTTTTCAATGCCCCAAAAGTAATAATAATTTCACTTGATCATAATTAATTCATGGATTTATTGTTTATTAAAAATATTAACAAACTTTTATCTTACATCTGTACACAACCAATCAGTATTTTCAAAAGTTACTAATGAATACCTAAATTATCATATCGGTAATCTCTCTTTCTAGTTTTGACCTGAGTATTAATGTATGATTCCTGATTGCTGTAATTTCAATATAAAATCTATTTCAGGTATGTAGCTGTTATATAAGGAGATTTGGTATGTACACCTTATATTATTAAATAGCTTTGGATTGGTTTTTGGACGTATTCCAGGTAGAGAAGCAACTACAAATGTTCAACAATGTTGTTCACCATGGGGCACAACCTCAAATAAACGACTCCTTCGCAGCCCATTTACTCTGTACTTTGTCAAAGCGTTTAGAAAGTTGACACTTGGCAGTTCTTGAAAAGACTCAAATTTGCGTTTCAAATTTGTTCTGTCTGGCAGTATGAGAAGCGTGCGAGGCGAAGCGGGTACATTATAGGTCGCAAGCTAACGCCCTGAGGCACTCCTTGCCCTTTCAACCGCATTCCTGCGGCCTTGCCAAGGACGAATAACAATCAACTGCCTCGATGTGCTTCTTATCACAACCTCAGTTGAACCCAGTTGTATTTACGTATTACAATACTATTGAGAAATAATTATTTTAAACATTGTGTTGAGTTTTTGCTTTTGTTCAGAATGAAATGAAAATACTTCAATGACTATGAGAAAATGGCAATCTATGGCATAGAGTAAACATATGACAATCAGGATTCCCTCATAGTAAAATAGAAAGTTGGAACGTTATTAATCTTCAAACGTGAATTTCTTTACTCCTAAATTCCAGCTTTTTAACCATTGATTAGAAAACTCTTAGTAAACCATCATAAGTAATTACGATTACTATATAACTTTTAATAGTATATTTTAATTTTATAATGAATTCAGCAAATTAATTATTATTAATTAATTGTTCTTCTTGATCGAAACTCCATCAAAAAGTTATCGAACTCCTTAAAATTCAAAATTATACGTTATTAGGAATATTGACAATGTAAACTTGTCAAGAGATGAAGTTATATTAACTCGTACTTAAATCAAGTTGTGAAACTACAGACTGGGCTGTCCTCGACCTTGCACAGTTTGTTTCATTACTATTATTATTTACTATTACCTTTTGAAATGTTGATCTAACGAGGTAGGTATTAAATCCAAGTATAAATGAGAAACGAGTGTAAGATGATTATGGCACAATCTTGTAGTCTTTTTACTGACTAAGGCTGACATTTTCCTTTGACAGGACTGTTAATTAATAGCCCAAAAGTCTGTGGAATCTAAGGTATAACTACAGTTTAACATGGGATCCGAACCACAATTTTGTCTCTGAATTACAAACTGGTCTAATTATGAGGGTTGTTTTGCGGATGAACGTAGTAATCAATAGTGTGGGCGTTAATCCACACCAGGGTACATTACCACCTCTCATAACTATCCACAATTGGTTTGATTACATGACACGTCATTGTCCCAGACATTATTGATCCAATAAAGTTGCGTACAATGTTTTACACGTTTTTTTCAAGCATCCTACACACATTCCACTTGAAATGCTCAATCACATCTGCGCTCTGGTCTCCTACTATGATATACTGGTGTCATTCGACATATTTACATACAAACCCAGTCAAGTATCTCGGCTGTCTGGCCGCGTTCCACAGCCTCCACTGGACCTGTAGCCAGCAGCCGCTCCTCCCGCGGCCCGCGTTCCTGCGTTCCTTCGTCCTTGCCAAGGCCATCATGGCCCGAACTCACACTCAGCCGTTCGCTTCCTCCTACAATGTTATGTAAACACTACATTCTTCAGATGACTTTTAACCTCGTCGAAACCCTCCAACTTCAACTTCCACCGGAAATGAAAACCTGTAAACTGAATTAAAGATTTAAGATAAGTCGTAAAATCGTCGAGACCACAGCATTTGGTTTTCATCATTTGTATGTCTCTAGCCGGTAGTAAAAGATTAACAACTAACAAATAAAATGTATGATTTTTTGGAGTTGCACTATTCCGAAAAAATGTAATACTCTGAATTGTAGAACTAAAGATACGGGGTTTATAAAAAAATATAACTCCGTAGCAGCAGCCCTGTACTAAGCGAGTTTTAAGAATTACTTGTTTTTATATAAACTATTCTTAACCATTGGTTAAACCATATAACAAAACTATATCAATCTATTTATCCACCTTAAGGATTCCCTGGGGAAAGAGTAAGTAGGTTTGCTGTCATGAGGAACAAAACTTTTTTAGCATACATATTTTGGTCCTAAACATTTGAAGCTGAATGCCAAGATCTATCAAACTATTTTAAATAATAGGTGAGATATCAACTGTCACTTTGACAATATAAAATTGGAGCTCCAAAAGACGACGCATTGCGTTTATCAGCTTCCGAATCTCAGTAACCAATTGACCTAGAAAAAAGATTTAAAACAATAAAGTGTTCGGTTTTGCTCTAATGGTGCTATTGAAAATTTACGTTTTTAATAAACTGCATTAAAAACCCCTAAACCCCCGTGTATAGGACCAATTTGCCTGGTTTTCGCTCTAAAATCCACAAATTATCCTTTACAGGTATAAAGAAAATTTTATTTAACTCGCATCATTTTTACAGTTTTATGTAGACGCATACAGATTAAAATGAATTGTATTTTTCACCACACTAGTGTGAAATCACATGTCTTCCACCAAATGTGAAAATTCATCATTACATTGTTTACTACATAATGAGAATAATTACTTTTTTTGTATTTTACCAATATAAACAAACATTTTTGTTGTTGTTTCATAACCTAAAAATATTTTGTGTGTTTTGTCAATGCAGAAATATTAGAATGTATGTTTTTATTAAAAAGAAATATTAGTGTTTGTGTGTAGCGAAAAGTATTGTTCAATACTTGAGCGAAAGTGTTTTGCATATTTTCGACCGTATTTAAAGTGCTCAATAAATCTTGCACTTCGAACATGTGGTCTCGATATGCAATGACCCACTTTTGACTCATTCCTACACTTAAAAATTTAGACTTTTGCCAAATACACTATTTGGCATCTGAAACCCTAAAACTGAAACAAAATTGGTCCTTTGAAAGCCGCTAGAATTTATATAAACAATACTATAGTATAAATATTGTCTTTAAATTTCCCTTATGGTAGCAAAAAACCCCTGATTAATTTACCCTCAATTACTTTAATAATAAGTACTATCATCATATATTGTGTATAAACTGTGAAATCGAAGTCATACTAATTAATGGTAGAATTATAAGTGAATTTAAAACCCACAGCAGCCCATAAACGTCCAAATATTAATTATTTTATAATAATTAATTGTTAATACTTCGAATAAATCTTCGTTAATCCAATTCGTGGAATCTGCTTCATGAATGACACTCCTTTAACATAGTTTCAACCTCTAAACCTAATTACTTCAATTGCTTTACGAACATAACACATTTATCATGCACTTCTGTTCATTTATAATCCTTGTTCCGGGTATGCTACATCTACCACATGATGTAACTTCACTCTTTATTTTTAGACTCCGAATCCCTTGAAAATACTAAGAACTGATTACCAATATCTGCATTCAAAGTAATCCAAATATGTTGCTGGAGGCAACTAGTTTTCATTTCATTGTATCACATATAAACTACCCTCTTCCACCCGGATCACGTCACGTGCCGTTTCTTAAATAAGTGTTAATCGTCGTTCTAGTATGATATCGTGATAGTTTTGTTAATCTTCGAAATTTAATTATATTCTCAAGATTCTGAGGACCTTCAAATGAAGAAAATTCAATGACCTTTTACGTGAAACGATACTAGTTAACACCAGCAACAAATGTGGATTACTCTGAAAGCAGATTGTTAACAGCTTCTTAGTATGAGGTACGTTTATTTATTTATCCACTTCCTAAAAATGCCGAAACCTTTACAAATCCATGACCTCAGTGTGAGTTGTAAAGATACGAGATTACATCGCTTACGTACTTCAGGCATCTCTTGATGCACCGTTCAAGGACGTCAGACATGACCTTTCCTACATCCAACGTCTCGTGTGGATCCCTACAAGGCAACTTGTCATGTCCGCATGTTCCTCATGCAGCGTTAACCATCCATCCTCTGTTTTTCTTCGCTCCAAAGGCCTTGAATTATACTTTTGTTTCGTTCTGGGTCGACAGTTTCTTTTCTTGTTGTAAACTTTACAGTTCCAGCTGAGCTATTTCTCTGGCTGTTTTAAAGACGGGTTTAGTGTGGAAGTATCCTACTGCTGTGAGGCAATTTCAGTTCAGAGAAAAGATATAATTTTGTCGCAATGCATTTTCAATGTTAAGTCATTCTATAAATGACTTTAAGTGATTATTTGAAATAACTATATATCTTAGATTAACAAAGATTTACAAAATACAGTAATTCGTTAATGTATTTACCACTACATCTAAATCTTCAAAATATTCAATTATAAACGTTTACTCAAAAATGGTAGGAAGAAAATTCAATTGTTTCCGAAATAAACATCCCCTTCAGTTGAGTAATTTTGTATATTGATTATCTGCAACAAATATTTAGTAGGGTTTCTGATTTAAAAATGATTCCATCAGACTTTTTGCGATTTCTATCTCCATAGCACAAACAACTGACTAAGTTATTTGTGGCATACCAAATCCAGGCCTTATACATGTCATCTGAAGTAATAGATTTCAACAAACTGATTGAAATACTATTATAAGGTGATACAGTGTTTTCAATAAATATTCCTATCTCTTCTACTAACATACATCATCTGCGCCAGATAAAAATCAATCACGAAGTTGAAAACTTCATTATATTCTGTTAATTCACTTCTAACGTTTTCTTAAATTATTTACAATATTACTATATTTAACTTTAAACAAGCTTTTCCAGTCATACATTTATTTTTGTCCCTTATTAGCCGTCACTATGGAATTTTATTTATTTGGCTGTAGTCGTATTGGTACACATTTTTTGGGTTCTGGCTTCAACTGGTATATTCATTAAAGTGGATTAAGGGTCAACTGGGAGCCTTAGAGAAAGGCCGGCCAACTGGCCGGGTAGGAGCAATCAGGCTGTGGTTTATAAGGAGAGGATGAGGAGTTGAAGTTCTTTATTCCTCTAGGTTCCATCTTAGGAATTGTAAAATATCTGGCAATTCAATGGCAAATGTAGAGGAATTAACTTTTGTACAACTCTCTCTCATTGTTCAACTTTAAATAGTTCAAATTTACTGGTAAATTAAAAAAAAGTACATTACATTTTCAGCTGTAAAAATCAAAATAATAATGAACTGAATATAATAATTAATTATTGTTTCCTTCTGAAAGAGGTGTCATATAGAAAATGTTAGGCCTTGAAATAGATCAAAACTGAAGTTTGAATCATCATATTAAAAATGTATCCAAAAAGATTTCTTATAGTTTGTATGCTATGAGAAGAGTTTCAAAAAATAATTAAATTTAAAACTATTTACTATTCATTGATTTACTGTTATATAGTTTTTGAGAGTCCCTCAGGTAAAAAATATGTGAGTTCCAAACTGTGTCAGTGCAAGAGTGGCATTCTGTTTTTTTCTCTCTTTATTTTTCAAATATTTAATCATAATTCTGTTATAGCTTGTAGTCAAAATATAAGACAATTGTTGTTTATAATTGTAATGTATTTTCAGTTTTAAATAATTATGCTAAGAGCCTCATTAGAACTCTTTCCCCCACGCACAAGGTTTCCTATGTGGTTTCCAACATATTATTACTACTATTATGTATTTATTGTTTTTCTCTTCTGGAATAAACAATTTTCATTTATTCATTCATAATATCTAATAATATAAGATGAAAAATCTAATTTTCCCTTATGGCAGCAAACATACGTACCTATGTACCATGCTTAAATTAATATAACTTCCATTTATATCAACATATCTTATAATCATGCTGAGATAACATTTGGTAAATGGCTTAACCTATGATCGAGCTTAGTTTTAATCACCTCAAGTAATTTATAAATTAATGGGTTCGCCGAGTACGCAGGTCTGTTATGCGGTATTTACTTTTTAATCCTATCTTAACTAACGGTCATAATCTAGCATCACGAACGGAGGGAGACGAAAATTGAGAAATCCAGTTAAAAATATCAAATCAGTGATTACGTCACGCAGCTCCAATCAGAATCCTGATTACGGGGATGTTTTAAATGGATTAGATTTTGAATTCATCAGCCGCCTTCGTTTCACTGAGCTTAATGAAATGTAAAGCATCATTTGCCCCGGCTTGTTCCGTAAGACCGTTTTGTTTGAATAAGATTTCCGAGTTCTGAAGTTTGAATGGAATATTACAAACTCTCTGTTGTATATTTTTGTTGCTGGACCCTTGCAACTTCAATTATTTCATAGGTATAATGAAGTACTCCTTATATATTAAAAGTTTCACTTGGCTATTACAAACAAAATTCTCAATTTTTAACTATTATCTTACAAATTTTATTGTAACGGTACTCATTTAGTTTTACCTGGATTGTATTTTCTCTTTGACTGTTTCATTGTACCAAATTAGGATCACCATAAAGTGACATCAGCAATATCATCTTCAAAATCAAGGTTTAGTAAATGTTAAAACTCCACTCTTCTTATAATTTTCTTTTCATGATGTTTGTGAAATCTCTTTGGAATAATTCAAATTTTAATAAAACCTGTTAAGTACTCCGTGAAAAATAATACCTATCTTCTGAGCATATGAAATGATTATTTTTCATTACATCTTAAGCTCGTAAGACAATTTTAAAAACCTCTTTCACCTCTAAGTTATACAGGCAAGAGACCAGAGTTCTCCGAAACAAAAGTGGTCAAATGCTGCCCCCCTACATACACCCGAAACGCAACTGAATTTAAATTCATGCTGAGCGCAGTGGTCTTAGTAATAGAGGTGTTTCAGGAGGGAGAGTTGGTCCTATAAGACGCGTGTGTCGAATGGGAACCTCTCTGCTTCTCCCATCAAATAATTTTATAAATTCAAGGAGCAAAACAGTTTCTCCTGCTTTCAAAAAATTATTAGGCCTACGTTTCATGAATTCTTTGTTTGAAATTCATTGTTGGTAATGGTGGGTTTGTGTTATTTGAATTTTTATTGTGGAAATCTTTTACCACGATTAGTACAATAAAGTTTTGAGACGTTCCGGGATCTGTAATCTGATCGTGTCCTCAGGTGAGATGGGACTTACCTGGAAGAACATAACAAAATTAGTATTTAATCCGGACTAAGGCGGTAAAAAGCTCATTATTTTGTAGCCTTTATGCGATCTGTGGATGAAAGTGTATATATCTTCTTTTTATATTTACATTATAATATTTAGCAGATAAATTTATTATATTGATTACGTATCTCAAACCTGCTTTGTATTGTAAGTCATTTTACATTCAGTCTTCGCATGATCACATTTAAGTAAGCAAAAGTACATCAATGTTAACACTCTACAGATAAAAACTGCAAAGGAACCTATAATTATGAATAGGAATATGAAGTACCTAAGAGTTGTTATGGCCAACTTTTTGTATCACGATGAGTAAAGTAAATTTTTTATGTGGATATGTCTAACCTCTGACTTCAGTATTAGCGGTTTGCGAAACACGAAAGTGTCACGAAAGAAACGTCATTCGAATTATGAGAATAGCTGTTAAGAAGAACTGAAAACATCCCCTTTTGACATATCCATGATCAAAGCTATTTCTTACAGGGAAGTAAATACATATGTGGAATGTTGAATTGAAAAGATTTATCGACTAATTGAAACACTGTAAACAATGTGTTAATGAATAAGTGGGATTTGCAGGTGCAACCAAATTACAGATATTGATAATTATTCAAATCATTGAGTGCACTTCAATCCCATCACAAACAAAGCACTATTAGCACCACTACTCAGCTAATCTCATGTTATTCGATGCAAATTCATTCCGTATAAAATTACGTAACGACAATCTAGACTGATACGCTTCCTGGTCTTGTTATGACTGGGCGTAACTGACCTTGCTAACGTGATGGTGATGTATGTACAGTAGACCGAGAACGTGAATTACGTCACGCTTATTAGTCACGCTCTGGTTTTAAGATGGATATTATATAAAATATGAATAGTTCCTAGGAATTTAAGAATGTATGTGAATAAACGTAACAGTAATAGCAAAAGGTTTCTGATAGGGTGCTTGTGTGATGATGTGTGTTGTTGTTCCATTGAGGATCATTTTGAAGGTAAGATGAAAAGACATAGGTTATTTGAAATGATTTTTAATATAATTTTTCAAGCAAGCAAAATTATATATGTACTGTATTAACTGTACTAAAAATAGCATCGTCACTCGTATATGTACATAAATAATTAATTTTATAAAAGGTCTAAAACCATTTGAAACTTTTAACTCATATGTGTGTTACAACATGTATTTAATTGTACTAACAGTAAAAATTGTTATTTAAGTAAAGAATCTGGTGTAGTTGAAGTTTTTAATTAATTTTCAATTGTTTTGATGTAGGTATTATTAGGTTTATGTTCATTATTATATCATTTAGATTGTTATTGCCAACATATTCCATCACGATTGGTAAAGTAAAGTTTTACTAGGGATATGTCTAACCTCTGACGGGGGTTTTAGCAGTTTTCGAGAAACAATAATGTAATGGAAGTGATGTCATAGGATTAATGAGAACAACTGTTTATGATATATCCATGATCAAAGCTAATTCCCTCAGGAAAGTACATTCATTTTTCGATTTTTTGGAATCTGATCTCGTTTACAAGTAAGCTAGAACATAGAACATGACAAGATGAGTACATGTTTTGGACATAAGTCGGAATAACGCCGTAAAAAGTGTTTAAAGCAGTCGGAATTCATATAAAAATACAAAACAAGTAATGCACTCAACACCAGTGTCTACGACCCGTAGCAAGGACATAAGAGACAGTGCTTTTTAAGAGTAACGTTGTGAAACTTTGTTTTAATTAAGGTGATGTAAATGTCCGTAGTAACAATTTAAACCCACAATCACCAACAATGGATTTCAAACAAGGAATTCATAATCATATCTATAACACATCGACATACGCTGAGGATTGTAACCTTAAGTGATACCTTATATTTATTAGAACTCTAAATTATATATTACTGACAATGTTTATCACTCAGTTTAATAACGTATTATTTTTGCTAACGTATTTTATTTATCCTGTGATGATAGGGTTTTCGAAATGGGGTACCCCCCACATATTTGTAATATAGGTAAACATTATTGCAAAGTAAAAATATTCAATATGTAAATATTGTGGAATAAGTTACTATGGACTTCAGTCTTAGCAAATGTAATAGAGAGTCAAATTAACAAAATATAAATTTAAAATGGTTCCAGTTGGGAAGTTTTCTGTTTAAGTTTTATTTTACATCAATAAAAATACTAAACTGTAATAATTATAGGTTTTTTCTCTAATCCAATCAAACTAAACCGGTATTTTGCATATGTTCAGAATCTCACCTTTCCGGTTCCATTGCTTGGAATATATCAAGTTAACGGACTTGAACTCGTTCCACCCTCATACAACACACAACGTCTAAACATTGACCTCTTATTACACAATACCTACTTATAACGAATATTCAATGGAATTTATTTATTGATGTTCCCAAAAGGGATGATCAGATAACTAACATACAAAATATATAATTGAATAAATACTTTGAATGTCTCATCCAGGTTGGTAGTCTTGCACTTATTGATATAAATAGATGAACATGCACTTCTATTAAACAAAATCACTTTCAACTAAATAGCATATTACTATATAACTTACAATTACGAAACATTTAACCAGAGGTTCAATAAATAAATATATGATGTAAATAAATATACCATAACAATGACAGTTAAATCAAAAGGGGGAAATATATGTCAGACATATATATTATTTGTAAAAAAAATTGTACTAGCAGGACTGAACAAAATTTATTAATATATTCGTATCTTGTTGGACAGGAAAAGCTTTGCTACACGTATGTTTTATGTGTACTGTAGAAATAAGGACCTAGAGAAATATTATTTACCTACCCAGGTAAATATTTAAGCCATGTATGAATGAGAAGTGAGCGTTAGATGATTGTGATCTTGTAGTTTTGTTACTGATTAAGGTTAACAGTTATTCCATAGAAATAACTTTTAATAGCCCAATCACCAATAGTATCTAAGGGACATACAGTTTGACGTGAGATCTGAGCCATAATTTTGCCTCTGTATCATGAACTAGTCTAAATATTGTGATTGTGGTCTTTGCAGATGAACGTATTATTAGTACGGAATGCACACCAGAGAATATCACATAACTCATAACTATGTACTAGACGTCATTGCTCATGAATAAGCTTTACAATGAACACGAGATCAATTTAGGATTTAGTTGTTACAAATATTTTTAGTTTTTAAATACCAAACTATTACCAATCCTTGCTTATGTTTCAGACAAAGTTTTAGTACATCCTGAAAAATTTAATCACAACATTTTAACCACACTAATTTTAATTTTAAAATGAGACCAAAGGTTAGATACAGGATGGTCTTTTGACCATGTTGAGGCGTAAGCAGCTATAAAGTATTTTAAACTAGCTGACCCGGCGAACTTCGTAACGCTTAACAGTAAATACATGTTAACTTTAAGATGGTCATGTTCTGAAGTAGAATAGCATTACGGCATCGTTGTGAAAAATTAGATATTCTGGGTCGCGGCATAGTGAATAACAATAATGAAATGATAAGACATATTAATAACATTCCCACAAAACAAATAAATGTGAGTGGATTGATTCACAATTTTCTAATCCAAACTAAGGCCAAACCAAACCTAACTGTAATACGGCTTTTATAGGAAAGATATACAACAGCTAATTATTATAATAAACGTAATATGTATAAATATTGTACTTATTGTTTATTTCGCCAACATATGAACACGTGACTTTTAATCAGACAGAAAATAAAAATAAAATATGTGGTGAATAAAAATATTCATTTTGTAGAGCACATGTTTTCCTCATAGTACATTAGTGAATGATTCAGATGGCATTGCATAGTAAAGCATATTACTAATCGAAAGTAAACCAACAGCTGTACCTTAAGAAATAAAATGTTTTGATGGTAGAAAGTTTTGTCAAAAACATAGTCCCTATAAGGTTAACATCAGAAATTTAAAACGCCATAAAATATAAACTTATAGAGTTTTCGAAACCTTTTTCACTAAAACCTTCCCAGACATATATAGAGCAACTTTCTAATATATCCTGGCGATCGCTTGAGTAGTTTGGCAACTCATAAAGGACATACATACATTTTTATAGAGATGCGAAACAATTTTCTGGGCTGAGTATTAACTGTAATTTGGTCCGAAATTGGTTTCCCACGAGGATTGAACTTGCGACTAGACTACCAAACGTTGACCGCGCAGCACCTAGTGTCTAGCTCCTAGCGTCTAACATACTTCTCTCGTCCTTCAGCCGTGATTACAGGCCTGAGACGGAGACCTGTCGGGGCGCATTCTGGTGGCGTAATCCGCAGTGACGTAACCGCAATAGCAACACGCATGCGTATTAGTTCCCCCACCCGCCGCCGAATGCGCGTGCGTCTGTCTCACCTGCGCAGCGCTTCCGGTTATGATACGATCGTGCGCCTTGCTCTCCCACACAACCACGTGGCTGTGTAGGCACATGACGGAGGGATCTATAAAGGGAAATTCCTATATCCCTTTAACCTAGTCTCCTGACTAGGTTACTAGAAATGAAGGCTCTGCCGTAGAAGTGGAAGCAGTTCTCACGTAAACCCTTAAACAATGCTGAAAGGTGAAAGAATATCAAACATTAATTTGGCAATATTATATAAATAGAGAGAGATATCGAGCCGAATCAATAATTAATGACGCTTTTCAAGATAACTTGACGTTAATTTTGTTACTTCTTAGCTTTCACGAGTTCCATCTCACCGGTGAGAAGACATCGAGAGGTAATTAAGAGAGGAAGTGTCTCTCTAATGAAACAGTGAGTCGCCGGATAGATCAACCCGATTTTTCTGCTGGAAATTAACTTCCATTTGAATAATTACTCCCGGACAACTAATTTTCTTTTCATTGCCTGCTTTCTCAGTTAAAGTTCGTGCAAGAATTTTCAATACAGACATGTTTAAATTATCTTTTACTACAGTGTGGTGTATACGAATGATAATTTTTTAGAGGTCTATAAATCTCAGTTTTTATATCTCTTTTATGATAATTTAAAGTAAATTTATGTTTTTTTGATATTTTTACAGTGACTAAATCAATATGGGAAGAATAAATAATAATAACTTAATTAACTGCATTTAAATTAGTGTCTATAGTACGATTTACATGTAGTTTCAGTTCAAATATTCAAAAGACCTCAGGTATGGTTTCAATAAATTAATTTGTTTATTGAGTTAGCTTCTTAAAATTACGTTCTATCCTGATTTCATTCCAATCAGTGCCCTAGATCACTTCCTTAAATAATTTTCCTTAATATATTTTATAAAATATTGATTTTTACTGTGAAAACAGTGGTTAAACAGTAGGTTCCTAAGATAGCATTGACTGTTGGTATTAATTAACAATCCTGTTTAAGGAACATGTCAGCCTCAGTTAGTAATAAGACTACAAGATCTCCTAACAATCATCTTACACTCATTTCTTATTATTACATGGCTAAAAATATCTGGGTAATGGGTAGGTCACCATTTCAAAAGATGATAGGTAATGTTAAAAAATAAATAAATAAAGACGATTCCAAAATCAAACCTTGACAATAATCTCTCAGAGCGATACCTGATATTTGCCAACTTGTCCGCACAGTTACTCCCACGCAGCGACTCGTGTCTCTTGCTTGTGTTCATCGACGCGCGAATCAGGCGTATGCTAATATATTCTGATGGATGTAAATTAATTCGTGAGATGTATTATTACACCAGTCGCCGTCTCAGCCTTAAATACAAAATTACGGCGCTGAATAGAGACGACCTTGGCGAAACTCGATTATGGGATGGACCTCGTACGAAATTACCGATATAAAGAACAAATTATCCAGTTATTTTTGAATTATTTAGGGTTGGAAGTTTTTGTTTACGGATATATCGTGCTAATGAGTATCATAATAATCACACCTCCCAATTACTATTGAGCCACCTTAGAATCGCAATCGTCTCGAACTGGCTATAGGCCTAGTTTACATACTCGTTCTGGATGAATGTTGATTATTATTGATTATTACAGTTCACTAATATCGTAACATAATTCTGTCTCACTCTCAATCCATCCAGGCAATCGATTTACCTTCAATATTGGCTTAGAGACCAATGGAATCCTGTGTAGTATTAAGATTATAAAATACCTCCATCATCTTGGATTTTAGACCCCTAAGAGCAATTGCAGTTTTATAACAGCATTCCTGACCACTCGATGGTCAAAAAAAAGATTATCGAAGTGTCAAATTAAAGGTAATGTGGTTATAGGAAATTGAGTTTTCCATTTTTTCTATATAAAAAATATAATTACGTGTTAGCTATTGGATATAATTGTGCAATAATAATACTTTTCTGAGAATAAAATATAATAATTAATGACATAATGCCCACGTTAACCATTTACCTTTAATTTGTCTTCTCAACCACCTGTTTTCGATTATCGCAGTCACTAATGCAGTCAAAAATTAATATTGTTTTGATGGGCCTAAAACGAAATATTTCACCAATGAGGCACACTCTTCATGTAAAATCTTTATCATTTTGTACCCTTTTGTGTCAATTGACGTGTCCTACTGAAGATAAAGATTAAATTATAGATGAGACTTTACAAAAGGATACTTTCCATAATTTTAATTGGTGTAAAGGTTTTTTTATAATTGATCTGACATACCTCCAATTTAGAACGACGAAAAATCAAAAACAAAATGTTTTATTTGGTTACTTAAACTCTAAAGTTTCTAAATCAATAGCAACTTCCTGTGATAAACTTTAAACTGTTAACAATGGGAAATATACTGTAACAACTTGTACAGGAATTGAGTTCATCCACTAAAATGCTCATCACATATGAAACCTTAGAGAGGCATTGATTTTAGATCAAGGGAAACCTCGCGATGTTCAGGGGGAGAAGAAGCCGACGAAGGGTCTTAAGTAGGCTGGATTAGTAAATGCATTAGTATGACATGACCTACTGAAACTGTACAGGGTTGAGTGCTACCCAGGTAGACATTTTAGGTATAAAAATTAAATTGTCTTTATTATTACCGTAAGTCTTGTGTACTTTTTCGTACTTAGGTGCCTACAGACCGAAAAAGTAGTCGTTAAAATTATATATAATTGTGTCTGTGAACACGATAACTCTCGTACAACGTAGTACAAATTTAGTAGAGATGTGTATTCCTTCATCGTACCAGCCAATCGGAACTAGTAGTTTGGGGGGGGGTTGTACCTAATTCAAGGAAAACAAAAACAGTAATTTAAACTTCCTCTACATACATTAAAGTCACAGACTATTAATTAAAAATACCAATTTGTTTAGTTTTTGCTGGTTTTAATGTTTGTGTTGATTTTAACTTACAAAATAGTTAATTTAATTAGTTAATTAGCTATTTTGGTTAGTTTAGTTTTTTCAAAGGTTAAAAATATATTTATGACACTTGAAAGTTCACAACTTTTGAACCATTAGCTATACGGAAATACGGGCCATATTACTTGGGACCTCAATAACTATAAACAAAGAAACTTTAATGAAATTCGTTAGAGCAGATTTTAAGAATTTTTTCATTTTATACATCTTTTAAAATGTTTTATCACCCCTAAAAATTTAAATTTAAAACATATATGCCTAAAAATGGCCAGAGGTGAAGACAAAGTGCAACTAATTCCATAAAAATCGAACAAAAATCTTCTCTAGAGCTTTACACAAATTCATGGAGCCTCAAAACGGATAAATCCACTCCCAACTCAGATTCGAAAATTTTAACTAAAACAATACTCTCCATATGCTACGTAAACGGAAAAAAGTTAAAATGAAATAATTAGGCCACACTAAAATTAAACAAACTTAATACTTTATATTTTCAAATGTATTCACATTTTAACGATGTTTAGTCTAAGAATAATACATTCACAGAGATTGTGACATAAAGGTGTGTGTTAGAAGTGGTACTTAAATTATGGGCTAAACCAATAGGTTTTTTGTTTACAATTTATCAAGTTATTTGTGTTCAAAACTATGTCAATCCCTTTCGGGCAACTGCAACAAGCTTGTATTGTTTTCCCACAGCATAAAAGCTGACACAAACTACATTAAGGAAAATTTCTCACCCCTAACTCGATTAAAACCCTCATAAAACTCCCCCACCCCCACCATTACCCCTTAAAACCTCTCATTAACCCTTTTACAAAACACGAAGCGCGTGTTCGAATTTCAAATTCGATCACACCCCCGAGGTCCCCCCGTGTAATTGGAAAGAAGACCTCCCTCCCTCACCAGCCTCTCCTGAGCCTCCCTCCACCCCACTCTAGCAACACCCTTCATCCCTAAGGGAGCCAATCACCAATTTTCCACTTGCTGACATTCAAGAATTTCATCGCCTAAGGCATCTGCTGGCGTTATCGATATTATGAAAACCTTCCATGAGCGATGACTCGGCGTTTAGATAAATGAGCATTTAAACAATTTTTAATTTATTTTTTCAATAATTATTGAGGTAATTTTTGTTCAAAATTAAGTAAATGGCCTATATTAACAAAGAGTTCATATACATCAGTTCAAAATGCAATTATTTTGGTGCATAACAAACTTCACCTTAAGGTTTAATCTATACATAGTGTACTCGTATACCTGTATAATCTTTAAGTTCTATGCTAAGTGCAATATTGACAAACATTATACTGCCTCATATTAAAACTTCATTACGTTAGTCAAAAAAAGTTGTAATATGATAATTTATACGTTAACAGTATTTTGATAAGCAAATCTATATACATTGTTCCTGGGTGTTTAAAATTCGAATAAGCGCTTGAAAGAACCAATCGGTTAAGTTAGATTCTTGCTTCATTGTTTGGTTACTTCCATACACATCACTACAGTCACTTTCCATACCATAACAAAATTAATCATACCTTTACTTTGTTATAGATTGTCCCTGAACTCACTACTGGCCTTTCCAGGTATTATTTCTGGACCATAGAACAGCCGAAATATAGTATACAAAAATTTGAAACCGGTGTTTATAAAGAAATAAAATTTCGTATGTAGCCTAAATACCTAATTACAGAAATATACTTTAAATTAGCATTTTAAAAATTACGGCTGTCTAAAATAGCTGTCATAAAACATAAATATCTCAAAATCTGCTCATGAAAAAACTGTGATTTACCTTTTATTTAGGAGATTCAATTTTAAATAACGACACCAAAATTATTGGGGAAATGAGTTTATAAATAACCAAAGTCAAATTTTCTGTGTGAAACAAAAATTGCGGCTATACAAGTATATTTTGAGTTTTCTATATTCAAATATGATATTTCGGCTTTGATATGGTCTAGGAATAATATTTGGAAAGGTCGAGTTCAGGGTAATCAAAATATAAATTATTATTTTTGTAAGGAATAATATTTTGTTGGTGCTCATCCAATTTATATTTTAAGACCAAATGAATCCTAATTATTTTCATGAATGAGAAAAACATGAATAGCATTTCGTGAGAGAACAAAAAGTTCTCGAGATTTCCGTCAGACCATGTCAACAAAGAAAGGGAAGTCCAGCTATTGTGGTCAGCGACGCAGGGAGTGTTATTGAACCGGGGCCTTTATACCGGCACTACTGGGAAATCTCTCCGGTTTTGATTTATCCCGCCATCTGGCCAACCTGCCGGAACAGCTGATTTTTCTGTAACACGTGATATTGGCTATTTGACAGCATCGAACTTTAATAACATTGGAACGCACTCAAATAGTTCATTGTTGTCATCGGATTGGACAATCAACTTCCCGCTGATAAAACGTTTTATTAACCCTTCATCAAAATAGGAAAATTAAAGTGTTTATTCTATCTTTTATACCCCTGATAATTAATTGTTAACAATAAAATCTAGCACCATCTTTGATTGAGATAACACATACTGTTTGAAAGCATTTTTTTCATTTTCTACAAAATTAGTTTATAAAATTAACGCAAAATTATTTGTTTTTATTTAGTTGTCATATTTACTACCTATTGCCTTGACCTATCGACCTATCTAGGTAGGTATTTTAACCCAAGTATGAATGAGAAATTAACGTAAGTATTTTGTTACGCGATCTTGTAGTCTTGTTACTGACAAAGGCTGACATGTACCTGATACAGGACTGTTAATTAATAGCCCAACATCCGATGGAGGGAAATACATTTTAATTCGGGATCCGAACCACGTTTGCATCTGAATTTAACTATGAGTATGGTCTTTGTGGATGAACGTAGTATTAAATTGTGCGGGAGTTAACTCAAACACAAGATAATATCACATCCACCGACACTATTCTAAATTCGATCCCTCATTTTTATTAGGGTAACGGATTCCAGGATTATTTTTGATATTGGTTTTGTAGTCAACAATCGTAAATCTACTGTTTGTGTTAAGGGTTTCCCTCGAATCGTAGAGCTAACTTATTCATGTAAAACTATAGACCATATGGGACGTTCGATCCTCACCTATTCATGAACCTAAGTGAAAGGAAGCTCATTCTCGTGTATGGACCAAAGACCTTTCACATGTTCTGACCACTTCGTTGGGAGGCTCATAACAATACACATTAACCTCTTCGCCAGTGCCAATTGATTTTTAGCGAATTTTCTATGGAAAAAGTTGGTTATTCACATGACCCACATGGTGACAGCTAAGCCCGGGACCATGAAAGAAGTTCGTAACTCAACCCCCTGAACACGTTTTGGGGGGTCGTTCAAAATTTATAATCAGAGTGTCCATGAAAAACGTTTCAGGAATTAGGTGAGTGATTAGGTACATTAAAAGGAAGAAATAAGTTCCAATGGCAGTATGGCCTAAATAGCTTATTTTCTCAGATATCCGCCATATTGTATTTTTCACAAAATATTTTTTATTTCAAACATTTTTTACAGATTATTTTCAAATTTGGTATGTGTTTTACACTAGTAGTCTGCTATTATTAAAAAAACTAGCATGATCCAAGCTCAACATCCAAAACGGCGGCCATTCTATTTTTTACAGTTGTTTGCAAAGTATTTTAGTTTTAAAATTTTAAATGGCCGCCATTTTGAATTTTGAGTTTACATCGTGCTGGTTGTGTTTTAATAATAGTAGACTGCTAGTGTAAAACACATACCAAATTTTAAAATAATCCGTTCAAAAATGTTTGAAATAAAAAATATTTTGTGAAAAATTGTGGCCTATCCAGGTATTTTAAGCCAAAATATTTGTAAAAAAGTTGAGGACTTGAACCATTAAAACATATATGAAAAAAGACCTCTCGCCCTGCAGTGTTGCCATTTTTCATTTAGCCTATCAGCTGACGTACCCATATGCTATAATAGAATAAGGCGATTTGGCAACACCGCCTCTCATCGGACTACTTTCGTGCGGTTTCCTCTAGTAATATCTTCTTCTCTCCACAGGATATGCTAGTACAACAAAAAATAGACATATGATAAAAATTAAATTCGACATAACAGCCAAGGGAAATAGTCTTCAACACTAATGTAACATTATTTTCTTTCTCATCATTGATATGTAATTTGTGTTTCTCTTCATAAACATAAATTAGCTTTCTGATAGATTTATTGATCATTTTTCTGACTTTATGATCCCTTATTCCTTGGGTTTTTAAGAAAAAAAAGTGATGTCGTTGAGATGGACATCACGGTATCAAGTGATTAAGTGAACAAGTGCATGCTGTCGATTTCCTCCTCGGCGGATTTTAATAACCCTTCACTTCACGCTCTCTACACTTTTTTAAAGCCTGTTTCAAGATTGCATTATCGTTTAGAATACCTGCTTCGTAATTATCAGTTTCACAAATATTTTAGAGGAACAAGTTATCATTTTCGAATATACATTATTTGATTTAAACTAATTATATTTTAATTTCTGTGACTCGGTTTCGTTGTATTTCGTAGGTATAATGGTACTAGAACTCCATTAAAGTAATTTGACAATTTATTTTTGAGTAGAGTGAAAATAAAAACTATGAAGTCACTAACCATAAGACGTCACTAACCAAATTATGTCACTGTTTCAAATTTTGATCGCTTGAATTTCCAACACCGGCCCCCTAGAGCTAAGACATATCCATGTCAATAAGACACTGAAAAAACATTCAAAAGGACTTCCCTCCATACCAAATTTTTTAATGTCCCGTAAGCGGGGTGAAAACCACCAGCAAAAATGTCAATGCTGCCAGAAGATTTTATTGCTTGACATCTAAATATACTCCGATATTTAAAACTTAAGCTCATGTGTCCATATACCTGAAACACAAATAGCATACATACCGAGATTAGAATATTCATCTATAGTGTGGAATACATCTCACATAGCTTGTGAGGACGCCATGGAGCAAGTGCAAAAGAATTTTTTAAGATATTTGTATTTTATAATTTTTTATGTTTTTACCTGTCTTATTCCCTACAAAGATTTGTAAGACATGTTTGATTTCGGACATGTTAGGTCGGAGAAAAATGTTGCACGAGTTGATGTTCTTATACAAAATTGTAATGGCAAGGTTGATGACCCTCTAAGCCTGGCTTCCCTCTGTTGCCGTGTACCAAACTGTAATAAACAGGAGTAGGTTGCTATTATCTTTGCCATACTCTCGCACTGCATTACATGCCGGCATGCACATTTTCTGGATGATGGGTCAATATAATGTTATTGTTTCTCGAGTTGACTAAATAGACATTTTTCTAACTCGTTCATTTTTTGTAAATAACTTTGTATCGAGGTTATTTATTTATTTATTGTTATATTTTTCAGATCAAGTTGAATAATTGCTATTGTTGAATATATAGTTATTGTTTGTTAAGTGTAGGAAATGTGTTCACTCAAGATAAGTAAGGTTTAGTATTTAAGTGATGATAAAGACAGACTCGTTTAATTTATTTAAGACTGAAGAACTGCTTAATTTTTATTACGCTAAAACCTGTTACGAAGCTTGTAAATAAATTAAAAATTTAAATTTTTAGATAATATAGTTATTTCTCATTACGTTTTTATGTTTACTTATTTTTATTTCATTGTTATATTATAAAATGTTATTTTTTTTCTTCTTATAGGTGCAGATAAAAACAATAGTCGTTAAAATTTTTTATATATATAAATATGTATATATGTATATATATATATATATGTCTGTTAGCACGATAACTCTCGTAAAAATGGTCCAATCAAGACCAAATTTGGTAGAGACGTGTATTCCTACAAGTGCTCGGACGAGTTCGTAAACCAGACATATCGGTCAATGGGAACGGGTAGTTTGGGGGGGTTTTGTACCCCAAAATGGGGTTTTTTGCGTTTTTCACATGTATTTTTAAAAATTTCTAATTTTATATTTCACCATTGGAATCAGCTTAAAAAACTACACAATTAAGTTCCTTAAAGTTTTTCTCTATCTCCAACGGTTACCGAGATATTAAAAAAACTAAACACAGTACGTTGTATTGTGGGGCTCCAATGTTAATCTTATGGAGGATAGGGAAAAATTAATATTTCCCATATTAATGAATATTTTTTTATAAAACTTGATATTTAGCTTCATGTGGTTGAGATCTACCCATTTATGCTTAAAAATCATAGTTTATGTGTTTATCATGGCAGCAAACCTGCATACTCTTTTTCCATAATTATCATATAGGGAATAGGCAAACTCCTTTATTTATGGACAGATGTTGATGAAAGTTGGTATAAATGTTTAGATAAAAATTATTTATGGTAGAAATGTCTAATTTCAGTGTTCCTCACAGCAGCAAACCTGCACACTCTTTGCCATGTTAATCTTATGGAGAATAGGCAAATAATTCTCGTGTTTATGGACAGATTTTTATAAAACTTGTCATATATTAAAAATGTGTGGAAATGCTAAGATTGTGATATTTTTATGTTAATTATAAATTTTTTAACATAAACAAAGTGTTTTACAAAATAAAATTGTTAAACGTATTTTGTATTACATTAAATCCTCCTAAATTTTTAACTAGTAATTTATTGACAACAAACCAATTTGTAAGTTTAAATATGTTCACAAAATATTTCAAACAAAGTCAACATTTCATCACAAACAATGAAAGGCAAACAAAGGGCGTTTGTATTGTCTCTATTGCACGATGCTGATCCACATTTCATGTATTCATAAATAAAATTTTGTTTTCAATAGAATATAGAGAATTTGGCTGTCAGAACGTAGTATACGAGAGTACATCTTAAACTACAATAAAAAACCATAGAGGACATTAAATAAATACAGATTTAGGTTTAAAATGTTGCTATCTGAATAAAATGGAATTTTTACAAGCCTACTAAATAATCTCGTTTAAAATAAACTAATCTATATGCCACTTTATTGTGTTTTCCAACATTTTAAACCCAATCACACCATCGTTATTTAATGACTTACTTAGTTTACGGAAAGATATGTTATTTGGATTCCTACGTCTGGTGATATGAGAAGGTAATTTGTTTATCTTGCTTGATTAAATATTTTCATATTTAACAGAGCACTTTTATGAGCCCAGGTTGGCTGTCATCACAGCGTTATTATATAGGTGTATAGTAAAACAATTAAATCATAAATAAAACAATACATAATAAAGTAGGAACATAACAATGATGTTAAAACCTTAAATCAGAAACGTAGAAAACAATAATTAGGAAACAAATTGTTTTAACGCTAGGGCCTAAGTCATAATTTTAAACGTATACCTATGGTTTAAAAGTCTGCATCAGTGGTAGCCATCTTGAATTTTAGTCCCGTAAGAGCAATGTTAAATTCTGGTGGAAAATACCTTCACTTTGGCGTCTGTAGTGGCGTTAATTATCAAAGTATCAATGTAAAACTTTGGAAGTACATTGATGAGATGTGGCTCAAGGGCATGACCTTTTAATATGTTCAAAAATTTAACTTGATATAAAAACAAAAATCCAGGAATATTTTACAAAATAAATCATTATTATTTTTTTATTTAGAGCGAAAATGAGAAGTTCTGTAAGGTGGTGCCCTGGAGGACTGTAATACCTTTTATTTGACACCTCTTCCGTTAATTTATGACAATAGGTCAAGGAGATATAGGCTCCAGAATTTAACATTGCTCTTATGGGACTAAAATCCAAGATGCCTACCACTAATGCAGACTCTTAAAGTGGGATCTGAACCATCTTTGGCTCCGTAGTAAGGTCTGGCCTAATTATGAGAACGGTCTCAGAATTCAACCATATAATACTCAAAATTTTGAATACAGAACATTGTATTCAATGGTGAGGACGTTTATCCACACAAGAGAAAACAACATACACCGACCGTGTGTGGATCCAGTAGATTACAGGATACACCACCAACTCAGTCAAAGTTCTATCCAAGTTCTAAGTTCTAAGGTTTCACGTCCTTGAAAAAGAAAGCGGAACCAAAGGTGTAAAGCATTTTACATTGTTGTTTATATTTGGATAATCGACTTACCAATATTGTGACAATTTTCAGTTTTTTGTACCTAATTATGACCTCTGAAGTGCGGTGAACAGTCAAGAAGTCGTTTATGAGACAAGGTGAGCTTACGGAGGTAACTTATTTTTATCATGTTCAAACTGACAGAAAAGTATATGTGATTTTTATTTAGTTTTAGTTTTAATCGAGGAAAAGGAAAATAGTACGATTTTATACCTGTTATTTAGATTTTGACATGGATATGTCTTAGCTCTGGTGGGGTGTTGGTGATTTGTAAGATGGAAAATATGTAACAGGTTTCCATAGAAACTAACAGAGCTATTAAATTGATTTTTTAATATAAAAAATAATAACAGCTGTTTAGATAAACAGAAACCATTCCCTTTAGATATATCCATGTTCTAACCTGTTTCTCACAGGGAAGTAAATACAAAAATCTTTTATTTCAAACATTTTCCATCACGATTTTAAGATAGGCAAAGTTCCTCAACGATTCAGGATCTGGAATCTGATCCCGTCCTCAGATGAGCTAGTAACTGAAACATAACACGATTAGTAAATAATCCGGGCTAAGCCGTTATAGAGCTGAAAAAACTAAGTTTAAAGCAGTCAAAAGCTTACGAACAATACCATTCACTAACAATTACGCACACAAGAAACAAAACACGTCACAAAGACTCGAATTCAACCTAATTACCAAGTCCCAAAATAACCACCACCAAAAATGAATTTTAAACAAAGAATTTTAGATCTAGAAGAGGAATAGAGTAAGATATGTATGTGTGACATCTTGAAGATTTCACTTGACACAAACTGTACGATTTTGATGTGCTATAATATCAGGATGTGTATGATGCATTAGGCTATTGTCTACTACCAAGTACATCTAATCTTTTACCTGACACCTAATATTTAATCCTATTCAACGCGCTCTTGGTGTCCTTGACTTCACCATGACACATTTAAATTAATTGAAGCAACTTCATCGACATGTCTAACCACTTATACGGGTGAATCGAATAAAAGGGTAATGAGCTAGCTCTCCGAAGACTCCAGCTCCAGCTCCGATATTGGAATATTCCGGTTCTACTTTCCCTGGAACTCGGACACTAAACTATTTCAATCAGTACGACCCAGTCCTGTCACCACCACATAATAAAACTGTTCTACAGACTTTCACGGTTAAATCGGAGTAGAGAATCTAAAGAATATTGTTACTTTTAATACGATTTCAGTTTTGGGTTTTCTATACAATTTTCTCCTGTTTTTATACATTAATTAATAAGCTATTTAATGTTACTCCTGTGCATTTTGTATAGAACATATAATATTCATACAAAACCAACATTCCTTACCATTTCAGTGGGCCCATTAGATTACCCTGGCTCCACGGGGGGGGAGGGGAAATGGGGGGGGGGGGGGGGGGGGGGGGGGGGGGGGGGGGGTGGGGGGGGGGGGAGGGGGGGGGGGGGGGGGGGGGGAGGGGGCGGGGGGGGGTAACGGTGGGGGGGGGGAGGTGGGGGGGGTGGGTGTGGGGGGGGGTGGGGGGGGGGGGGGGGGGTGGGGGTGGGGGGGAGGGGCGGGGGGGGGGGGGGGGGGGGGGGGGGGGGGGGGGGGGGGTGGGGGGGGGGGGGGGGGGGGGTGGGGGGGGGGGGGGGGGGGGGGGGGGGGGGTGGGGGGGTGGGGGGGGCGGGGGGGGGGGGGGGGGGGGGGGGGGGGGGGGGGGGGGAGGGGGGGGGGGGGGGGGGGGGGGGGGGGGGAGGGGGGGGGGGGGGGGGGGCGGGGGGGGGGGGGGGGGGGGGGGGGGGGGGGGGGGGGGGGGGGGGGGGGGGGGGGGGGGGGGGGGGGGGGGGGGGGGGGGGGGGGGGGGGGGGGGGGGGGTGGGGGGGGGGGGGGGGGGGGGGGGTGGGGGGGGGGGGGGGGGGGGGGGGGGGGGGGGTGGGGGGGGGGACGGGGGGGGGGGGGGGGGGGGGCGGGGGGGGGGGGGGGGGTGGGGGGGGGGAGGGGGGGGGGGGGGGGGGGGGGGGGAGTGGGGGGGGGGGGGGGGGGGGGGGGGGGGGGGGGTGGGGGGGGAGCGGCGCGGGGGGGGGGGGGGGGGGGGGGGGGGGGGTGGAGGGGGGGGGGGGGGGGGGGGGGCGGGGGGGGGGGGCAGGGGGGGGGGGATCTAATGTGGGGGGGGGCGTGGGGCTCCTTTTCGCGGTTTTGCGGCGCTTCCACTTTTGCTTTTTCCTTTATATTTCCGTATTTGGGAGTGTTCTGTAGATTGATTTTAGTTCGTTTTTTACTGTATGGAATAGTTTTGTATACAGGATTGATACGATCCTTACCAGAGTTATTAGATGAATTTTATATATAAATGTACTGAAAAGACAAATTTTAATATGTACTGAAAGATATTTTTTGAAAAACATATAGACCATGATCGTAACTTTAATATTAACAAAAGGATCTCATATTAACAAAAGGAAGTAAATACAAACATTTTTTAACTATAGTTTTATTAAAAGATTTTATCAGTAAGAATATATATTTGAAGACCTAAATTTTTGCGGTGATACATTTTTGTATCTATATACATTAATTTACGATAGTATTTGATTTAAGTACTAAAGTAACAATTATATGTGGTTGCTCATTGCATTCCTTACACTTTAATTTTTACAGCTAAATTAAATCCTACAAACTAAACTATAATTCCGATTATTTTTATGGGCCTAATAGATTAATAGTTAGTTTTCTATTTACTTAGATGGCGACCTACCCAGGTATGTATTTTAAGCCAAATATTAATAAGAAATGAGTGTAAGAGTAGATTAGATTATTGAAATGGTGACCATATCACAAGGTAGGTATTTTAAGCTAAGTATGAATGAGAGTTGATTGTAAGATGATTGTGACGCGATCTTGTAGTCTTGTTACTGACTAAGGCTGACATGTTACTAAGACAGATCTGTTAATTAATAGCCCAACAGCCAATGGCTTATTTAAAGGACATACAGATTAATATGGAGTCCGAACCACTGCCTCTGATTCACGAACCAGTCTGATTATGAGCATGATCTTTGCGGATTAACGTATTATTTAATAGTGCGGACGTACACACAAGAGAACACTACACCCACCGACTATCGCTCACAACTATCCACAGTTCGTGACCTCCAAGTACAGTACCTTGATTACAGGACACGCCACGATCCCAGCAGTTATACATTTTTGTATCTATATAAATTAATTCACGTTAGTATTTAATTTCTAGGAACTAAACTAACAATAATTCTATATATGGTTGCTCATTGCATTCTTCGCACTTTAATTTTTATAGCTATATTAAATTCTACAAACGTACTAAAATCTGATTCCAATTAATTTTTTATGCCTAGTAGACTAATAAATCCACAGTTTTTCTACTAAAGTTTCTACTATTATTAGGTTACATACCTTTAGTCTCTAATTCTTATGTAGTCAGAAGGCGGCTAGTTTTGTGAAGTTACACTCTTCCATTCAAGCCTTATCGTACAGTCACTTCATAAAAAATATCACAAATATAAAATAACAGAAACCTATGAAATTTACATTACACTTTAGCATTACCACTTGGAGTGGTTTCAAACGAATTAACAAATTTACAAATGAGCAACACCGAGGACCACGACGCGTCTCTTTTATGTCATGTCGAGGTAAATGTTAATGTCGTTTTAAATTTGTAACTTGTATGAAGTGACTTTATGACTAGGCTTGATAATGGAAATATAACTTCCACTAGCCACTAGCCTGATGACTATACTGTATGAGAAGAACTAATTGAAGACGAAGGGTACTGTAACCTAATAGTCATTTATGTATTCTGGATGCAAGAATATTTAAAACGTTATGTGCTTTTAATGGGCATGAGCTTGAATAACTGAAATGACTGCAATCTAGTTCATTGTTAATTTAAAACAGTATTACACTTTAATTTTACTAAGGAATCTATATCATTATTGCCGAAGTACTTTACTTTCATAAGGAAAGAAATTAACTTTTAAATTGACTAAAGTTAATCAAGTGTCTAAGTTAAGGTGTGGAGTTTTTCTGCGTGAGTGCAGTGAAAATATTGAGGAATTAAGCTATTTGCAGTGAATAGATGGTAGTTAAAGCTTGGACTTAAGGTAGGGAAATGGTAATGTGGAGGTTGTGAGTGCTAATTAACGTTGGAATATTGATTGCTACCTATTATGTATTTTACAATTCCCCAAACTTTTACTTAACTAATTCATCATAATTTATTATTTACGGTTAAATATAATCCTCATAACTGGGGGTAGGCTGCAGGTGAAAATTTGGACGTCCGTTCTTCGCAAGAGGGGCCCGCAGGAGAAGAATCAACAGGTGCCCCGAAGTTAAGACTGCGACACGGCCGACTATATCCCGCGTCAGCCGAATCGGTCATGTACTATAAGAAAGTGTCTAACCGCCACATGAGTTTAATTCTCTTGATCGCTATTAAGAAACTATACAAATGAGCTGAATCATTGTTGTCACGAATATTTCCGTAATCTTATACATAGCTTAACCTCAAATCCCCGCATGTGCGCCAAACATAACCTTATAATGAAGAGATGCGCGAATTCTCCATCAGTAGAGAGAGGAAGTCAAGCCATAAAAGGGAGTATAGCCAATCAAAAGTCGTTCCAGGTCGTAGAGTGAGTGCGGTCGTGAGTCTGAGGCCATTGTTGAACAGCTGATTGTAGGAACAGCTGATTGTAAAATACTCTGTGTCTGGAAGCAGTAGGGCAGTAGGACGGACGTACTGTATGCCACATTTGTGGCTGTACGGTTGAAAGTTATAATCAGGATTGACTGGAAGTTTAAAGAATATCTAGAGCTATTTACTGGAGCTAATTTTCGTTTTCCTATCTTCTACGTACTGTTTTTTTAGTCTCACAATTATGAATTTTAATTTAGATTACGAATTGACACTAATTGTGTAGGTACCTTAACAATTTTGTTCTAACTACTAAAGTAAACTACGCTGATATTATAATTTTAGTTTCACCCACTTCAGAAATAAATTGCCGATTACAAACCTAAATTCCCCCAAAATTAACAATTAAGGACCCCACCTTCTTGAACGCCATCAAAGAGCAATCTCACTGAAGTTTCAACCACGGAGGTTTTAATGTAAAGTCGAGCGATTAATTATTTTCATCTACACTTAATCCGTTGTACAACCCCAACACCCTTGCATTATTACAGACATTCTCCCTTTATGCTTTCACCTCAGTGCCTTCCGAAAGACTGAGTCAAAAAGAATATTCAGTGTTGTGTAGAAGAATGGTTCTACTACATTGCTATATTACTACTTATGGCAACTATTTGTTCCTTCGTGAAATTAATGCCTGAAATAAACATAGATTCGTTCACATTAGGACATTTTTCTAAAAATCCAATTATTGTTACTACCAATTGCACGAATAATTAAATAAAGTAAATATTAACTTAAACATTAACACAAATAATACGAAATTAAGTTTATACCATTCATATGCGCTTCGATCCGTTTCGAACAGGAAAACTCCCACACTCGTCCGGTAAGAACCTCCGTCTCGCAAGGGAACAACCACACTCGTCCGTTAGACCCCTTCGTCTCGCAAGGGAACAACCACACTCGTCCGTTAGACCCCTTCGTCTCGCAAGGGAACAACCACACTCGTCCGTTAGACCCCTTCGTCTCGCAAGGGAACAACCACACTCGTCCGTTAGACCCCTTCGTCTCGCAAGGGAACAACCACACTCGTCCGTTAGACACTTCCGTCTCGCATGGAAATAACCACACGTAGACACCTTTGTCTCGCACGGAAATGACCACACTCGTCCGGTAGACACCTTCGTCTCGCAAGGGAACGACCACACTCGTCCGGTAGACACTTCCGTCTCGCACGGAAATAACCACACTCGTCCGTTAGACACCTTTGTCTCGCATGGAAATAACCACACTCGTCCGGTATACACCTTCGTCTCGACCGGAAATAACCACACTCGTCCGGTAGACACTTCCGTCTCCCAAGGGACCAACCACACTCGCCCGTTAGACACCTTTGTCTCGCATGGAAATAACCACACTCGTCCGGTATACACCTTCGTCTCGACCGGAAATAACCACACTCGTCCGGTAAACACCTCCGTCTCGCAAGGGAACAACCACATTCGTCTGGTAAACATCTAGGTCCTAGAGCGTCCTAGATGTAATGAAAAAACTAGTCCGTAATGTAATATACGTACTTGACTTATTTCTGTGAATAGCACTTACAAATGATGTATTTTTTAGGGTTATGGACTCTATAACTACTTTATGTATACCTTTTAAATAATGACAGGAAAGTTTAAAAACCACCGTTTTCTCGGTTTTGACGAAACTTAACACTCGGGCGGTTTCTACGTACGTACATTCAGCAGACATGTCAATTAAGTGAATTGCAGAGTGGACCCTTGACCATTTCATTATATAATTATAGCAATTTGTAGTGAAATTTCGGGTCAGTGAGAGGGTAAGATGTTCTGATAAAAAGGGGAATGGAGATGAGATAAGAGAATGATTATATAAGTCAAGGAGTAATGAGTATGCAGTGGCGAAAGGAGCGGAAAATGTTCGCTTCAACAATTGTCATTGTAAGTGGCTTTTTACTGCGGAAACTCGTCTCCGGCTCATCAGGCTAAAGTATTTAGTTGTATTTGAAATAATTTGTTAATTTTTTGAAAGTCTTCCTTTCCAACCGGAGTGTCATAGATATAATTATTTACCCAAAAAGGAAGTTTGCGCGTCAACTAATTACAATTTAGGGTTGCAACGTTGATATTATTGCAGCAGCAGTTGTAATCTTTATTGTCGTACTAAAATTGTTGTGTGTTTTATTATAATTTATTTTTAGTTTGTATACTGGGCGTTTCTTTAAGAATGTTAAAGCTCAATTTTCGACAGCTATTAACGATAAAAATATTCATATATAACAAAAGGCTTCGGGGAGGGCAATGCTCCTCATGCCCCCTTAACTCCGTCCATGCTTGTAGTACGCAAGCACCATTGATAATACGTTTTTATCTATAAATTCCTTTACAACTCACCCACGATTACTGAACTCCCCATTTTTACTGAACCACTGTTTGGTGGCAGTTTATCTTTAAACGATGTTTCAGAAATCTCTACCAACCTTAAGAGGTGGTAAAAAGAATTACATGAGAACTTCGTTACTCAGATATTTTACCACCAATGTTAAAAATTAGTATAAAATTGTTATAAGAATTACAGCTTTAAGATAATTATTATTTAAAATTGATCCATCAACCATTTTAATTTATACTTACTTTATTTTTTATTTTTTAAGGTTATCCTCACAATTATAAGAACGTGTGCCAAATTTAAAAGTTTTACGTTCAATGTTTTTTATGAAAAAAATTGTAACAAATCATTTGCTGTCTGAGAAGTTCCGGATGATTTCAGTCATGTTATATGTGAATGTGATATTTATATTTTACACTGGATCAGGATCAATAACTCAACAGTTTGGTAGAGTGTTTTAAAACACCCTCTATATTATAAAACTCTATGACCACCTATGAACTAAACTTTTATCGGCTTCAGATGTTAAATTATATTTATTGTACTGAAAGTTCAAAGACATCTTGCTACTTTTATTTTAATTCTTTCATTTTTATTAGATATTAATTTTTTCCAATGTCACTTTTTGTAATTTAAATCAATTAAATTTTTCCTGCGAAAGAGTGAAACTCTATTTAATCGATGGATTACTCATTTCCAATATTTGATAAAAACTATTGAGTAAACCTCGAAGAAGAAGAACCCAAATCTTCGTTATACAGTACTGTACTGTATTGTTATAATCAGCTGTTCCCCACAGTGCGGCATAACTCGGTGAATCATATGGGAGCCACGTAGATTCCCCATTTGGATGGAATCGGCTGCTCGCTACGTGATCTGGATGGGTTATTAACCCTCTCTCCCTCTCACACTTCGGTAATATCAGCCATCTCACTCGCACTCCTATATTAACCATCCGAGATTCGTAGTTAGGCGGGTGATCTGTTGGTTTAGATTAAACTTTGTTCATTTGTCCCAATGTTTAATTAAACCATCATGTTATTTGGTTTACATGGAAATAAATATGCTTAGTTTACAAAAATATTTATTTGTAATTTGTTCAATAAAGATGCGTTTTACATGTTTCCCTATAAAAAGGTTTACAGTCAGGATATCACTGGTGTTGTTGATATTGTTAACTTAAATAACTTCCCATGACTATAGGCAGAGGCCTATAGTGATCTATAATTACACCACACACCACACAGGTCAGAGGACCTGTGTGGTGAATTATAGACAGTGAGGTACCGTAGAGACTGCAGTCACACATGCTACTCAGAAGTGAATGTTCGTGATCTGATGGGAGTCGTCGGCCGCTGCTTTCTATATAGCAATCTTTGACTTACTGGGCCAACACGTTACTTTTAAGCTGCCGTGCCGGTAGCTTACTGAAGAAGTGCAAACGATAAGTTGGTGGTTGGTCGGTCCATAAGCTAGTTTTTAAATCGTTCAAACCTGTATTGACAATCCATGCAAGTATGGAATGTCGTCCGAATTCAAAGGAGAAGCGAGCGGTGTTAAGGACAACTGAAACCCGCTAGGTCGGCGATAGTGTTGCTTATTCGTTATGCATATGTGATTGTTTCGTGCAAGCTTCCTGAGTGACCTATAAAAGACAGCAATTCTGTTTTTTATAAATTTAAAAAAATTGTATACCTTCAAAATGACATTTTTATACCATTATCTGATAAAAATGTGGATTTCAAAATCATTATCTATATTTTGCGAAATTGTTTTATTATTTCGAAAATTTCACATAGGTTACGTGAAAAAGATCTGTTATTCAACCACGTTACCTAAGTTTCAGCTCAAAATCATAAATAGTTTTCCCACACCCCTTGAATGAAAAACGTCAAATTTCCGAATTAAACACCATATAACTCAAAAGGTTTTCACTAAAAACTTGAAAATCATGCTAAAAAATATTTATGATACAACCAACAAGTAAATGTTAAAACAATGTTTTTTTAAGATAAAGTCGATTTTTCCTTCACACCACTTCAAGGTATGTATATTTTGGGGGCGGTATTATACCGAGGTTTTTATTGGGATGGGGGAGACAGCATGCAACAACCTATCAGCACCAAGAAAACGGGCTTAGTACGTAGTTCCTCCACCCCATGGGGCAACCTCACTACTGCTTGCTTCTCTCTAGCCAGACCCAGTCTTATATAGTAAATAATCCAAGTACAGAATGTATATGTTGTCTGACACACTACGTTGTATTGTTGCAATTCAATACATGTAAACTGTATTTGTATGGTTAATGTTAGAAATGAAATTACTTGGCATGATTTACATTATTCTGACTTAGATCACAAAGATTGAATGATAGTTTTAAACACAAAAGTCGAGTAAGCCAGTTCTGAAATTGTCCTTTGCTGACCCACAAATTTGCATAATAACTCAGAACATGTTTACCATATAAATATCTCAGTAACCAATTGACCTAGAGTCATGATTCAAAATACTAAACTGTGTGTTTTTCAGCGGAATCCAATAGTAAAAGGTAAAATTAGATTTTTTTTTAATTATACGTAAATAAATTGAAATACCCCCCTTCAAAGTGTAGTTAATATAGTCCAATTGCGTTGCCCAACAACTCTTCCAAGATATTACAGAAAGGGAGAACTCCGCCGAATCTCAGACATAATTAATAATTAATCATCGCAATAATTAGACAATAATTGCGACCGGAGTCAAGACATATATTCTTATATATAATAATAATTTTTAATTAACTCCCCCCCAAAAAAAACATGTTCAGGGGGGTTAAGTTCTGAACTATCATAGTCCCAAACTGCGGGTTGTGTGCAGCTCACTTTTCCATAGGAAAGTCGCTAATGAGTAAAGAGTAAGAGTAATAAGTGAAACGAAATCTATGACATTAGCTTCGTTACTGTCAATAAATAAGTTTATTCATTTGCATTAATAATAATAAAAAAAATAGTAATTAGGACAGTTGGATGATTATTAGCCTAACTAGCAAAGGTAACTAAGTCCAGTACCGTATCGAACTGTCATAAAATTGGGTCAAAATTCTGCTCATGATCGAATTAGCAACCCGAGATTATGAAGCGGGAACTATACCACCCAGCAGGTTAAATAAGTACTTCACATAAATTAGATAGTCAAATATACGCCTTTTGTAATTTACGAGCTCATATTTCACACACGCCGCGCATGTAAGAACGCAGGTTCTAATGCGCATGCGTACTGAAGAGTTGGAATATTTCCACCTGCGTAGTTGGCACGAGTGACAGTCAAGGACGAGCCGTTGGCAACCCTGCGGACTGCACAAGGTCGTGTGAGATATGCCTGTTATCAATATCAACTTGGCTGGCATCTCGCGACAGCGGCCAAGGATGGGCCTGTCTGGAATTCGCGACGAGCCTTCCTCACAAAAAAGCGAAGAAGAAACGTGAGACGGCTGTGTTGTTGAGATGACAGAGAGATGGCTATTGGCCAGTTCTCCACACGGCCTGCACTTCCTGACAGATCCCAAGTATTGTTAATACAATTAATGTATATTCATTATGACTGGGACGGTGGCGTCGTCCTGTAATCCAGCTACTTAGAGGTCACAAATTGTGGATAGATGTGAACGATGGTCGGTAGGTGTAGTGTTCTACTGTATGGATTAACGTCAGCACTATAGAATACTGTATTACGTTAAACTGTAAAGACCATTCTCATAATTAAACCAATTCGTTATTCACAGGTTCGGATCCGTAACGTTCGGATTTCAACGTTAAAAACTGTAGTTCCCTTAGATATGCTTTCACTGTTGGGCTATTAATTAACAGTTCTAAGGAACATGTCAGCCTTAGTCAGTAACAAGACTACAAGACAGCGTCACAATCTTCCTACACTCGTTTCTCATTCATACTTGGCTTAAAATACCTACCTTGTGGTACGGTCACCATTTCAATAATCTATTCTAATCTAATTTCTATGTTAAATTTTAGACTCTTAAGATAAATTTTAAATTTTAATCTTCGTTACTCGTATATTACTCATAAATCGTTATTCATAATAATATAGTTGATAACATTAAACCGAAGAAAAATTACTGTAGTCGTATTGGTATTATGTATAGTGTATACATCATGTTACTTTTACAGATGAAATTTAACTAATTGTTGTAAACATTTACAAATCAGGACTAACTACAACTTAATTTTTAATCAAACACACATAAAATAATACATAAATAATACTTGATAGAACGTACAATTTAGAATCTAGTACCTTGTTTTCTTTATCGCAAAGATGTCGAGTTTGAGTTCAAAACGAATTATTGTTCCCCATTCAATTCCGAGAGTTGAGTGATTACTGTTGAAATAGCAGGATCTTCACGCACGAGTTCAGTAACAAACAGTGCATATCGGTAACAATTGTAGTTTTGAAATCTATCTAAATAAAACTAGAATTTTGCCTATCTATTGCTTGCAATTGTTATATTTTGTTTATCAAATTTCCATGTTGTAAAATATTCATTTCATGCCGAAGAGAAAAGGTGACCTCTCCCAAATCTTTTTTACCTGTGTGAAGAACGGTTACTTTAGCTAGTACTAAATAATTGCGCTGATAATTCGTTTGCCCTTTTTAATTAATTTTTTAGTGATAATAATTTTTAATTATATATTTCACTATAATAATACTATATTTCTTCCCAACACTGAGTCATAAAAATGACGGGATAACTAATTACTAATTAAAATGACCAATTTTTAGTAATTTCAAAACTGGATCTCAATAATACATGTTTGGTCTTTACTAATTAACATTTTGATACTCGTTTCTAAAAAAACGAGTACAATAAGCAACTAAAAGTTACAAATTACTCACGACTTATAAAAACATCAATATCGCCAAATGCTGGGAAACGTATCAGATATGTCAAAAGTTTCCAACAAAGAAAGAGAAATGTGAGCGATTGTGGACGCGGAGGGTTGATATTGAATCCGGGGTCAATGCTTGGCTTTATACAGCAGCAGCTCGAGGAAATCTTGGCCGTGGGGCTGAGATTTATACCCTGACTGACGACTCTGTTGCCATCCCTGAACAGCTGACTGTAAAACAGCTGTTCCTCGCCATTACCAGCTGGCCAGCGATCAGCTGTTCATAACACGTTTGTGCATTTCGATATACATTAATTTTCACTTCGCTTATCCATGGCATTATAAAAGTATTGTTTTGGTCCGAACTTTAGAATTTAGGTTGGGAGTGGATATACCCTTTTTCAGGTGTCCTGAATCCACAAAAGAGGTTTTCGGACTGATGTCTGTGACTGTCTTTGTACAAACCCCAACACCACACTGATCGTTTGATTTTATGGGTACACGGGCTCGTTTTGGCCACACATATCCAGACTATTGTTTTTTTGTGTTTTGTTCAACATTTATGTATACCTTTATGTGATCTATTTGTTTGTTGTGTTGTGTGTTCACAAAAAACTGCAAAAGTAGACTGAAAATAGCGTAAACATCAAACCGGCCCTCCCCTAATAAAAAATCTCAGACATCATTTACTCTAAGAAAATACAATAAATTGCGCATTTATGGTGAATCAAAACCTTAAGTACGTGAAGTATTCGCCCATCAACCAACGGCAGTTAAATACTACAGTCAAAAATACTAAACGTTAATCTTTCGCAATGACAAATTTAAATATTAACTTTTTTGAACTATGACCAAAATTTTTTACTTGCAACCGATGCAAAACATGTCTAGCGGTATATTTCAAACCCGAAATCTCTTTTCACGCCAAGAGAGCTTCTAACTTTCCTCCAGTCGGGCTGATAAAGTTGCGACCCCATCTAACTTGGGTAAAGAGTCGGTAACGTGTTTTAAACGCCTGGGTACGGTCCTGCCTGCGCAACGGCGGGGAAGGGAAGGAGCTAATTGTCCGGAATAACTTGGAAACGCGGCTCCCGATGTCTTAAACAGCTGACTAAGAAGTTACCTTAACAGCTGATTCAACCGATTGTTGAGTCAGCTGATTTATTTATGGATCTTTTACACGGAACTAAATTTAATAGCGCTTTCGAATATTTTCCGTTATACGTATACCACTTTTTAAGTAGCGGTTTAATTGTTTTCTGGTTTAGAACCAGTGGTTTAGAGGTTTTCTCATGGTTACTTACAGTATAAAAAACTATTAACGATATAAAAATATCAATATACGAGACCTAACTCAAGTCCGCAAAGCGCTGTTTGTCGGCGACCAATTACGTTGCGTAATATCATAATAGCTTACACGCGATATTGCCGACCATAATGCGCTCTGCGGAGTTTAATTAGGTTCGTTTTTGATATTTGTATATTGTAAAAAATGTCTTTATACTGTCAATAACCTCTAGAAACCCACTGCTTCACTGTTAAACCTATATTTTTGCTTTATTCAACGTAACCAAATCTCTGTTTTTTTAAACTACTTCCACAATAAGTTGGAAATCTATCTTTGAAATCGACTTCAAAATGAACTTAAATACACAACTTTTCCAATTATTATGGTTGTTAACACCAGAACACTATTATACAGCTATTTAAATTGTGGTATATATACGTATAACGAAAAAATCCACACTTCCTCCTAATAATTATAAAATTTTATTTTTATTCATTGGCATTCTGTTATTCCATACTCTCGATAACATTCTCTTTCATTCACAACACAATTTTAGTTTCAACCGTTTCAATCTAATCGTATAAATAGTTGTTTAAAGTATTCTAAACATTATTTTTAATTTTGAATCGCACCTATAGAACACACAACATTAATTTAGAAACATATTTAATATGCTATTCATTCAATATTCAACTCAATAATGTTTATGGCTGTTGTAGTCAAATAATTTTTGAATTAAGAGTTTAATGGATTGTGAAATTTGCTAATGGAAGAGCAACAGAAAACTATTGTATTGAATGTTTTTGGTGGAAAAATAATATTTCGACCAAATTGAATGTCAATTAAATTGATCACGGTTTGTATCCAACAAATCGAGTATGTTTGTTGGATACAAATTGGTTAACGCTTCTTTCTCACTCGCCACTCAAAGATAAGTTAAGTTTGTATTTTCCTTGAAAGTGCACCAAGTAACTAACTATCCTTATTCCTTAAGTAAGTTATCCACCTTAATACAATAAAGTAATGATTAGTTCCCGGCACGTCTCTGTTACTGCAAAAAGGGTTTATTTTTATAACACGATAGAGCCTTAAGGTTCTGCAATTTCCTCGCCATCTTAAATTGTTCTTATAGCTATATAAGAACAATTCTAATTTTTTGACGACATTGCTGAACACTCGATAGCCGTAAAAAGATGATTGATCAAATTGAAGATAAACTAGTTGTCTGGATAGTTACATTTTGCATTTTTTATATACCTAATAAAAAAGATAATTGTTTCTTAAATATTGGATGTATATTTCAAGGTAATTATATTTTTCAGGAAAAATCTAATAAAACCACGAATAGCAGGTAATGCCGAACACATCCCTTTCTCAATTCAAATGCGTTATTTCTTAACCCCATGACGTGCTGCACGATAGCAGAATTAATATGAAACAACAGATGTCAAAAGATATAAAAAAGATGTCAAACTAAAGATGTTAAAGTGTTTTTGTCGCTTTTAATCTAAGAAAATCACTTCATGATTTAGTGTATGTTTACAATATTATTCACTTTAGATGATTTAATAATATCATAATCCAAGTTAATAGTCTCATAGGTTGTCAAATGTGCATACTCAACAAATATAAGGGGAATTTAAGTAAATAAGGAACCGTTTGTTTACGAGGTATTTTTAATGGCGGACCAGTCACTGGTAATGGCGAACACTTTTAGGTATTACCTTCATTTGTGCGCTATTACCATAAACATTGAACTTTTCTTACACGTTTCATAGCGGGCAGATGCCAAGTAAACGGACACGCCCAACTGAAAAGCTAAGTGGTCAAAAGAAGCACTAGAGACTGCTAGGCCTATAGATTTTGTAAAAAATGGCACATAAACTATATATTTATTTAAGAAATAGATCTACTTTGTATATACAATGACTGTACTATGTTATGTAAATACCTTGTTATGGTATAACTAACAGTCTATAGAAATTTAAATTGAGTTTTTATGCTAACAATTGTTTTCCTTTAAAAATATTATGTGTTCGCCATTACCCGCCATGGTGGCCTATACCTAACAATGCAATATTTTCGTAATTTGAAATATAATGTTGATTTATAGTTCATAATAAATGTAAAAATAGTTTTTATTTTGTAGTACGATACACGTACTTTAAACGGAACAAACTTAGTTTATAATCGGAGTTCAAAATTAAAATACCTCAAAAAAAGAATTCGCCATTCTTTTACCGTACCCTAATCCCAAAAATAACCACTTTACCATTAATTTAAAACCTTGAATATATTTTGACGACTGCACCATATAACCATTGATGCTGTCACTAAATTCACATTTTTCGTCTGGAGAGAAAACGAAATGATATTTCCTTTTTGCCAGTTAATTAGCCAGTTTTAGTTAGTTAATATTACGCCATTAAGACGGCCTCTTAACCCACCCTATACCTCAATCGCCAAATCTTAACCTTTTTGTTCATTCGACTAGCGTATTTTATGAGGGGAGCCAATGGAATCACTTAGGGCAAGTACCCGGTATGTTTACCCCACGGCCCATTGCCGCAAACCCTCTTGAAAAGAACGAGCGCCAATGCGTGGAGGAGGGGTTATTGTCCAATTTGGGGGAAGAGAAAAAGGAAACTAGGGAAGCTGGCGATCCTCAAAACAGCAAACTCAAAAGAGCTGCAGAATAATATGTCGATAGCGAATTCACTACCGTTTGATATTATTGTTTTTATTGACGAAAGTGATAAAAGTTTGAGTTTATAAGAATTGTGTTCCATTTTTGTTTAATTTACACGCTATTTACACACCCGTTCAACTCCGTTAGCTTTGTTAATACAAATGCAGCATTTTTAGTAAACAAATTTTATTTACGAATTGGAAACAAAATATTTCAGATGAATACCGTTACAATTCTTGAAATTTTTTTTAATTTCAAATTTACTTCTTAAAAATAAATGTTTCATTCTGCTCCTTTAGTGTGTGGTCCGTACATACATACATTAAAATCACAATTTATGAAATACTAGATTGATTAGGATTTTACATTAAAAAGGACCCCAGGACAAAAAATGAAACAACCGAATACTACCTAGAGTAAAAGTTATTATTTTCCTCCAATAGAACTGGGAGATTTTAGTCGCAAATTAATAAAGTTAAGATGTAAAATCAAGCGAACACAATAAATTTTAATATCATTGGAAAATGATTATATATATGTGATATATAAGTTAATACCAAGACTAGCTTATGGTAATAAGTTTTAGTTTTTGAATATTAAAAAAGAATTCTCGTCGTTTCATCTCTCTTATTCAATCTTAATCAATATGAAATTCTACACTTGTCGAACTTCACATTTGTCACTAATATTTCATGTCAATAACGAATTTCTACTAATATGTTTTTTCTTAAAACTGTATATACTGAAGCTATCATTACTAACTAACTTAATCTGTATAATTTGTATTTTAGTTTGTATACACGGCAGGCAAGGCAAGGTTTGTATACCTGACGAATTGTAAAGCTCAATTTTTACGAATTTACCAGGCGTGAGTATTTATCAGGCTGTAAAATTATTAAAGATACCCTGGTGTAAGATGATATAGTCTGTGATAGTTTTCATATATGTATTAATATTTCAAGTCCACATGAATATGCTCATTTATTACAAATAGTTTTGCTTAAATAAATGGATAAGCCACAAATTCAGAAAGGTGATAACAATAATTATTAAACTTTAGTATAATGTTTTACAGTTGACAGCGAACCTAAACCAAATAAATCTGTTTTGTACATTGCTGCAACACACGATACTAGTTGTAATACTAGTTTATAATATTTTAATGACCCAGTATAGACAATGCTACGTAATTAAATTATCATTTTCATTTTAGCGGTCTGTTCAGAAATGATACAACTGCAATAACTACACGATTATAATTGTAATTCGATAAATGGAATGAATCCAATCAGAAAAGTAATCTACTATGTTTTACAGTACATTACACCAAAGACGTATTTGCCGTATAGTCACCATAAAACTATGCATGTATCTCCGCATTGACTGGTACCTACAAGCCGTAAAGTTGGAAGGTAATCAAATATTAATTACTGACAGTAAACTTGAAATGAAACACTGATTGCTTTGTATTATCCTCAATACCAATGTTAATTGTGAACTGTAAAGTCTATTTATCCTGACTCCTGTACCTGATACAGACTACATCAACTATCTATATTAATTAAATTGTCATCTTCGCCAACTCTCTATCATCTCCTTATTCTTCATTATATTATTGTAAACAGCAACTGTAAGTTAATCCGTCCATTGTTCGGGTTGCATGAATCAGTTTTAAATAAAAAATATACATATTATTATGACTAAATATTTGCCAAAAACCAAGATAAAATAAAATAAAACAAATAAATAAAAATGAAACATAGATTTCCAGTTGAATTATTTTATTGATTTCAAATTGGATACATTACAGAATGTGTATGATTGATAAAGTTTGGTTTACGAAGATAACATTTTAATATAGTATAATTTTAAAAAAGGTTTAAATTCAATTATCAATGTAAACAAACTAATTTTGAATTTCTTTTTGTTAAATTACTTTAATACGAGATCATACGCGTACTAATATTTAGAAATAATTATGCTAATATTGCTCAAAACTGGTGTTTTGAGAGGTCATTCCTTGATTTTAATAGGCCTTGGGTCAGTTTAAAGAAAAACAAAACCTGTTCCAAAATATAAGGCCTAGAATAATGAAAATAATTACATGAAAATATTACACATAGTTACATCATTGTAGGGGCTCCTGTTCTCATGGAGAAACGTCACAAAATACATTGTTCAGCTTTACACAAATTTAAAGAAAACTCCTTTCGACATTTCAGGGACATAAAACGAGAAAATAACGAAAATTATCGTTATTCTAAACAATGACAAAACTTTAATTTCATCTATTTAGATATTAGTCTTCTTCATCATCATGTTCTTCTTCTTCTCCTCCTTTTATACATACTTTACATACTGTTCCCCATCCCAATCACCGCCTATTGTTGACAAGAGTGTGTCGCGGCTCGCGGGACGCGGCCAGTAGCGGGTCCCCTCCATTCACTTGTACCACCGTCAGTTTCTCTTCTCTCTTCTCCTGCCCGCGTCCTTCGTCCTTCACTCCTCACTCCTCAGTCGCAGCCGGTTCTCGCCACGCACACCATCGTCCACCGTTCACCTCTCAACGCTAACAACCTCCACTCCAGTAGACTCCAGCCGCGAGTGTCCAGTGATTGTGCTACTCATGGATTAAAACTGTGAAAAACATGAATGGGGTTTTTGGATTCTAGAGCTGTTCTTATTGTAAGTTTTGGTTTACGTATTTGTTTGTGTTAAAAAAACTTCATACACAGAGATTGCTATTACATTATACTTCTTCAAGGTTTAAACTTCAACTCTTAAAACGCATCCGGTATTTTAAAAAATATCAATATTGTGATCAAACCTTTCTTGATCATGGTTTTTATGTTTTTACAGAGTAAATGTTTGGACGTGTGTTATATCAAATGAACTAAATAATTATTAATTACCAAATTAATAATCGTAATAAAAATGTTTCATTGGAAAGGTTATTTTTCCGATATTGAAACTAGATTTCACCTCCCAATATTTCAATAACTTTTAATTTTACTACCTTTTCACCGCCTTTTACGAAAGACGCTTCGCTTTTAGAACAGTTTTTTTAGCTATATGGCCAACCAATTCAGCATCATATTTTCTATAGTGCAATCATACCATAAAATTTATATTTTGACGAGGGAACAACATAAAAGTAACAAATAGATTATGACATGCTGTACTTTGGTTACTTTTCTAAGTAAGTAAATTCCGAGTAGAAAATCCACATAGTTCAACCAAACAATATTGTTTAGTTTATATGTAATATAACTAACTTAATAAGAACGAATTTTTAGTTGGTGAGGTGAAGTTTCTGTATTAATGGTGAATGTTTAAAACATTCTTCGTCTTTAAAATGAAAAAAGTTACAGAAATTTTTAAAAATTTCCCACGCATAAAATAAATTCATTAATTAATAATTGTGAATATGTATAAACTTCTACGTATTGATTTTGTTATCTTGTACTACTCTGCTTTTCTTGCAACGAGTTAACGTTACAATCACAGAAGGTTCTCACATTATTAATTCACTCTCACATTAAGCTCCATTATTATTTTTGTAGTCTCTTCTTGGTGTACACAATCTAAAACGTATTTTCAAAGCTTGAGTTTTCGTAAGTATTTGTCAATTTCATGAACGGCTGCACCTGAACACCTCTGGACAGAAATAGCGCCCATTCAACATATTAATGGGCCTCGGGTACAGGGGGCTGACGCCGGTGGAGGGAGAGAGAGAGGTGGATAGGCGCCACCGCGAGTGCGAGAGAGAGGGCTGTAATGGAACCGCGTCAAAACAATCCAGTGCGAATGGAGCTGATGGCGAAAACAGGAAGACGAAAGTTTGTATACAAAGGGAAGAGAATACCCGGCTAGAAGCTAGAGGACAGCTCCGTGCCGCGTGTCATTCATTCATATACAACATTCTAGGCTTTAGATTCTATTATTAGTCCCTATAACACTAATGTTAACTTTACTCCACATATCTCTGGAACCAGACTACATGGAGAACTGAAATTTGTTTGATTTTAAATATGAATTTATGAATAATGTCGGTAGAGATAATTCAGAATTTTCATTAAATATAACTATTTGTGAATAATTTTAAAAATTTTATGTTTTACAAACACAAATTCGAATTATTTTATTGTTCAAATATTTTAAGGAAACTCTCTAAGGACCTATATATATGCACTGTTAGTATACCATACAAGTTTTGTAGTTGTAAGTCTAATGGTTTCTGAGCTATGTGACTTAAAACTTTAAAAAAATGAAATTACGCAAATCGCAAAAAAAACTGAAATAACTTTGGAACTCCAGGTTGATACATTGAGATTTGGAGGAATATTTAAGATGCAGAATAAGTCAAATTTGGTATGAAATTGTAGGTATATTTAATTGGAATACAAATACTGCAACTGGATCTCAAGAGGTTGAATTAAAACCAAATGATGGTGGTTTTAAATTTTGTCTCCCAAGATTAATCTGAATTAAGGTTACAGATGTTACATAATTGTTTTTTCAGTGATTTTGTAACATTTTAGTATTGTTTGATACATATTATTGGAAAGAGTAAATTTTAAAGAAAAAACAAAAATATAGTAAAATCTTAAAAACACAAAATACCGGACCCTCTTAAAGTTTATTCTGCTTATAAGTCATTGTAACCAAAGTATACATATACAGCTGTAAAGGACGTCTAAAAGGTGCCTATCCTATGACCTACCAATCTCCCACCATTTCCGACAACCTGCAATAACACTCGCACGAGTTACCGATTATCGATTCGTCTCGGTTATCGAGATATCGTTCGGTCGTGAAATCGATTGTCGACCCTGGGTTCACTGTCTGCAGACGGGAAGGTGGAAGGTGTTTTTGTCGTTCACTATTCCGTACTCGTGTTTTTTGGAACTTCTTTTCCCAGACTTGATTGAAATTCTGATGAGATATCCGCCACCCCTTTGTTTTGTAGTTGTTTTTGGGTTAGCCGTGAATACCGTAATTACTATTTTTCTATGTTTCTTTGGACGTTTTTGAAGATTAGATGGGAGTAATATTATTTCCAGTGTGCGTTTTTCATACATAGGCGTATTTGTTTTGATATTTCATGCAGTTATAGGTCGGTTATAAAATAATCACTATTCTTTTCTTTTTAATCCTCTAAAAACTATTTTTAGATTTAAGGAAAATATATATTAATATAATATACAGACCAGTTATTTTTTCTTCTTTTGCAAACAAAACAATGTCAATATATATTTAAATGAAAAAAAATTATATTTTTGTGTCTGTGAACATTATATCGTAAAAAATTTGATCGAGACCAATTGGTAGAGACGTGTATTCCTACAAATGCTCGATGTTCTTAAACCAAATACTCAATGGAACTTGTTTGGGGGGTTTTTACCCATGATGGGGTTTTTTGCGTTTTTTCACAATATTTTCTAAAAATTTCTAATTTTATATTTCACCAATTATCTGCTTATAAAACTACACATAGTTCCTTAAAGTTTTCTTTTCTCAAAGGTTAACATATAAAAAAAATCTAAAAGTACGTTGTATTTTTGAGGCTCCAATGTTAATATGGAGGATAAAAAAAATTAATTTTTCACTATCTAATTTTTTTTTATAAAAATTGATATTTAGCTTCATGTGGTTATCCATTTGTGCTAAAAAAATAGTTTATGTGTTATCATGGCAGCAAACCTGCACTTTTTTCCCATGTTAACATATGAGATTAGGAACTCCTTTATTTATGGATATGTTGATGAAAGTTGTTTAAATGTTAATAAAATTTGATGGTATATATTTCAGTGTTTCACAGCAGCAAAAATAATACTCTTTCACATTTTATTTTTTAGATAGCAAAAATTTAGTTTTGCGTTTTTAAAAATTGTTTGATATTATTTCTTTATATTTTTTTAAAATTCTTTAATCTTTATTATTAAAATTTAGAAGGTTATATTAAATTGATTCTTTTTAATTTTATCTCAAATATTTAACAGCAGAACGTTATTATCTTACTCATTTCCCTGAACTCTCCTAACAGTTTTAAATTTATGACGGATTTCTAAGCACATAATTGAAGACCTGAACTAAAATGGGATCTAAGTGCCATTATTGATTTTTTTGCTATGGTCACCAAAAGAATGCGTGGACCGTATGCGCCCATGCATTCTGTTGGTTAAAAAACCTTGATATATCAAAACGCGAGAAAGGCACTTAGATCCTCATTTACTTCAGGTCTTTATATAGTTTACTTTATATCCCAAGTATTACTATCAGTAAATATAACCTGAAAACCGATTTAATATCTAGGATAATTTGTTACTTTGGATTAACATCCGCACTATTAATACTACGTTAATCCACAAGTACCATCCTCATAATTAGACCAGTTCGTAACTCAGAGGCAGTGGTTCGGACTCCACGTTAAAATATAGGTCCCTTAGATATGCCATTAACTGTTCTGTCTAAGTAACATGTCAGTCTTAGTAGTGTGAGCCTTAGCACAAGATCGCGCCACAATCATCTTGCACTAATTTCTCATTCATACCTAGCTTAAAATACCTATCTGGGTAGGTCACCATTTCAGTAACTAACTAATTATAGTCAAGAAAAAACTAGTCAAATTAGGAGAAACTAAGGGTTTGCTGTAATTTTAATAACCTCCGGTGAAAATTGCTGTTTTTAAAGTTTGCGTGTGTTCCGGAAGAGGCGTCTGTATTTAAATCTTACACCAATTTCAATTAGATCAAAGTATGTGCAATTTTATCTAGAACTAGCTGTAAGCGCGTCTTTCGTACGGATTGTATTTAGCCAACATAACAAAATATAAATTTGAAGTGTTAAAGTAATAAAAACAAATATAAATATATTAATTCTCAGCTCAGTTATTTTTCTTTTTTTACAAATTTTAAAATTTGTGTTATTGTTAAAACCTTCTTAAAAATAGTCTTCAACAATTAGATTCTAAACCAGTGATCAATGTAGACAAACTAATATTGATTTTAATATGACAGCTGATGGTTACTTCGTGCCATTAAATCACTTTTATAAATCACATGTTCTGTAAGAAAACATGCCCAAATTGATCAAAACTGAAATTTTGACTGTTCATTATTTTATTTTTATAGTGCATGGGTCAGATTAAAGTAAAGAAACCCTTCTCCAAAAGGTATAGAATAAGGAAAATAGATCAAAGTGGGTCATAACAAGTGTGGGTGCTCTGGTTTTCACGGAGGAGCTGCAACAAGACCCAACACTAGACAAACGATTGATTGTTATTGTTGATTTGTTACAATACTGTAAATTAATTGTAATTATTTATTTATTATAATTACGTTAAATTTGTAGTAAGCTATTTTGTAATTTGACAATTAGTTATCCTGAAGAGCCGGTGTACAAGAGAAAAGCTTACAATAAAAAGCATTTTTATTTATTATTTAGACAGAAATAAATTGAGATTTTGGCTGTTTCGGGGTATAAAACGTAAACTCGACCTACCCCTAAAAAATTAATAGCTAAAAATATAATAATTCCAAGCATTCTACAGACAAAACTAATTTTATTTCTATGGATTAATATAAGTCAAAGTCAAATGGTCTTAGATATGTGTATTTGAAAAATATATATGGAGGGTTGAGCACTACATGGGGTGTCGTATCCGCCAGCCCCTCGGCGGGAATTTTGACGCCAGTCGACGCCGGGGGATGAAATATCTCAATGGGGTGGAAAAGTCAAAACATGAGCTGGCTTCCACAGATCCCTACTGCGCGCTGCATCTTCGGTTTGCGTAGACCTCTAGCTTAAAGGAGTTTATTTAAAAATATATTTGACTATACTAGTAATATATTAACAACTACGGCAATACAAAACTTCCTAGTAGTTTTAATATAAATTCTTAAGTACATCAAATCAATCCCAATCTGTATAGGTATATATTTATTTTATTGTTAGTTACTTAAATTACTGAAATTACAACATGTCTAGGTATTTTAAGCCAAGTATGGATGAGAAATGACTGTAAGATTATTGTGACGATATCTTGTAGTCTTGTTACTGACTAAGGCCGACATGTTCATTAGACAGAATTGTTAAGTTCAACAGTCAATGGCACATCTAAGTCAACACAGTTTACAGTTTAAAGTTGAGTTTGAACCACTGCCTATGAATTACGAAATGGTCTAATTATGAGGATGGTATTTGCGGATGGACTAGTACTCTATTCAATGGTGCGGACGTTTATCCACACCAGAGAATATCCCATCCAAAGATGAATCTTATATTTCTTTTATGTGATATATACTGAACGAAATATTTTTTTCAAAATCAAAACTTATAAATTAAATAGATTTTTTAAATTACGTTTTACTTAAGAAACCCATTAATCTAGATAATCACGTACAGCTATGCATAATTGCGCCTGTTTGTAAAGATGAATAAAGTTAGAATGAAACATCGAAATAGTTCACTAGAGGGAACCTTGGACGGTTTCGACGTTGTAATAATATACTCGTAGATTCACTCAAAGTTCCCTTTCACTCATGATAATGTGTGTGTACCTGGTAGGCTGTGTTCGTGAAGTTCGCTATGTTGGGATGGAGAAAAGTGAGCATTAGGACATCTCAAGATGAAATGCGCAGCGATGACCAGTGTTAAGGGAGGATGTCTGACCCCTCCATCGCTCGTATATAGGCTACGTCAAAACTGGGGTAGCGCAGTGGTCTAGGAGTAGAGCTCCGGACTGCAGTCCTCGAGGTCCCGGGTCCAAATCCCGCAAATCACCGATGGCTTATCACTAAGTGATAACGTTGTAACTCACTAAATATAGCGTGAAGTAATGTGTAAAACAGTTCCGTGCGATTACCCTGTCAAACCTGGGTCGAGAAGGCGAGGCAGTAAAAAATATTCCTCTCAATCATTGTTCCTTTAGCAATACTTATCGATTTGCCTGATGTACTCTTTCCTGTTTATGTTCTTTATCGTAATACCATGTCATTTTCAAAGTAAATTTGAATTTAATAATTTAAATTGAATAAAATTTTAATTAAAAACTGTAACTTATTACAAACCACTATGTTTGTAGGCATATTCTGTTGTTTTTATCCAGCAACAAATGTCATGAATCATCTTCAAAATACTAAATTCGCTTTTATTCACCTTAAAATACGTACAAAGTACGTATGAAAGTACGGAGTGGAATATTAATTAAAAGATAATTTCAATTACTGTATAGACGATAAGTCACAAACATGTGTTTATGTGAAACCCCAATTAAGTAAGTTTCGTGTAACCTTCTGGCCAAGGTCTAGTGGCCGCACCAGTGCCTCTCACGTGACCTAACGACTGCTTATGTAGCCGAGACCATAGGCTTATCGTACCTTCTGAAGCATGGCGGCAGTCTGAGATGTACAAATTGCATAATTATCAAGACCGGGAATCGAACCCGAAACCCAAGCAGTCTGAGATACAAATTTTATATGTATCATAATCAGCAATGGAACCTATAAACCCAATTATAAATTATTTATGATAAACAGAAATCAATTTTATTTGCAATCGCTTCGTTTAACAATGTTTAAGATAAAACTAACACTTTTGCTATGTTTGAAAGGTTCAAAAAAAATTATATCTGTACAATCAGAAACAGAACTTACTATTATATTTAATATTATATATGGGTATATATTAATTGCTGTTACCTGCATTTGTTTACTTACTTTTTAATTTCGTTAACTCGTTTGTTTACTTTCATATACTTTTATAACTTCATAAAAAACCGTTGAAGGTAAACAAACTCAACATTCCCACATCATCTCCAGTCCAATTCGTATTCTGGGCAGACCGCAGCAATGATTCCCCTCGTCCAAAATAAAGACCGACCATAAGTGGACAATTGGAGAGAAAAGGCGCCGAGAGAATCCGGACGGCGGACAAAAGACAACATTATTTGACTCAAAGAAGGGGAGCGAGGGGATTCTCAATAACAAGGCGCCCAAAACTGAGCCTTGAGGCACCCCGCCGGGGCCCGGCTGACGTATTGGCAACGGCCCTACAAAGGGTTGCGATCATATTAGATCCTACATCCTTTGTGTTTTTATGTAAATATATTATATGGAACCTGCTCTTTACATTTACTATATTAACATTATTTGCATGAATAATACTCTAAATCTTTTGACTTGTTATTTTTGTACATGCAATATATATTTTTCCCAAGTAATATGACGAAAGTTCACAAGATTGCACTGTGTTATGGTCAAATATATTTTTACACTTTTATACTGTAATTGAGGCATAAAATCGGTATATTCCTACTGTAAATCAGATGTGCTGTATTTTATACGGGGGGATTTTGTTTGTATAACACCACATAAGGATTATGGCCTACTTCTATACTTGTTTAAAACCAGTGTTTGTCACACTATAATATTGATCTAATTCTATTTCACGACTTGTAATCTTCAGATTGTATAGTGTAAAATAAACATGTAGGTTTTTATATGAATGATATTCATATTTCTACGAATGTTTCTACAAATTGTTTATCAGTTAGGAAGATTCTGGGGTTTAAATAAGTGTGAACGCTTATTTCCCAATTTATAAAATAAAGTTTGGTTTGTGACGGAACTGGTTTAAAATTAATTATTTAACGTTTATCTCATCTATAATAACATCAATGAAATATTTTTTATTCAAATATCCTGTGAATTCACAACGATTTTCTCAAGAATATTACATTCCTGCAAGTCTAGTACTTTAAAATAAAACAAATATATTATAAGAAATTTGATTATGAAGACTTGGTCTCAAAGTCGAGAATTGTAAATATACGTCTAAAGTTTGTAACTCAATCAATTTTTTATATAATTTTAACTGTACTCAAACATACATCAAAGGATATCGAGGAATAATTATTTGTTTATTTGAAATTAATTAATATATGCAAGCAGAAGTAGATGTTGAGTTTGAATCTTCATTTAATGGCAAGAGTAGACATCCCGACGACACGCCATTCAGGATGGAGAGGGGAAGATAGAGAGATTAAATCTAAATGAATATTTATCGTTAAAGTTGACAAGAAAAATCCCTCTTGGGGAGGAAACTTATGAGGCATTACTCTTTGACGGTCTTGGGGGGGATTTCCCCTTAATTGACAATTTGGAGCCGCGGAGCTGGATTAAAGGGAATGGTTGATGTTTAACATATCTGATAGTTGAAACGACGAATAAGGATAGTCTAAAGTTTTTAAACTGAATTACTTTCGTATCAGAATGAAATCTCTAATGCTGAAATAATCAGAACCCCCTAAATTAAGACTTCACAATCTGATTTGCATTTCAGTCCTTTCGGTCTATAAAACATTCACTCCCAGGTGGCACATATATGTGCCGACTTAAAGGAATCTATACACCATAACACAAAAAAACCTAATTTATAGACCTGCCAAAATGTGCATGACTCTTCCCACAGAACTAAACAGTACTCAAATCATATTGTTTATACCAGAAACAGTTAAAATTGTATAGCATAGCCAGAAACCAAGTGGCACACAGTTGTGCCACACATTCCTATATTAAAAGTTATTTAAAGTTTCAATTCGAAACCATACACTGAGTATAAAATGTTTAATATTGTGTTACTTCAGGAGACTGGCACACATTTGTGTCACTGGTAAATTGCCAGCTGGTTTATATTTAAGGAAAAGATAGCATTGTGGGAGTGAATGTGTTCAAAAGTTGTGCATTCAAGATTAATATGTCAGAGTTGAGACGTAATTCACAAAATAGAAAGACAATAAAATATAAGCTACATTTAGGATATCGTTTGAAAAGACTGAATGTATTTATAGTTTATGTTTTTGTAGTAATAAGCTTCAACGTTACCACCATATTGGATTTTGATCCAATATAATTCATTTTAAAATGTATATACCATTACTTCCTATGTCATAGAAACAAAAAAGAAAGACAGTTAATTAAATCTACTGCACAATTTGATCACTTGGTTTCCATATCTTAAATTATTTTCGGTTTAAAATATGAAAATATAAAAAAATATTATTTACATGTGGTCCTAAAATTATCTCGTAAGTGCTCCGTATAAAAGTTCAGGGAAGATAATCAATCACACAGAGTAACAGAGCTTGATTGAAATTATGCTTTTGTAATATATCAACCAAAGTTGCATCATTAGAGGTGTGATTTTTAGAGTAAATTCGTGTAAAACATGTATATTCATTTTATATAGTCAGTTAAATGTAACTAAGTATGCCTTAACAACTAAATATCTCGTTTTAGTCAAATAACAACACAATTATTTTTGTGACAGCATTACTGACGACTCGATATCGTAAAAGATTGTCGAGGTGTCCAACCAAAGGTTAAGTGGTTATATGGTTATATACGTTATTAATTATTTTATTTGATATAGCTGATAATATAATACCATTTAATAATTACATAGCTTATATTTATGGGGTTAAAATCTAAAATGGTGGAGCACCGCAGACTAGGCTAATAATTTTTAGGTCTAATATTAGGTGTCGAAACCTCTTTCCTAAATTATACAGATATATCTCAACAGACTCGTTACTACACGCGGTATACATGTTTCATGTTCGCCTAAATCGCCCCTAGAAGTCCATTACCAAAATAAACCGCTTTCCAATTTGGCCGCGTTCGCCAATCAGCGTGCTCGTGGCATAGGACGCGTTACCGCGCCTTGAGCAACCGTTACACTTGCGTCACCGGCTTTGTTTATGTAGTTGCAAGAATGTCACCGTTCCAATTTGCATTTCTGTTGGGAGCCGATTCAACCAGACTAATTACACCGTATGAAGAGTGAGGGTGTTATTATGTGGCGTTGGCGTAACTGTGGCTGTATTGGGCACAGGTGTCGGTCACTGTTGCCTCACCAGGTCCAGGGGCAATATTGCAATATATAATATTCGGGAATGTGGCCTTCAATGTTCTTGTACCGCTGCGCGGTGCCGCCTGACACTACAAACACGAACTACCTTTTACTTAACTTTTTCGCAGAAACTAATTGTATAATTAGTATAATTTCTATTAATTACGGATTGTAATTTACCAGTTAGTTTAATGGGACGTAACAACTCAAATAAATAGAAATAGTAACAACTCAAATTAAGTGGGGTTATTATGTGAAATTCACGCAACGTCGTGCATTACAAAATACTTTTGAAACTTCAAATTAAGTAACTAATTGTTGTTGTTATCTTTTAAAGTCCTCGAATTGTAGTTAAAATACAGGGTGTTTCAGAATTCCCTACCAATACTTTAGGGCATTGTTCCTGGGTAAGAAACATATCTAAATATCATATTTAAATTGTCCGGAAGTCCTTAGTTACTCACACAGCCTCCATTTTGTTTTTTCCACTTATAATATTTTTTCTGGATAATGGTTAAACGTACGGAATTGAAACTTTTCACAAACATTTATGGCAAATAGACAAAGCTACAAAAAAATTATGACAATTTCCCAAATTCATGAAACAAAATGGCGGCCATTTAAAATTTTGTTTCTCAAATAACTCTCGTGAACCGTCGATTTAAAAGAAAATTTAATTTAAAATTGGTTTAAATTAGACAAATATTAACTGAGATATGGTAGCTTTAGTGATAGGTGACCGCTAGAGCTTAGTTGCAGTGCATGTAAAGGCATGCGACTAAAGTCTGCCACAACAATTTTAATGACAGTAAGCAGGCGGAGACTGTTGCATTGTTGAGGCAGACTTAATTCGCATGCCTTTACATGCACTGCAACTAAGCTCTAGCGGTCACCTATCACTAAAGCTACCATATCTCAGTTAATATTTCTATGGTCTAATTTAAACCAATTTGGTGTCAATAGATTTGCAATTACATTACCGAAAAAAGTTATTCTTGAAAATGTTCTTTTAAATCGACGGTTCACGAGTTATTTGAGAAACAAAATTTTAAATGGCCGCCATTTTGTTTTATGAATTTGAGAAATTGTCATAATTTTTTTGTAGCTTTGTCTATTTGCCATAAATGTTTGTGCAAAGTTTCAATTCCGTACGTTTAACCATTATTCAGAAAAATATTATAAGTGGAAAAACAAAATGGAGGCTGTGTGAGTAACTAAGGACTTCCGGACAATTTAAATATGATATTTAGACATGTTTCTTACCCAACAACAATGCCCTAAAGTATTGGTAGGGAATTCTGAAACACCCTGTATACAACATCATTAAGTGGTTGTGCAATGTACCTGTTGTTTTGTTATACAAATAACATAAAGTACAAGTACACAAGTAACCCTTGAAGGGTTTGTTTACTTTGAACAACCCCTTCACGAGGAGGTATGGAGTGATAAAAATAAGATTCACATCTGTGGGTGCTTTATCTTTTACAGTAGAAAAAGCAGACACACAGGAATTGAGTTTAGATAATGCCCATTCAGGCGTTTATGTGTTATGAAACGTAAAAACAACAAAAATATTATAATTACAAGCAATGTAAAGACAAAACTATAATTTTATTTATATGGATATTTAAAAAGTTATGGGAGCAATGTGAAGAAATATTTCACAAGTGATTTTTTTCTTTCGTTAATCGCTTGCACTGCACGCATAGTAGCAAGGATATGCGAATAATATGAAAATATACAGTTTTTTCAGTGTATAGAAGAACTGAAACTCTCGTTTAACTTGCAAAAATAATCCCTGTCCCAACACGGCTGTCCCGTCGACTTTGACGTATTTATGGAAATTCCCCGAGCTTTTTGCCACTCTGTAATTGTCGTCGGTCCCAAAAGAACTTTGGGCGAGGCGAAAATATATCTCTATCAACAACGCTAATATTACTTTATAATGTATACTCTGCCAACTTTGGTTTTCGACATTATTTCTCAAACTATTTTAATATATTTTCGTTTCAGGTAACTGCCTAATGGAGACCAATATGGAGGACGTTATCAATGAGTTCTATAAGGTAGGATGAAAATTAGTTTCTTTTCATATTCTTTGTTTTGTTCAGAAGATGGTTTTTCTCGTTGGTTTATGTAGAATATTACCCATTGTATATTTGATTTCCAATATGGTTTGTTCTACAGAAAGAGTTTGACACTAATTCTTTACTTATTATTACCTCATTTCCATTTTTAAATTGGCGACCTACCCAGGTATTAACCCCAGTATGAATGAGACATAAGTGTAGGATGATTATGGCGCGCTTCTCTGGTCTTGCTACTAAGGCTAAGGCTGGTATGCTCCTTGGACAGATTTGTTAATATCCAATGGCGTGATATTAACGTGGTGGGACCTAGTTTAACATGGGATCCGAATCACAATTTTGCCTCTGAATTACTAACTGGTCTAATTATGAGGATAGTCATGCTGATGAGTAGTATTCAAAAGTGTGCACAATTCAGTAACTATTTTTAAGTAATTATTTTCAATAACTGCATCAACTCCAATATCTTACATACTTCTGTTACTAACAATTTAGGTCCTTAGTATGAATAAACAAGTAATATGAAAGCCCACTCAGACTTTTTGAAAAGGGAATAGACGTCACTGATAAGGTAATGGGCAAAGTTCAAAGTGACAAAGAAGAAGAAGACAAGAAGTGTTACCTGTGCGATGGATTTTTCCCGCCCAGAAACCTAATATCCGACGATTCCCTAGCTAGTCTGGATTACGTTTTAACGTAATATAATTGGTCGCCATTAAACAGCAATCTGCAGAGTTTAGTTTGTTATTGATGGTATAAAAATGTCAATAATCAGCCTAACTTACCTCCGCAGAGCGCCGTTTGTCAGTGACAAATTCATGTTGCACATAGGTAACCTAACCTTCATACATTCTAGGCTGAGCGGGCCTTATAATAGCTTGTTTATTCATATAGGCCCCAAATAGTTAGTTACAGAAGTAAGGAAAACATAAGAGTCGATTAAATTTTCATATAAAGTATAATATCATTAAATTTAAAAATGTAGACCTCAATAATCAGGAATAAATCTAAGATTTATTATTTTCTATTCAGTTGAACACCTTTACAGCTGTTAATGATTAAACGCACGTCAGTGTTGCCAACAGCCGGTCATATTAATACCCTCATCGTTACGGCTACGCTTCAAGAGGCAGTTTGGACTCCAAACTGCGCTCAAGTGATTTGAGCGGCTCAACTTTACCAATAACGCACTCTCTAGTGTGACGCATGATCGGAGCGTGACGTAAAAGTGTGACGTAATATAAACCGATCGTGCAGCAGAACGTCTAAGGGTAATTCTTTGTTGTTTGTATTCCAGAATAGTTGGAATTATAATATTGTCTTATCAACTTTTATTATGTAAGGGTTGATTATAAAACGTTTCTCGTTTGATATTATTGTTTAATACAGTGTCTCCACAAGAACATGACATCAAAGTGAATAATTTCTAAAAGATGGTTAAATTTGATTATTTTTAAGATGATTAAAGAAGTTTAAATAGGTACTGTAATGTCAAGGTGTATTTATTAGTTTTAAAAATGTAAAACTCAATCATTCAAGATTTTAATTAATCATTAGTTATGATTTCACAAACGTTAGGTACTATTCACTTAATGGAAGAAATTATTTACCATTTGTTTTAACATTATTTTTTTCAAATATCAACTAAACTTGATTTAAAATTAAAGAAGTCAATAATTATGAGTAATACGGTGCGGAAATTTATACATTTAACTCCCGAAAATCAATTAGCAATAGAAACTCACTCAATATCACGTTATCATTACATTTGTATACAAATTCTTAAACTTTCGTTGGAATTAGATTTTCGTATCCAATTTCCTATTTAGTATTTTTCCACCTTTTTTAGAATAACTTGATCTCTTTGATTACCGTGTAAAAGTTCCAAAAGAACTTAAATGCTTGTAAATAAGTCAACTCAATCAATCCTAGGGACGCTAATATACTTCAAGTTAAACTTCGGTTTTAAATTTAGAAAAGATCAACGTAATTATTTTAAATAGCCCATATAACGAGCACGTGCCGGGATGTGATTTGAGCAGTCCCAGTGTTTAGGCAACATTTAATCACCTATTAGCGTAAACCTGTCTCGTTCGATATCACCGTTATGACATGTTATGTAACATGAAACCGAAAGGTGCAGACATTATAATAACGGTGTAATAATACGTCTTAGCCAGCGTTCTTATGCAAAACACTAGGTCATTAGTTCAATTAAAGTTAATCATTGTAGATGGGCGTTACCGGAACGTAATGAAATGCTTGTGAAGGACGCGAGTAATACTGGTGGCACACTCTAGCGGTCTGGTCTAGGAAAGTTCAAGTAAGACAGGTGGCACACTCTAGCGGTCTGGTCTAGGAAAGTTCAAGTAATACTGGTGGCACACTCTAGCGGTTTAGTCTAGGAAAGTTCAAGTGTCTGGTCTAGGGAAGTTCAAGTAATACTGGTGGCACACTCTAGCGGTCTAGTCTAGGAAAGTTCAAGTGTCTGGTCTAGGGAAGTTCAAGTAATACTGGTGGCACACTCTAGCGGTCTGGTCTAGGAAAGTTCAAGTGTCTGGTCTAGGAAAGTTCAAGTAAGACAGGTGGCACACTCTAGCGGTATGGTCTAGGAAAGTTCAAGTAAGACAGGTGGCACACTCTAGCGGTCTGGTCTAGGAAAGTTCAAGTAAGACAGGTGGCACACTCTAGCGGTCTGGTCTAGGAAAGTTCAAGTAAGACAGGTGGCACACTCTAGCGGTCTGGTCTAGGAAAGTTCAAGTAAGACAGGTGGCACACTCTAGCGGTCTGGTCTAGGAAAGTTCAAGTAATACTGGTGGCACACTCTAGCGGTCTAGTCTAGGAAAGTTCAAGTAATACTGGTGGCACACTCTAGCGGTCTGGTCTAGGAAAGTTCAAGTAATACTGGTGGCACACTCTAGCGGTCTAGTCTAGGAAAGTTCAAGTGTCTGGTCTAGGGAAGTTCAAGTAATACTGGTGGCACACTCTAGCAGTATAGTCTAGGAAAGTTCAAGTAATACAGGTGGCACACTCTAGTGGTCTAGTCTAGGAAAGTCCAAGTAATACAGATGGCACACTCTAGCGGTCTGGTCTAGGGAAGTTCAAGTAATACAGGTGGCACACTCTAGTGGTCTAGTCTAGGAAAGTCCAAGTAATACAGGTGGCACACTCTAGCAGTATAGTCTAGGAAAGTTCAAGTAATACATGTGGTACACTCTAGTGGTTTAGTCTACGAAAGTTCAAGTAATACAGGTGGCACACTCTACCGGCGTAGTCTAGGAAAGTTCAAGTGTCTGGTCTAGGGAAATTCAAGTAGGTGTCATATTCTAGTGGTATAGTCTACGAAAGTGCAAGTAATACAGGTGACACAGTCTAGCGGTCTAGCCTAGGAATGTTCAAGTAATACAGATGGCACACTCTAGAGGTCTAGTCTAGGAAGTTTCAAGTAATACAGGTGGAACACTCTAGTTGTCCAATTGTATTACCCAGTAGATCCATAAATTATTTTCATTCGTGTAAACGAATTCATTGGTTAAGCTTTTTCCTAATCTGCAACATTCGAGAAATGAATAAATAATTTTATAAATTACAGACCGTCTATAATAAATCTGAGTTAATATTCTGAAACAGAAAATATGACTAAGTGACATTTCTGAAACTACAAATCTAACCAGCTACGCTGATCCCTTGTCTTCTCAATAAGATTGTAGGGAATTAGACTTATTGGTGGTGAGGTTTTTTTTAACTTCATTAGAAAATGTTTGAACTCAAATACAAAGCAAGACTTTTTGATAAGAACCCTCCTGACTTTTTATAGACATCGTTATAACGTTTACATGACCAGGAGCGTTGTTCAACAGATTGCTATTCCGCCGACCACTGACCACGTAATCCGAGGACCAATCATAACAACCGGTTTTAGCGAAAGTGACCGAACGTCCAACCGCCATGGAATTTCATTGGTCACCAGACGGAGTTATTAAACCGGAAACGGGAAACCGGAAGACGACCTGGGTTCCGCTTTCCCTTAGGCGGGAATGTGTGTTGTGCTGTAATGAGGAGGGGTGCAAGGTGCTCTATTGGTACCGGTTTTTTTCTCGGGGTATTCTTCCTTATTTTACGACACTCTTCCCTGTTCTTGACAATTCTCTTTAGTGTTTGGTGGAAAATACATGATTTATTATTTTTATATTCAAGTGATATTAGAAAAAAATAAACATATAATTTTATTTGTATTCTGTACATAGATATTCGTCTTAAACGTTGAATTAATAGTGCATTATATTTATAGGAAGAATGATAATTTAAAGAAGAATTTTGTAAAAGAATGTAATTAAAATAATACCGAACGAATATTTGAAATAGTGGGAAGATTTAAACGTATTTATTGAATTTTATTGAAAAGATGTCACTCTTGTTTTTTGCGTTGTACTATAAAACTGTATTTTAAAACTAATGTTTCAAATTTTTTTTAATTAATTAAGCTACACAATTTATCTCAAAAATAGATCTTTCTGTGGTGTTTAAAGGGTAAGAACTTTACGGTTTTCACAGTATGACATTTATTTGCAATATTTATTTTCTTAACTTAACAGTCACATCTATTTTTATGCGTTTCATTTTTAAAATTATCCTTTTTTAGATTTATTCAAATGTTTAGTAATGAAAATCTGAGTGATGTAGGATTGTGTTTAGTTGCAAATAAACCAGTAAACTATCAATGTACAAAATTTAAATCTATGATTTTCTGTTTGTATTTACTACTTTTACCATGGCACTATTCTCGCATATTTTTTATTCTAACAAGAAACCTTAACAAATCGTAACCGTGATGAAGAGAACACCAACTTCCTTCCTGATATTAATTAAATTAAATTCCTATTTTCTCACCGAATACCTAAATTAAATTAATGAAGGTTGGATGGACTACAGTAATAACAAAGGCTAAATTTGATCAGTGAAATACTTCACCTAATTGATCACGTATTTTGTCGTGTATCTTTCATGAGTAAAACATGTACACATATGGGAAAGGCAGTGTCGCTTCCGGCACGGTTCGCAAATAAAGGCTGTGTTTTCTCTTTACATAACATAACTTTAGAAATGTTGAATTTTAAGAAGGGCCCTCCTTGTTGCTGGTATTTATATTATGGTAATATTCCTGTTCATTATGTAACTGACATTTATTTACTATTTCATTTAGTTTAGAACTTCGCTATTTTTTAACTCCTCCAACAAATTTATCTGATTTTAAAATTCATTCATAGATTGTTTAGGACAAAGATTATCTACCTACAACTAATTCAAGTTATAATATTTTAAATAATTTATTAATAGTTACATTTTTTAACAATACTTAATACAATACGTAATAGTTTTTTTCATAAATCTCACGTTAACATTGTTTTTTTGCTGAATTATTACGTTATTTGGAATGTTCATGTATAAAGTAGCCTACCTGCTATTGGCCAGTCAACGTCATCACCGTAAGAACGGTCCAAGAGTAAAAATTAATTTATTATTATTGTAATATTAATTGTTTATAAAATACATATTAACTTTAAAAAATCGACTATTTCATACTCATTCTTGTTATTTTCTCAGAATTTTCTATACCATTTTCAAAATACTATAATGTGTTCACAAGAACAAATATTTTGTTTTTTTATTATTTTTCAAGTTTATCTTTGATAACTGTTCAGAGAAATTTTACATGCAGTTTCGGAAGAAATCTTAAACATACTTTAGAATCTTAGGGTGATATCGTCAGTTTAGAACCCTTAAAAGTATGCTGAAACGTAAAAGCAGTGGCCGCCCAAGGGTACCACTTTGCTTGGACAGAGAGAGGGTGCAGTGGTTAGGATTGCAATGCCTTGAGCAAAGACCTCCACAGTCAGACAATGAAGGTCTACCAGCATGTACAGTTTGCAAGGTTTTACGTAAAGCTTGTCATTAAAACCACACAATCTGTAACTACTTCAAAACTTTACCTAAGGATAGATTTGTTCTATCTCCAGGTACTGGCAATGGTGTTATTTATAAGATCGATTGGAAACTTTGTATTTAAAAAAGAGGTTATCTAAAAAAGTTAAGTAATGTTAAAATTAAATGTATACTTAAAATTAAGTCGACAAAAAGCTTTAACCCTTTGTGAACCATTTACAAACAGCCTGTATTAACTGAAACACTAAAATTGAAGTTAATTTCCCATTTTCTCTTGATTGAATCTGCTTCGTTTATCGCCTGTCCCAGACTAGCACCTTACAAAACTTTTTACCAAATAATTGATTTTTGTTTACACATACATAATATTTCTCACATAAATATTTGTAAAACTTGTTGTTTTGAACCCTACCCAATTATTTCAGAATAGGCGGCTCTGCGTTTGCCCCCAAGTGGACTTAAATCATGTCAAAAACCGCACTGTAAGCTGAGAGGGGGTGCGAGGCCGTCTTGAGAATTTTATTTGAGAAGGATTTATGTGTCTGATGCTCCCTGAAACCCAAGTTTTGTCACTGCTGTTTTCCTATACTTTTATACACGTTTTGTATCTTCGTTATAAATCGCTTTTCTAACTCTTAAGCTTAGGACACAAAGACATCATATTAAAGTTAAACATGATTATAAATAATATACCTATTGATTATTTAGAACTCATATTTTAGTTTTACTCTGAATTTTAATGGAACATTCTTTGTATTTCCTGACTATCCACAGTCCGGTTTTTGGTCTTAAAATTCCTTGAGATTAAATTAGGTACAGAAATAGCTTTGGTTTAATCTGCATAAATCGGGATGAGTTTTCGTCTTGAAAATAATTAATACATCTGAACATGATTACACGGATCAGAAGTTTAATGAGTGCAGTAACATTACCCTAAAAGTTTACGGTAAAGCCCTTTTCAACTCCTCGTAACATTAAAGAGGCAATTGTAGACTCCAAGGAGGACTTTTAGGGCTTATTCTCGAAGCTTAACGTTTAAAACAGCTTGTTACTGGGCAACTTAGACAATAATACGCAGTGTTGCCTAGTTTACCTTTCATTTCCCTGATTTTCTCTTTAAATGCCCAACGACCAAATATATTTTTTAGGATATTGTTTAAATGTTGGTTTCTGACATTTATTTCCTTTTATCTTCTATATTTAGTCCAATGTATTTTTATAATAAAAAGTCAGTTTGACTATATTTATACAGGATATTTACCAGAATTTGGTAAGTTTACCTCCCAGTATAGAATGTTTTATCTAAGAGACATCACTCGTCTTTTATAAATAGAGATACAGTAAGTAATTGTTCCTTTTCTTTTTTTTGTCAGTCCAAAACGTCATTTTAGTGGTTTTTAGTCTCTGGATTACAGGGAAATATTAAAATAGGTTTAAATACCTACTTCCGTGTAATCCAATCTGATGCTAACGACAACTAGTTTTTGTTTCTATGGAACCATCACCAGAACTGTCAAGGTGTCTAGTCCTCTTCATTTAAATATTTTAACTAAATATTCTAAACAATCTTCCAAAGAAGATAACTACGAATCTTTGAAAGGCTTGATTATGGTTTCATTTAGTAATCAAAACTAGTTGCTTCAAACATCAGATTGGATTACACGAAAATACCTGCTTTCAGACAACTTTTAGTTAAAATCTCCTGTCGGTTGATTATTAGCGAATTTCCTGTGGAAAACTGAGCTGTTCACATGACCCACATGGTGACAGTTAAAACCGAGACCATAATAGAAGTTCATAACTCAACCCCCTGAACACGTTTTGGGTGTAATTATATATAATATATATTTTGGCGACACAATAACGGCCGCAATTAATTATTGACTGATTATTATAAAATTTGGTGGAGTTGTTCCATAATATCGATGGGCAACGCAATCAGACATTACCTCCTCCCTTCCTTTTGGGGGGGTTGTACCCCAAAATTTGGGTTTTAATTATTTTTTTATTATTATAGTTTTTGAAAAAGTCTAATTTTGCTTTTTACCATTGGATTCAGTTCAAAAAAGCGCACAATTTAGTATTTTTGTATAGTGACTCTATGTTAATTGGTTACTGAGTACATTGTGCAATGTTAATAGCTAAAAATCAATATCTCACTTATTTACTTAGATATTCTTCCAAAATTCCAAAAGTCCATTTAGTTATATTTTATCAATACATCCATAAAATCCCCAAAATTAATGTTTCCTGTAGCAGCAAACTGGCTTAGTCTATTCATTGTAATACTTACGGAGAATAGGTAAATAGCTATAATTTGCTTAGTTATTGATATAAATTTGATAAAATGTTATAAATGTGTTTTTACTTAGTGAACAGCCTTAATATAAGCACATTATCATGTAAAATAACCCATGTTGCAGTAAACCTAAATACTCAGTACTATTCAATTACTATGATATGAATAATATAAGAAATTCTTTGAAATTTGCTCTACTCACACCAGGGGGTGCTGCGTGTTATATTGTAAATATTAATTACATGGTTGTTTATAGGAAACATTAAGTTGGGTTTTTGACAAGGATAATAATATATCTTAGACTTGGGGGAGTTGTTGGTGATTTGTAAGATGGAAAGTATGTAACAGGTTTCGATAGAAACTACCAGAGCTATTGTATTTTTAATATAAGAATAAGAACAGCTGTTTTTATGAACTGAAAACATCAACGATCTAACCTATTTCCCACAGGGAAATAATGCAAACATTTTTAATCTGAATAATTCACGTTAATTTGTAATTTTGTCATGAGGGCCTGTTCAACCATTACTTTGTTACTGTGCAACCTAATATGAACCTGTTGTTATTGATAGACCGTTTATCGGTTCGGTATATCTGTTCCTACCTCTATTGGGAAGGTACGTATTTTATCTTTGTTAAAATACGTAACTAACTAGTTGTATAAATTACATCCCATATATTTTTATTGACGACGGTAAAAGAATAATTTAAGTGGTTTATTTAAAATAAATCAATACTTTCCCAACAGCTTGTGTAAGTTATTATTCCAGGTTTACTTACGCTAATGGAATTTTCTGTTTCAAATACTTGCTTTCGACATTTTGAGGATAAATGTACTGTCCAAAAGGTTTTTTACAGTAACATTGTTTACCTAGTTAGTCCTCCTAGTCCTGTGGTTTCTAATAGAGAAAAAACAGCATTTATATAAAACCAAGTACCACTTAATACTACAACTAAGTAGGTCAAATCGTTGAGAGAAACATTAAATGTTCATCGAGTCGACGTAGTTCACCACTTCAACTAGAGATAGCGCTCAAGATAGCAGTCGAAAAGCCGCGGAATCAGGTTTCTACGTCACGATGTAGGCCTAAGCGAATAATCGAAACCATCCCGCAATAGGTTCTAAGAACTAGAGAGTAGTTTTTGTAGTATTTTCTTCCATCGAACTATATCCAAACAGAAACACTCCATTTATGTTTTACTTACTTTTAACATATATTTGAACAGTGTGTTTAACCCGCTGTTGGTCGAGGTTACATTTGTTACGCGGATGGTCGAGGGTTAAATAAAAACAAAACTATTTTATTTCTCAATTAAAGGTCTGTAGAGTGGCGAAATATTTCGTCTAAGAATATCCCTTAAAAACAATGTTAATTATGTGCTAGCATTACTGGTAACGCGCGATAGTCGTTAAAAGAGTGTTAGGTGCCAAATTAAAGGTAAAGCAACTATCTACGTAATATTTTTATTTTATTTTCCGGAAAAATGTAATTACCACGCAATAATATCCGATTATTACCAAGTAACCATATTTTTGATTGAAATTTAAAAAAAAATTGTATTTACTTCCTTGTGGGAAACAGGTTAGATAATGGATATGTCTAAAGGGAATGTTTTCAGTTTATCCAAACAGCTGATCATATAACCAAACTATGACGTCACTAACTAAATGACGTCACTTTTTTAAATTGTTGTGGCGCAAATCGCTAACACCCCCTAGAGCTAAGACATATCTCTGTGAAAATTAAAATGTAATTCCACTTTATTTTTAATTTGACACATCGACAATCTTTTTACGAAAATGGACTGGTCAGTAAAGCTGTCACAAAATTAACATTATTCTAATGAGATAAAAATCCAAGATGACAGAGGTACTGTAGACTCGTACCGACCAATTAATAGTCGGCTGTGATTGGCTGGTACAATTGTCAACAATGAATGTTGACACTTCGCTTACTTTTCGTCTGAAGTCAGCTGTTTTCCCAATAATATTCTTTTTTGCTGCTATTTTCCCATTGGTGAGCACGTTTCAGTATTGTTACAGTGATTTCCCTCCGCTCACTTTCTTTCACACATACTTCAAGAATAAGAACCAACTGAATATCACAGGTACTACTAGATAAGTTATTGTTATCTTTCACATCACTAATTTTAATTTCATTGATTTTCATACGTAATTACCTGAGAAAGTAATCTGATAACTTCAAGAAAGAAAGCTCTATTTTTCAGTTACTTATCCTGCAATCCAGCTACTTAGTCGTCACAAATTGTTGATAGTTATGAGCGATGGTCGGTAGATGTGATATTCTCTTGTGTGGATTTACGTTTACACTATTGAATACTACGTTCATCCATAAAGACCATCCTCAGATCAGTATATTTAGATCAGTTCAGAGCCAACAGTGGATCCAATGTTAAACTGTATATTTTAGAAGCCACTGGCCATTGGACTATTAATTAACAGTCCTGCCTATTAATAAGAGACATGCCAACCTTAGTATGTAGTAAGACTAAAGGACCACGTCACAATAATTTTAAAATCATTTCTCATTCATACGTTGCTTGAAATACCTACCTGGGTAAGTCGCCATTTCAAAACGTAATGGTAATAGTAGTAATAAAGTTTAGTTATAGAAAATAACAGTAAAATTTGTTTTGCATTCCTTTTATCCGTCTCCAGTTTCAGCACATTTTTGTGATGTCACTCTCTGTTTGTATATTAGGCTTGAGGATCATTTCTTATCATCCAACACAACACCCCACGTCACCAATCCCCATCTGCAGATGTGCGTGTGATTACCCACATCACCTTTAATTTTTTTACAACACATCAAAACTAACGAAAAACTAAAAAAAATTGCTAATCTTTACAGAATTAAACCTCATCTAATCATAGTTCGTTAAATGCCAATCCGTTATTCAGCGAGGTTAGCATTTGCTCTGTACAAAACTATATTTGCCACAGTATCAAACAATGATATTGTTTTAGGAATTATATATTTATGCGTCTCCATTTTGTAAGGATCACATAAGTGAATCGAATTTTTTTAAATATCTTTATACATTTTAATAAGGTATATAACATTTTAATACATATTCATTGTTATTGCCATCAAAACATTACAACAAAATATGTTTTGTTATAATTTATACGTAAAACGTACATTAAAAACCAATGAATCACTACAGACATTATACAGTATAATATATTGACTCTTACTGAAAATAAACCTGTTTTGAGAAATACTTACTCCTAAGCAAAAGTTATTATTCTATTGAAACATCATGTTACCAGACACTAATCATATAGGTATCAAACTCCACCGATAAATAATCTATAGGAACGGAATGCACTTTCAAGACAATACATAATGTAAAGGAGATGACGACGGGACGTAAAATAAATATTAGATCAGCCAAACCACCCTTCCTCCCCCCCACTAAATCCGATAAGGTATTCGTTCCGTGTATCTGTGCTTTTTTACGCACACTGCATTTCGCCGTGGCCCAATATTGCTGGAAACTTCAGTTGTCGGCGAAAAGAATTTATTACCTCTTAGAAGACATTATAAAGTATGAAGTATCTTTTTGTTTTAGTACTCTCGGAGAAGGTATTTAATTAATGGCCCTGGTTAATGGATCAGCTGATATCCTGTAACAAGCCTACAACAAGCATCTCACTCACGATCAATTCATGTTCTACACCAAGAACCTTATTTTCTGTGCTTTATCTCCCGAAGATCTTATCAACATTGCTTTTAATATCCACAATTGATGTGTCAGCCATAGGCCTAATGATTGGCCATGACAATAGGTTTCCCGCAGTAAATTGTTAATGACGGACACAGTTTGCAAGTGTAGCGGTCGTGAGGAACAATAATGTTACGGAACGAGGAAGGAACTCAGTACCGTACTAGGTCGACCCGCGTCAGTCAGTTCTGGGGTCTGGCTCCAACACCCGTGGACTCGGTAGTTGGGTCTGACCGTTCCATGGTGAAATTCCCTTCTGTCGAAAGGTCAGCCAAGGTCACGATCTTGTTGAGGTCAAAGGTCATCGATTATCGCAATCAAGACTCGCGACCTTCCATGATTGCGACCTCTTCAGCATCACTACGTGGCCGAGCATCTTCACCGACTAAGTTGATTTATCTGTTCTGAAGTTTAAACCCGATAGAACGAAAATTCAATCGAATTGTTTAGGATTTTCATAGCCAAATAGTAATGTAGTTACACTCTAAATCAAACAAAGTCCTGGCAAAACTTTTTCCGTCCAAGGATTTATTACGATTTGTTACTGATATTTGGTCACGAAAAATCTATTGGAGCAGGTCTCAAGACTGGGAAAATCCAGTTTTCGTCATACAGCCCTTCAAAGTGTCCATGTTATCATGAAAGAAATCAAAGTGCAGCTGAAGTGTTTAGATCTCGTTTCCATAGAAACTTCTAGAGCTGTTGTATTGAATTGTTGGTTATAAGAACAGCTGTTTAGATGAACTGAAAACATTCCCTTTAGACATATCCATGATCTAACCTATTTCCCACAGGAAATTAAGTACAAACATTTTTGTAGCTGCAGTTAATCAAAATTCTATCAGCTGAACAGTTGATTCAGGTTGTGTATATTTTTATAGATAAATTCGTAAACAATGAATGTTTTATGTTAAGGTTAGTTTGAAAGAAACGTTTTAAAAATAACTATATTTAATTTGATTAATTTTCCTGAATGTCTCCTGAAATGTCATCATAAAACAACCCTATTGACGTAGAAGTTGAAGTCTAAAACATCAATTGTAAGGTGTTATAAATAAAACTTTTTTATTTAAGCCATATAAACTGTGTTTAAATTGAGAACATAAATGAGAATAAATGTGTTTTAATTTAGTAAATTAACTTATTTAATACATATATGCTTTATTCTATCCGAGTAAAGATCGGTCTCCCGGTTCCCACATAGTTTGGGCCGGTCTCTGAAATAAGAATCTTTAAGAATCATCCTTTGGACGAGATTTGCCGTGCAACCTCTGACTTGTTTTTTACACTTCAGACATGGGACACCAAAATGAAGTAGTCACAATGTTGGTAGTCTTTTGACAATACAAAGTAAACCGTTTTCTTTGCACGTCCTTGTCCTTCCTTGCCTCTTTGGGACACCTTCAATTTTGTGGTCATGAAGAAGTAATATTTAGTTTTTAAATTAATATTTAGGCTAAAGCTTTAAAGTAGGGTTGTTCTATCATGAAAATTCCATGGTATAACCAACAAACTATCCTGTCTAGAGAGGGGAGGTTTTTTGCGTAATTAATAAGTTTCAATCTTTTCGTAACTTTTCAGACTATGTCTGTTTTCAGTCGAACAATGAATTCATGCATTCCACCGATTGGAAAACTCCTACTCATTTAAAAGTAAAAAATCTCTCATTTGGTTGTTCCTCACCAACCGATTGAACAAAACCCCGCTTAAATCATTAGCGGAACTCGCTACTTGCTCAGACACATATTTTAGTTATTTGAACCAAGTCATGAAGTTTACATTGAATACATAATACCAAGTAGTTAAACGATTGCTGTTGATTTAGTGCTGAGAGAGATCCTGTTTAGACTCAACATCACTCTTGTAGACGTGACGTCAGCGATGTTAGATGCTCATGATCTATCATTATACCAATTACATTACACCTTTTTATAATGTTTCTTTAAGTTTATGTTTTAATGAATTGTGTGATAAAAAGGAAATAATGTAAATTAAATAAATGTGCTCGAGCATCAATCTAATTAATATACTAGCTATCCGTTAGCATTTTCCTTGGCAACGTATGACTATTGTATGGACTATCATAATCTCCTCAAGGCCTTTCAATTTCCTACACGAGTTTCAAAAGACATTTTCCCACCGCAACAATTCCTCCTCCACCGACCGTAGAGAACGTTGATGTATTTTAAACGACCCCCCTTCGTTCCAATTGAAAAGTGCTAAGTGTCTGTTCGCAGACAGTCAGCTGCGATATAGCGGGAGTAATCAGCTGTTAAATGGTTGTCAGCTGATAGGCTGTCACAATCACCTGTTGTGGCGAACCTAACCTCTAACCGTGCGTGAAACTTCGTGACGGCTGGAACTTCCTTATATGAAATGATCGTGTTGGGATGTAGAATTGCGCTAACCGAGGTTAAAATAGTTTTATATGAGCAATATATTTGTTAAGTGTTTCTAATTTACTTATTGAATTCCTCAATTCAGTTAGTTTTACAAATAAATCCCTCCCCTCCTGGTTGATAGAATAAGGAATGTATGTATGTGAATAGAGTCACAGCATTAACCACTGGTCAGATTTAGGTAAAGTTTGGTATGTAGAAGAATCCTAAATAATTCAATAGTTTTTTTACCGTATCTGGATGTGACGTTGCCTCTTTGCGAGGCAAGTAGACGTATGAGGTTCTTTATTTCATTCAGAGAGGACTCCTCTTTGTCAGGTAAGTTGGTATACATAGAGACATATGAGGTTGCTTATCCCTTAAAAAGGTTTAGCCATTTTATCATGTGAAAATCCTGGGTCATCAGATATTATTTTTTAAGTTATGTTACACTAAAATGCTCTTCGTGACCACAGCAAACATTTTAGTTTTGTTTGCTTTTCCAAAATATTTCAGCCCATCGCCCACGTGAGGGCGAACAAAGGTCCATTGCGTTTCCAGACCCTCTCATCCATTCATTCATCTGTCTGGGCCTGGACCGTACTCGGGCTCGGGGCAATAAATAACTAAACGAGCTTCACTGTAATTTCGAAACATTCTTTAACTCCGTAGTCAGCCAATAAACAAAGAGGAGACAATAAACAATAGGGCGTGACGAAAACTGGTGATAAACAACAAAACAAGATGGCGTCATCACGAGGGGAAGTAGGATGCGAGATGTGATTGGCAACTGATGTGTTTATGGGATACGTAGGCCTCAACTTCGTTCTGCAATACACTACTTAGACTTGATATTTTAAATTAATTTATTCTTTGGTATGTGTTATTAATATTTATAAACAATATAACGTAGGTTGTATTTTAAGGAAAATTATAAAGGTCTTAAATCATATTTTAATTTCAAAAAGGGAGTTTAAAAATAAAATACCTATTTCGAATGATTTTCTCGCCGAGCGTTTCCCGGATGTGATGAAAACCATAAAACAGAAACAGTAGAGTAATCTCCACTGGATCAGCGGGACTCTTGTAGCCCAAGAGTGTGTCACTGAAAAGTACGATATGGATTATGATAAAACAAAGAAACATGAGACCAACAGGGATATGTTTGCAGCGTATTGTTGACATAAATACAAGTAGAATATTACATTAGAATTCAAACATACTTACCCACTGTAAACTATTAGGTAAAGGACATATAAATATCTTAGAAAATTTGGCACGCGCTCTTTGCAATTTTCACAATGTCCCCAATTTGATAGATAGAGACCTCTTACTTCCTCGGTTTATTAAAGTTTGCAAAATATATTGGTACTATAAAAAATGTTGAGTGTTTTTAACCTATGGATGAGGGTGTATACCAAGTTTTTCATGCATTATTTCAAATAATTAAAAAAGGCATATCAATTTGTTTATTTACATAAGAATAACATGGAAAGTGAGCAAGTAGATTTGCTGCTACAAGAAACAAAATAATATTGATTTTTCAACATAAACTTTTAGATGAACTTAAATAGATGAACCTGTATACCAAGTTTCATCACGGTAAATAATAAAATCAAATAATAAAATATTCATGTATTTTTCATGAGGAATGAGTAGGTAAGTTTGCTACTACAAAGAAAATACTTATTTGGATTTTCCAGCATACATTATTTTATATTACCTTTAAGAAGCTGTATACAAAATGTTATCACAGTCTTATAAACAATAAGCGAGACATCAATTTTGACCTCATCCCCATAAGATTTTAAATTGGAGTTGCATGAGACAACGTACTGCGTTTACCAGATTATATATAACAGAAACCGATTGACATAACATGAACGTTGAAAACACTATTTTTTATCTTAGCTTATTCCAAATATGCTAATAAAACTTAAATTTTCCGATAATTTATATGTAAAATCCCTAAAAATCTCATTTTGGAGTATTCAACCCCCTATTTAATAGACCAATTTTCTTGCATTTCTAACTCATTATATGTTGTGTCAAATAAATAACATTTGAAATTTCAAATCAATCCTTGTAGCCGTTCTTGGGCTCATAAATAATTATAAACCCACCGACTGACAAAGAAAGTTTAACTCCATTAACAACAATCAACATGATCCATAGATATTCTCACTCCGTTAGTCCATCAATGAAAGTTTCAAATGTCAGACTGTCGAAGTTATTCCAGGGATTCATAAAATGTTTCGTATATTTTTACATACGATAGTGATTAATACCATATCAATAGCGCATAATACGTGGGGGAACTTATGGTACAAATATTATGACTACTGTATTGTACATCTTGGAAAATTTGGTTTTAAAATCCTCGGGAACAATGTATTTACTTCCCTTTGGGAAATATCTTGGATCATGGATATGCCTAAGAGAAATGTCTTCAGTTCCTCTAAACAGCTGTTCTTACAACCATAAACCATAACCACGTTTAAAATTTTGGTCTAACGGATTTCCAATCCCCCCTCCAGAGCTAAGACATATCCATGTCAATGGACAACAGATAAATCAAATTTATCTGCTAATTCGATTGTAAATATCGAACCGTACCGACGCAATCAGCTGACAGGTGAGTAACCAGCTGACAACACACGACTTTGTAGGTTAGGTCAAGGAGAACTGGCGTCATTTACCTTTCTGCAAACACATGAACATCTCACATGTAATCATATAGAACCGATCGGTGGAAAACAAGGTAATTATTCTGAGATAAGGCGTTAAAAATGGAAATGACGTATGAATGCATTGAGTAATCCTGGGTAGTTTATTCTGGTGAATGATTATCCTCAGTGGTCTGTGGTCGGCGATCGTAGAGGCTTGGATTCATTTTTCCATGCTGCACGTAGTAATTGTCTGCAGCTTGTGATCTTTTAGCAAATTTTCCATGGGGAAACAGCTGTTACTGTTGATGTCATGATCATACTTACTTTAGGGACTATGTTACTACTATGTTAATTTTTCTTCTTTAGGCCTACAGAGACCAAAACCAATAGTCATCCAAAATTTGTTTGTGTGTTTGTAGACACGATGATTCTCGTAAAAATAGTCCGATCGAGAACAAATGTGGCAGATATATGTAATCATACATGTGTTCTGATAATTTCGAAAATCAGTCATTCCGAAGGAAGGTTTGAGGGGATTCTTTTGTACCCCCATAATAGGGGTTTTGGGGGTTTTACATAAAATTTATTAATTAATGAATTTTTTATTAGCACTAGTGGAATTAGCTGGAACATCAAATAATTTAGTATTTTTAACTTTCACTCAATGGCAAGCGGTTACTGAGAGATCAACAAAGTACATTGTCTTTCGGGGCTCCAATGTTAGTCTTATGGGAAAAAGGTTAAAATTAATATCTCGCTTATTATTTTGAATTATTGTGATAAAACTTGTTACATATAGCATCATCTAGTTAAGATCTAGGCTACTAGATGGGATGAAAAATCAATTTTTTGTGTTCCTCGTGTCAGCAAACCTCCTTAGTCTTTGCTTTTTTTGTGCAGAATAAGTAGATTAGCTTAGCTTCCTTATTTCATCTATGACTAAGCTTAGTTTCAACCTTAAAAATTAATTCCTAAATCAGTGGAGATTCGCTTAGTGCGCAGGTTTGCTCCTATGGGGGTCATTTTATAAATTAAAGATCTTGGGAATCAACAATCGTTTACTTTCCCAGCGTCAAGGTAGTAGGTCAAGAAACATAAGTTTCGTCCGCAGGATTTCGTTTCGGTCGATCTGGTGGAGTAGTTTGGATGATGAGACTGACCATCCATGATTAGTAGCATGGTGGAATTTGATCATCAGATTGACGACCTAAATCAATTTCGGGACTAGAAATGAAATTGGTTCCGCTCGTTGAAGCAAAATATAATCTCGTTTCTTCGTAAATTTTCATTTCCTGTAGAAAATTTTGGGATTTTCTGTGTCCCAGTCGATATGCAAGACATAAAAATGAGCATGCTCTTTAGTACTCCAACTTATAAATACATTATTTTTGCTCAACTAAGCACAAATGTGTTTTATTGAAAGGTATAGATTAAAAATTACAGTGTAGTATTTTGCTACATTCTATTTATTGTATATTCCACATTAATTATAATTATAGTGACAATTAAAGTTATGACAGTACAATTAAGTAAAATGTATTTAAGCCCTCTGAGACGTGGTTTACTTTAAAATATTGAAAACAATGTAATAGCTAATCTAAAATTAGTTCCAATTGTTTAGCATTGTCCTTAGTGTTTACATAATACTATACAAAGCCACTATAAAAATTAACATGAGATATATAAAATATCTTTCATATTTTGAATATATAATAACTTAATATATTCAGTTATATTAGATTTCAAGTAATAATACTTGAAATCTTGATTATATCGGTTTGTCAAACTGACACGTGTGATTTTTAAAACTCAATTTATATTTGTTAAATTGTTTTTATTTCATTCCCTTTAATATTTTAGAAAATAAGTAATTTTTATGTTGTGTTTTTATGTGCGTAGCTTCGTCTAATTATAAAATTCCATAACAAGAAGTGTTCATTCCCAACATTTTATTCTGCTTTCTCCTCAATTCGTCAACCACAAGTCGTTTTACCGCGTAATCAACAAAACCACTCGGAGTTTTCATTTCATCTAGAGACAAACAATTAGGCCACCAAGTCGTAAAACAGCCAGTTTTTTACGACGTCTTACTTATGAGTGACGACAGTTAGTTTTCCCGCCGTTTTTACAGTTTTCCCGCCTTTTCAACCGCCGAAACCAAGTCACGTTTCGGCCGGTTGGCGTCGTGGGGAGAGGCCGAACCGACGGCTTTCTATTCTTCTATTGAGCAATCGTTCTGGAGTTATGTGAGAGGTGTGAGATGCAGGTGCTGTGCCGACTGTGGAATATGTTGCCGTGGTGTCGACGGTCGGCCATCAGGATGCAGCATCTTCCAACCTCAGCCTCCGCGGGGGAGAAGGCACGGTCTACGTCGGAGTACGGTGGATGAAGACTGGTTCATAATTCAGATGCAAATTTGTGGTTCGGATTCCTCGTTAAACTGTGCTACTTAGATGCCATCGGCTGTTGGGATATTAATTAACAGTCCCGCCTAAGAAACATGTCAGTAACACCTTAACACCTTAGTCAGTAACAAAACTACTTTATCGCGCCACTATAATCTTACAAACATTTATTTTTCATGCTTGACTTAAATACCTACCTGGATATGTCGCCATTCCATAAGGGTAATTCCAGTTAATACAAGACAACGATCAAATAAAGTCAGTGTGATGATTATGATAATGGCCCAATGATCGAACCATCATGAAAATTTGTTAGGTTTTGGTTAGGATTCGACTTATGAATTATGACTGATTATTATGATGCAGGCATTATACAACTTTGTAAATTCCAATTTATGACGAGTAGTTAAGGTAAAATTTGAGCTTATGTTAATACGTTTGCACTTATAAAAATCTTCACGTGAATAAAAAAATTAAATACTTAACTATTCAATTTCGTTAAACAGCGAGCATCACAACTTACTACAATCGGCGCTTTCCACAAATAGCAATGCTTTCCAGGAACAAAAGCGGTCCTGTAAAGCAACCTCGAGGCACGCCGATGTTAATAGTCACCTTATTAGCATCTCAACTGCTTAACCAAGTCCGGTGTGGCGCTTCCTTCCTCTTCAAGTAACTTTAGTCTTTTTGTTCATTCGTCCGTGAATATTGCCGTCTATAATTATTTTTACAATTTTTACAATGATTTTTAAATATTTGAACTCTTATTCTTGATTATTTGTTTATTTGTGTAACATATATTACATTCTAGCTAAAGTGTGTAAAAAAGGGTTTGAGAGAGGTTACCTTCTGTCTTCGGCATAAAATAAATATTCTAAAATATGAAAATTTGACTAAGAAAAATTATTTTTTGAGGTAAAATACTACTGTATTTACATTAAAAGAGGTTTTACTAATAGTATTTTATACTAAACACGATCTCAAAAAAGTGTAAAACCGAGTGTCTACAACATGACAAATTACAACCTGTTACGTAGTATTGGGAAATGATAAGGAATAACGTAATAGAGACAGGCATGGCGAGAAAACTTAAAATATACCATTTTTGGCAATATTAATTTCGATTTTGATACCTGTAAAAATTAACTTTCCCTCTTCTACTTCCTAGACTCTAAAAGGTAGTGTAAACAGAAGGTGAAATTAGAAACTGTAAACATTGAAACCTTTGACATTCACAGCAACTGTGACTTCTGCTTCCCGAACTGTCAAATTTTAGTGTAAACAGCTGTTGACATTCAAGTAAATGTTTATATCCTTTGAAAGTGTTAACATTGAAACCAACGTTCACGGGGCGTAGCCCGAGGGGATTTTAAAGAAAATAATATGCCTTTGTGTGAAATTTCAACCCGGTCGGTCTAGTATTTTTCGCGTTTAGTTTCCACAACAAACCTACAAAAAACGAACAGACAAACATACAGAAAACACCTCTTCTTTGTAATATTATGGATAAGTTAAAAAATATGACATATCTAAATAATTTACTTGCTTTCCTAGTAATTTCCAACAATATCACTTAATGATATTATTTGAAACGTCAGTTTTGTCATGGGTGTCGAAGAGTGATAAAAACTGGGTAATAAGATCGAAAAAATGTTTATATATATACTTCCCTGTGGGAATAGGTTAGATCATGGATATGTCTATAGGGAATGTTTTCAGTTGTTCTAAATAGCTGTTCTTATTCGTTTATATTAAAAATTCAATACAATAGCTAGTTAATATGGAAACCTGTTTAAAATTTTCATCTTACAAATTGCCAACACACCCCCTCACACCCATAGCTAAGACCACCTCCATGTCAATAAAATAATGAGCTCCCCAAATCGTATTTTTAAGTAAATGAGAAATATTGTTTCTAAGTGTAACAGAGCATGTCGTGTTCTATAAAGTGGATAAATTACCAACAACAGTCAAATTAAAATTGATATTAGTTTGTTTACATTGATCATTGATTTTTAAACTTATTTAAAAATTATACTACATAAAAATGCTATCTACTTATACATAAATAATGCTATATAAGACTTTTAACATGATCAAAATCTTATTTAGGGTTTAACCTAATTTTAAAATGACACTTGACCTAAAATTACACTAGAGTATGTAGGTAAATCCAAAAACGTTTCCCTTGCCTGGCGTCCAACGTGTCAATATTTTTGTTGAGATGACATGTTGTCAAACTGCCCTCGTTGTTTACCCTCGATCGGAGGACTACGCTGCTGATGATGGCGGCTTTCAAATCGTGATTATGAGATTGAGGCTTGCCACTTGTCCCCCTTCCCGCCCACCCTTTCTCCCGATCCTCTTTCACGTTTACTCACAAATTTCACTTTAACCCCCGCCTTCTTCTTGACATAAATTTAGCAAAGATGTTCAAACATAAAGAAATATATCCTTCCAGAAATTATAGATTCTAGAATAATGAGGATCATTAGATTAGATTATAGAAATGGAAACCTACCCATGTAAGTATTTTAAGCCAAGTATGAATGGCAAATGAGTGTAGGATGATTGTGGCGCGATCTTGTAGTCTTGTTCTTGACTAAGGCTCTGACATGTCCTTAGAGAGGACTGTTAATTAATAGCCCAGCAGCCGATGGCAACTAAGTGATCTACAGTTTAACGTGGAATCCGAACCACGACCTCTGAATTACGAACTGGTTTAATTATGAGGATGGTATTTGCGGATTAACGTAGTATTCGATTGTGCGGACGTTAATCGACACAAGAGAACACTACACCTACCGACCATCACTTACAACTATCCACAATTCGTGACCTCCAAGTAGCTGGATGACAGAACGTCGTCACCGTGCCAGTTAAAATTATGAGTTTACGCAATTGCGCTTCAGGAACGCAAGATTCTGGAACATTACCGATTCTTTTCACAAAATTAAAGGCAAATTGTAAAATAATACCTCACGTAACTTCAGAGTAAATTTTTTACGGTTTAATTCTTTAGAGTTTTTCTTAGTAGTTTTCATAGTAATTAATGCAATTTCATGATTTTATTACCATAAATTAAATTTGAAAAAAGATAAATCTATTGACGAGTGTAGATTCTTATCCAATAAAATCCTGTAATTTTTTTAATTCAGGGAGGAGCGGGAAATTGGACCATGTCTAGAAAATTAATAAAATATATGCAATATATATGATTTCTTTAGTAATTCTGAAACACTGTATGAGATTTTATGTATTGAAGAAGTTTTTGTACTCTTCATTGTCACCAAAACCCAACCCTTGCACTCGTGGTGTAGAAATCGCAATCGAATCTGACGACAAGGAGAGAGGAATAAGAAGATTCGATTAAGGACGTTTTGACAACGGGACGGCTCAATGCGTTGCCCGGTGGTGGAATTGGATTTTGCCCCCCCCAAGTGGGCCCACCCCACAACTTCCCTGTCACAACAGCCAGACTGACCCCAGGTTAAGTGGGGGATTAGAACCGTACGTGGCTCAACGTGGTCATAAGCTTCGTCGTTTTTTACTTTTAAGGAAGCAGCGTAGAATGGGACAGAATTTAAATTCTTACTGTAAATAAATAAATAAATGAAAATGCATATACCATCCTCATAATTAGACAGTTCGTATTTTAGAGGCAGTAGGTCCCTTAGATATGCCATTGACCGTTGGGCTATTAATTAACTGTTCTGTCTAAGGAACATGTCCGCATTGATCAGTAACAAGACCACAATCATCTTACACTTATTTCTCATTCATACTCAGCTTAAAATACCTGTACAGGTTTCCATTTCATTAAATAACTAACTAACTATTGTATTCCAATTTTAATAAGTTAATTTAATTCAACTATCCATATATACAATCGACAATATAGACTACATACGCAGTACGTTCTCTTATTGAGCTCAATGTTAAACTTATGGAGAAAAGGTTAAAATTTGTATGTCTGCTGCTACGGGGGTATTTTTATTTCAGTATATTATGTTTTCGTTAATTTTGACAGCTGTAAAAAATTAATGAAAACAATTTTCCACTTAATTCTAATCCTGTTGTTGCGAAAGGCATTCATCCAGTACCGTTACAAAAAAAACTAGCACATTTCTTTGCATCCTTTACAAACACAACATTCTCTGAATACCTGCTGGCAGCCACTTGTCCCTCGTCTCTCGTTCCTTGTCCCCAGATGGTCGGAGTCTGTTGCAAGTTGACAGTTAGGCAAGCTCGTCCCACTCCTACCTACTGGTAAACACTGGATGTATGTTGGACCATTGTGTGGTAATGACAGGGAGAATAGGCTGTAAAATTGCTTACTGAAGGAGTTAACGATTTATTACCCGTAGGTATGCACTGTGGGTTTTGGTAGGAAGGTGTAGGATTGTCTTCTCTTGTGAGGAGTTGGGTTGGTACTGTATTTTAATTTCTTCGTCTCTTCTCCTTTGTTTGGTACACTCTGTTGTATATTCCGACATACAGCTCTCTGCTAAGTTAAGTCGATTATTTATAGTAGATTACCTTACGGTGGCGACGTCCTGTAATCCAGCTACTTGGAGGTCATGAATTGTGGATAGTTGTGGGAGATGGTCGGTGGATGTAGTGTTCTCTTGTGTGGATTAACGTCCGCACTATTCAATAATGCGTTAATCCGCAAAGACTATCCTCATAATTAGACCAATTCGTAATTCAGAGGTCGTGGTTCGGAATCCACGTTAAACTGTAGGTCCCTTAGTTGCCATCGGCTGTTGGGCTATTAATTAACAGTCCTGTTAGAACATGTCAGTCTTAGTCAGTAACAAGACTACAAGATCGCGCCACAATCACCATACACTCAATCCTCATTCATACTTGGCTTAAAATACCTACATTGTAGTATGATTGCCATTTCAATGTTATAATCTAATCTAAAGATTACATTACCTTTTCTGAAATGGCGACCTACCCAAGTAGGTATTTTAAGCCAAGTATGAATGAGAAACAAGTGTAGGATGATTGTGGCGCGATCTTGTTGTCTTGTTACTGACTAAGGCTGACATGTTCCTTAGACAGTACTGCTAATTAATAGCCCAACAGCCGATAGCAACTAAGGGACCTACAGTTTAACGTGGAATCGAAACCACTTTATTAAGTATTAATAGTTTAAATAACCCACATAACTTAACTTTGTACAGCACTGTATTTCAGAATATACAACAATGTATGGATGTGGTCAGTACAGTACATTAGTACCTTTTGTTTTTGTTTTATTTCTATTTAGCCTATTACACGAAGAAAAATACCACTTAAATGTAAAAATGTTGAACGAACTTTATTAATATTCATATTTAAAATTTATTTTATAAACTCGAATCAACACCTGGCAAGCTTATTGATAAATTGCTAACTTTATAACCCCAGGGCTATAATCGCTTATCTAACAACAGACGACGTTAGGTAGCAACCAAAGTTTGGACCGAATCCCATCAAAACGTCAATAAATACAACTGTGGTTGATAAAAAAAATCACTTTTGAAAGATCTTCGTAAAATGGGAAGAAACATAATTCGTGCTAAAAACTTCTGATTACAAACACCAATAATCGTACTAACTTTACGTAAAATTACAGTATAATAATCCGTGTCTGAAGGGAAGTAATAAAATCGTCCCTTTCATATCTTGCGTGAAAATATACAAGCATATATTCTCTGTGGAAATGTCCTCAGGACAAACACTATTTTAATTGGATTCTCCTCGCGAATACTCCTTATAACACCCCATTTGCCTCCCGCACCATAGGACAATGGACGAATAATTCTCTGTTATCATAGCATAACTAGTTTTCAGTTTGCTCGACAAAGTTAACTTCGGCTGTTGTCTTTTCATACCACCAATCCTAATAACGAAGAACAATCCACACAATGGTATGTTTCTGTGAGTCGTTTTTTTAATATGTTCTCAGATGTTTTTTAGATTTATAATTAAAATTCGTGTCAAAAACGTTTTCGGTATTTTTTAAAAGTGCTACAATGCATCTACCACGGTACTCTCATAGATTTAGTATTAAGAGAATAGAATTTATTATGCTTAGATTCTTGAAAGCTTGATACTGCCGCCGCCAAACTTACGAATTACAATGCGCCTGGATTTATTGCCCGGTACCCCGCAGTACAGTACAGTATGACACCTTATCGCTGACGTAATGCAGGCGTTAATCTTTCTCTGCGTTATATCGTAAACAAAACAATTTAGACTTTTTTGTGTGTAGTAATACCTTCAAATAACCTAATTATTTTATTTATAATCATTTACGGGTTATTTATTTCAATTAGAAGACTTTTTAAGTTGTGTATAATCGTAATTCATTGAATAACATCAATCCTGGGAGTTTATTTAAATTTGTTGTATTTCTTGTTTCAGAACATCCTGGATAAATTCAATCCAGGGGCAAGGCAGATGATAAATGCAGGGAAGGCCTACTTGAAAGCTCTCCATGGTGAGTTTTTGTTTCTCTAAAAATTTATATTTTTTTAACAGTAGATATTTAACCCGTTTTTTCCTATAGGTATTTTAGGAATGTAGGTAGGTAGGTAGGCCTATTCTTTTTATTCGGCTAAGTAATGCACCCATATTCGTTGAGTTTGGTTTTAAATCAAATTAGTTAATTTAATGAAACTAAACATTATTTTCATTGAAGAAGCATTGCAATTCCAGGATGTTAAAACAAAAAAGTACTTATTCCTATTCTATTTATTATTACTATTAAGTACTTTATCCATAAATCTTAGCTGATCCTTTTAATAGAAGAAAAATAAAACCATGTTCAAACAAAGAAAAGTTAATTTTTAAGAAAATGCTTCAAAAGATCATAAGCTGTTCTTATTTTTCATAAGTCTAATGATTTGGTGATTTATAAACAGAAATTTTAACTGAACATTATTATTTAATAATCCATATAATAATCTATCAAAACAAAATTCAACATAAGTGAACACTTACAACTATATGTTTGATCTTAACTATTTTAATCTTTTTAGAATCATAGGAAAGTACCCTTTAGTTCAATGTATAAATGTTTAGAATGGGAAAAATTAGGTTAAGGCTGGATTTTGTATGATAGAGCGCTACAAGATTTTTACCAAAGTCTCCAAAAATCCCATTGGAGCTTTTGCCTGTTCAGTACTATGAAAGGTTAATTGTACAAGGTTACACTAAAGGGCTATATCTCTGTTACCACTAACTTCATCACTGAACAATATTTTTAACTTAATCCTCATTAGGTTTTCTATAAAAGATGTTGTTCAATAATTTTTTTCAATAAGCCTCTTAGTCTCCCAGAATATTACAGTAAGATAAATTTTAATATTTTAGGACATGTCAATGAGTAATTTTAATTTTCGTCCAGTATCTTTACTATATACAAGAATCAAGAAATATGTTTTCCTTAACTCATTGACGCCCTATCACAACTAAGTCGTTGTGATGGCTATATTGGACCCAAAAGCCCACCAACACGTGTTAACTTGTCATGGTAAAATTTTTTTATGTACTTTATTAGGCATTTAAAATTATTTTAGCGCAATTTTAAGCTATTTCAGGTCTAAAGGGAGTATTAAATTAATAAATCTATTATAATTACAGTACAATAGTCATTGCAAAACATGAACTGAAAACATTCCCTTCAGAAATTTTCATGATCCAACCCATTTCCCACAGGGAAGCACAGTAAATACAAACATTTTTGAAGTGACTATGTCATAGCTCTGGGGGTGTTAGCAATTTGAACAAGCAAAATTTGAAACATAAGAACAGCTTTTTATATGAACTGAAAACATTCCCTTTAGACATATCCATGATCTAACCTATTTCCCACAGGGAAGTAAATATAAACATTTTGTAATATTATTATTCAGCTGTCTAATGTATAGGATAAAATGTCAATATTCACAATTTGTACCAATTTACAAAGTTAATAAGTTATAGAGAGAAAAAACTAAAATTGATATTTTGATAAATAAAAATTTCTATGTAGGGAATTGATAGTTGTTCATTGAAATATACAAGCAAAAGAATTTTACCTGTTTTATTAACAAAAAAATTAACTTGGTTTTAAATATTTTTTAAATATAAATATATATTAAATAATATAAATTGGCTATATGTATATGTAGATCAAACCCCTAAAAACTTTGTAAAGTGTGTGGAATTCAGCACTGTTTAAAAAATTGATAACATTAATTAGTTTTATAGAGGGAAATACTTTATAGGGAATAAATTAAAACCTTGACTGATGTGCAATTTAATTGGATCTGTACAGGGCTGCTGGTAAAATAATACTGGCTAGGTTGACAATGGGTTATACGTTGTAGAATATGATTTTGTGAATATATTGATAAGCATAATCATATAGTTTTATTTAAAAGTATTGAGCAGGGGATAACTGTGTGTTCAAGCTGTTCAGAGTCGCGCATTCCTGCTGATATTCTGCATGTAAACACGATAACTCTCGTAAAAATCTTGTTTCTCAAATTTGAAATTGAAATTTGGATCAGGTAGTTAAATGTACAATTTTTGATCATGTTCGAAATTCAGGTAAATCAGTCTTCCTGAAGGTTGAAGCCCCTTGTGTAATTTTGGGGTTTTTGGGTTTGTCCCACAAAATTAGGTTTTTGAGGGGTTCCACACATAATTTATTAAAGAATTAAGTTTTATTAGCACCATTGAAAGCAGCTAAAAAAGCAAACAATTTAGGGTAATTACCCACATTACGTTGGAAATATATTTCTTGATTCATGTATACAGTAGTCATGTATTCAAGATACTGGACAGAAACGAAAATGAATCATTGAAAAATCCTAAAATATTACCCTATATATATCACTGTTTACTTCATCAATTAGGGCTACTAATATAATTATATTCAAACAAGTAAACCAAGTACCCTTTGGAAACATTTTTACTCTTAAACATGTTTCGGGTATAATCCAATTATCAAGAAGTGAACATGCATAACCTATTTTGATCAAATTAATATATAAATGTAAATAAATAATTATGATAATTGTATGTTATTTATTTACACTTACACATCAGAAATCCGGACACTTTTTTGTGTCCGTTGAAAATATTTAAATCGTATTTGTACTTCACTAACATTCATTTTTCTTTTCTAATAAGCCTTTATTTTTCACATTTGTTGTGTCAAATTTACAGCAAACACATTACTCATACACATAGGTCCTGTACTCATGTTAGTGTCTGTCCAGGGGCAGCGGCGGCGTCACGTCTGTACGTGGAGGCCATCACCAAGCTGGCACGCCAGTCCCAGCAAGGCACCTGGGGCGGATCCTCCGACATCGGTCAGTATTCACTCTGCATCTTTTACATCAAAGTGTTACACAGGTTGATGTAATTAGCATTTTATACAAAACACAGAAAATAATTTCAGCTATTAACTAGTCAAGAGACCAGTTTCCACTAAATTTTGAATTCTTGAGGAGTGCTGTCAGAGTAGGAGTAAGTTGACAACTAAAAGTAGAAAACTAGTTAGTGCACATTGTGCAAGGAACTAGTGAAGAACTGTTTCCCACGCTTCCTCACTGTGGTCAATCCTAAAGTTCATTCAAATCAAATCATTTAGTTGCACATTAGATTTATATACAATATCATGTAACAAATATCATGCATTGTCAATATTTAACATAGTAAAACTAAACATATGACATGGGAACCTTTAATGAGCATAGTGCCCTTTAAAACATTTTAAAACAGAGTAAAAGGCACTCGACACAAGAAACCCCTTTAAGTGTCTTTTAAATAAGGAAAGAGAGTCTTGGGATTTTATTGACATGGGCAATTTGTTAAAAAATGTGATACCCCTGTAAAACGGACTCCTCTCAAAGGTTGCAGTTCTATGCCTCGGATAGCAAAGATTTTTTCCATTTCTCGTCCGGTGGTCATGGAAATGTCCCAGATGTAGGAATTGGTTCCTATTTATAAAGCTCACAATGAGGACTTGCTGAATGTACAGTGAATGTACTGTAAAGATGCCCGCCTCTTTGAAGATTTCTCTACAAGGGTGGCGAGGGCAGAGGCCAAAAATGAGTCTCAGGATTTTTTTGGAGCTTGAGAATTCTTTCCAGCTCAGAAGAACTTCCCCAAACAGCAATTCCATAACGTAGAATGACTTGCATTACACCTTAAATAAACAAATTCAACGGTTCGACATTTTTATAAGATCAGCTAGCAGGTTTTGTTTTGTTTTATTTTTATGACTATCTTCCTCTCAAGACTTTTTACGGTTTTATTGGGAACGGTCCAAACTGTCACTGCCACTGCACCGATCCCAAGAATGCAACAAAAGTCTCACCCAATAACTTTGGGGAGCTCTTGTGCAGTGGTTGGTTATGATTGCACTTCTATGTAGGTGACAATCGCGCCACTTCTGCCATATTTGGAGAACATGAACTATTAAATTTGGTGTAAACACACCTTATGTTTCTCTAAGATGGGTCTACTAAATGCCAAAATATATTATTGTGATTTTCATGAGATTTAGTATGAGGATCAAACTTTGGTAATCTCTAGCTGGTTTTAGTAAATATACCAGTTTTGTGGTTTTCTAGTTGCTACTAAAACTAATGAAAACTAAAGTAACACCATCTGCAAACATAAAATCACAACAGTTCAACAACTATAGAATTGTATTTCCATAATTCTGATAATACCTGATGATAATAATAAGAAGAATTTCTAATAATTTATATCATAATTTCTGATTTGTATATCAGAAATAGTAAGTTCTTAAAAATTTTTGGTACTTGAAATATATTAAATATTTTAAAATATTTTGGTATTTTAAGATAAGTTTAGGTTGAAATATGGTATAGAGTTGGAGCGTGATTGTATTAATTAATTAATTATATGATTGAATTTTTTTCTTTCTAAAATGAAAATTGCCTATTATAATTAATATCAGTTGTCAATAATATTTATATTTATATAGCAAAAAAATAAGATAACACAAAATACGATGAGTCACTATTCCAAATTCAAAGTGTCTATTCGCATGTCTAAATGAACATACTGGTACTCTGGTTAGGTTTTATTCTTGTATGATGATAAGAGATACCATCAACAGTTTTAGCAAATGATGAAACTCTACTTTTCCTGGATACTAGTTTTTCTAAGAAAAACACATTTTTCTGAGACTTGTGAGACACACATGAGCGGTAATGTGCGGGTAGCCTCTACCTTCCAAATCTATAAAATTTATAGATTTACTATACAATACTATATATATATACTATATTTAATATAGTATATGTATATAGTGTAGGTTTGCAGCTGATTTGATTATTTAATGTAGATATTTTAATCAGCCTTTGGAAAAAATGCTATATAAGCACATGGGTATTTCAATTTGTATTCATTATATATATTACAAAGCTTCGGATTGTCTGCTAACTTCGAGTTGCTTTCACATAGGTCTTTATGCTTGAAAAACATCAAGGAAAAGATCAACTGACCTTCCAAAATATAAAAATGATACATATTTAAAAGGTCACAATTTGTTGGTTCTCAAGTTTAAACTAAGAGGCTTTAAGTTTAAGTAGCTTTTCTGGCTTTACAGTCTTACAGTAAATAAATGGCTTTGGGGAGGAATTGTGGGAAGATGAGTGGTCAGATAGGGGTGGGTTTTGGGGATTTGGGGAAGATAAAAAGGGATTTATAGAACCCCACTGGGTCATATACTTGCCTGGGGTCAGCCGATATAAACTGTGTTATTTGAAGCGGTATTTCAGGTTTAAATGTACAAAGAATGATACAGCTATCGACAGATGAAAACAATAAAAATTGAAACCATAAAATTATATGAAAAGTTGGTAATTTTTAATTATTTAAAAACTGTTCAAAATCATTTATATGTAAGGAAAATTATATTCATTTAGTAATTAGAAATTAATTTGGAATAATTAATCTTTATTTTTTTTGTTTTTAATACACATTTATAGACAGATAATATTGGTTCTAACACAATTGAATTGATACTTTATTTATCCATCACCAATCATCCCTTGTTTTTTTCTAAAAAAACATTTCCTGCCCTTTTAAATTTACTAATAACATGGAAATAGACCAGTAGCATTGATAAATTAGTTGAAGTTATAACACCAAAACTTCAGTAGTTTTCTATGGAACCTTTAAGTTCATTTTAAAGTATTATAGGCACAACATTATGCTCAATTCTCTCTATTCTGTTGATTAGTTCAATTTAAACTTTTCATCATAATCGTTATTTTAATTTTCAGGTTCTGCTCTGATGAAAATGGTTGAGGTTTACAAGGAGATCCAGGCCCAGCAGATGAACATTGTGAGTATGGTATAGGTACAATGATGTATTAACAACAATGATGTTTTAACAACAATTATCAAAACTATCAAAACATTTTATAAAACTCTATTTTTTTAAATCGTTACTTTTTTAATCAATTTTGATTTTAATACTGCACGAGTATTTAAAACTTACCCTTAAAATGTACATGTTTCAAGTAAATTCATCATGTAACTTTTTTTAATAATCCTTCCAGGAACATGTTTACACTCAAACTTCATGTGCAGGGTTTTCCCAAATAGAGAACCAAACCTTCCTGAGAAACCTAAGATGTAATTTCTCCCCTAGAAGGATTGCCCATTCCAAAATGGGGAGGGCCGGCCTTTACAGCTCGGAGTGCATTTGCCCATTTGACAAATTATCTAATTTTTCAGCTCATTTTACTTAAGCCCACGCAGTTCTACTCCAAATCCATCACTGTCCACCACCAGTGAGGGATGCTTGTCGTTTTTCCAGGCTTAGAAATAATTAACTTTTTCAGTAGAGTATTTTTCACGAAAAATCCTTTTTTCCTTGGTTTTTTAGAATATTAAAATCTAAATCAGTTGAAATTATTTTTTAAAGTTTCAAATTACCAAATATTTTTACTGTTTAAGTATCAAGATTAGCCCACAGGACCGGCATAGGGACAGTTAAGCCCAGGACTTTAATAGAAGTTCCTAACTCAACCCCCTGAACATGTTTTGGGGGGATCATTCAAAATTGTATATATGTGTATGAGTTGACACAAAAGCGGTTGAAATTAGTATTTGATTTATTATAATACTCGGTAGAGTTGTTCCTTTCTGTAATATCTTGGACAAGACCATTGGGCAACACAATCAAACTACATTAACTGCACTTTTCAGGGGTTTGTACACTTTTGGGGGATTTTGTACCCCAAAAATGGATATTTCAATTTATTTATGTAACATTTTTGATAAAATCTAATTTTCCTTTTTACTATTGGATTCTGATGAAAAACACACAATTTAGTATTTTGAATCATGACTCTCATTCGAAATGGTAAACACAGTATATTGCGTAAGGTAATGGCCGATCTCGTTTTAATATTTCTTACTATACACAAGATAAAAACTATTCAAATCGATATTTTTAATAAACTTAAAAACAATAATAATCATAATCATTATAAATAATTTACGTTTCACAAGAAGACTAATTTATGAATCACATTGATCGTCTGATATACTAAAAGTCAGATGCACCTGTGGGCTTCTAACATTGTTAGAACATTCGATAATTCATCTTCATTTTGTGTTTCAGCTTAAAGCGTTCTATGTAGACCTTCTTGTGCCTCTAGAGACAAATTTGGAGAAGGACACCAAAGTTGTGCAGGTACTTTTACATATTTAAATATGACAGTAAATACATGATCGGTAAGATTAATTTTTTATTACTAAACAATCATCGCCAATAATTAATATTAAATAGCTGATAATTTAACTTTAAAACATAATGTTTTAAGTCAAATATGGCTAATGGAGTTTAGAGTTCAGTTGCTCCCTTGTTATGGAAATAAGGCAGCCTTTCATTCAAAGCGTTATGGAGAGCTCCAGGGATGTGTTCTAAACCCTCTTTTGTTTTCATATACTTCATTATGCCCAAATTTGCATATAGTCTCTCCACCACGTCATTATTTTATATGTTTTATACATAGTTTCAAGTTTGGAATTATTCCTCTCAATTTTAGTGTTTTCTGGATAGTTTTTGTATAATGTCATATTTTGTTAATGTTTTGTTATTACATACGTTACCAAATTTATATAATCTAGCGATTTTTTATCAATAATTTTTGGAATACATAGTTTAGTTGGGATATTTAAAGTGTTTACTTTGTTTTTTTTTATGCAGAGAAAGTACTATTCTGTGTATGCTCAGATGTTTATCATCCACATATAGGTTTAACCAGATCTATAGAGTATTTTTAAATATCACATTTGAATTAGTTTCATCATATTAGTGTTAGGGAATGTTTTATCCTTTGACGATTTTCATTTTTCCACCTTCACATTAACTGACACTAATTCATGTAAAAAAAGTATTAGCTCTAACGGATTATTGTTTGTGAAACATACACAGATTCTAGAAAATATGAAATAAGTCGTAGTTTGAATTTAAATAGTATTCCCATTTGTTATACAAATTCTCTCACCACACATAAACTTATCTGAATTGCCGGCCAAAATGTGTCCAAAACTTTTTGTCACAGCTAATTTGTTTCCAGATTAATTACAAGAAATCACACGTTTAGTTCTATTTAAAGTGGAATAGGCTTTGAATTATATATAAAAACATTTATATTGCAGCCTGTACAATTTTCTAGTATTTTTAAGTATTTAGACCTATATATGTGTCTTTGTGTGTTTGTGGGTGTCTGAACAACTCATTTTTGTTGCTATGAATTCAGCATAAACAAATACTTATTAGAAATCTAACTTAACCACCTCATCTTTATTCTTCTCCTCTTTGTAGTCAGAGCAAAAACGGTTCTTACAACAACATAAACAAAGATCAGAGACCTACAGTAAAGCAGCTGCCACGATGAAGAAACAACGGAAAAAACGATCAACAAAAACTGGACTGGCTATGGACAAGGAGTTGAAGGTTGGTTTTCAGGAGTTTGTCCATGTTTATTCAAAAAGCTAAAATATACAATGATTAACGTAACTTTGCATAGAGCATGTTATAGAAAAGTACAAATGATATACAACAAATGAGTGTACAAAAGACATTCATCGTGCCTTAAAATCTTGTAGAATATTAAATGTTCGTATAGGTATCAAGCTATTTTTCTTCAATTCATAACTTAAAACATACTTATAGGAGATTGGTTTATTTTTACTTTCTGATCCTAAAGAAAACTGTAAGGTTTCTGGCTAAACTAACATCTCTTGAGAGGGGATTCTGGGAGAAAATATTTTACCATCTTAAGACGACTGCTTGAGGCAGTAAGCTGTTATTGTTCAGTTTGCGAATTCATTTTCCTCAGTTGTTTTGCTTGTTTTCGCAGCTGTTGTTTTTCTTTTGCATTGCTCCAGGATTGAATCTGGAATATTTTGTAGAATTCAATAAAATGTCTATTAAGTTTTTTTCCCGTTTACTTTGTTGTTACGGAATAGTGATTTCCCTCTGATGGATTCAAGATGTTCTTTGAATTAATAGAATTCCATGTATTTACAAAATAATTATGAAATAAATTGCTTTAGTTTGTTAATCTGACCAGAACCGTAAAATTTGGCTTATCATTGTTTTGATATAAAATATCACGGGAATATATTTAATGATCGTGATTTGATCTTTAACCATTGATTTCCGTTCTAATTATTTAACATAGGATTAATTGCATGTCAATAAAATTAATTTTGACTAATTAAGGATTTATATAATTAACTGATGACTAATTAAGTAGTATTACATGAATTTTAAAGCCACATTGGATTAGATTGAGATCAGAATATGTTCATCTCAAAAATATTTATCAGCAATCTATCAGATTAAATTGGTAAACCTTTTTGGAATGGGTCAGTAGTATTTTTTTGTAGAGTTAATTTTTTAGATTTGGTTTATCATGCATTGAGTAAATGAGAAAATTGAATCTGTAATACAGTATTTACTTTTATATAATTAATATTATACTTTATAACTACTAAAACATATATACTCTTATGTAAACTTGTTACTTTTCACATCATATATCAGTTAAACTAATTCAATTTTAAATGATTCATAACTGTGTCAAACCAAAATTTTAAACGGAAGTGATGGTTATAAGGACAGCTGTTTAGAGGAACTAAAAACATTCCCTTTAGACATATCCATAATCTAAGCTATTTACCAAAGGGATATAAATACAATTTTTGACCATATGTTGATGTTTTTTATAGAGTATGCAAGTATTGGAAGAAGAACGGTCAAAACTGGACGCATTTTGTGAACAAAGCTTAAAGAACGTAAGTATATATATACAAATATATATAAATAAATCTTTATTTACCAATATACAAACATTTACATAAAAATATACACATATAATATAACACACAGACACACATATATATATATTTACAGTTTTCAGCTTCTACATAACAATACAGAGTCACTATTAAAATTTTCCCTAATTAATAGATGTAGGTGAAATAAATAGGGATCTCCATCATTTCATTATAAATCAAATATAAATAACTTGAAACCTACGGTACATACAATAAAAGCAAAATGAGTTCTTACAAGTAACATTAGATCTGAGCAGATTAAGTGTCAAGAGTAAAAGTCATGAAAAATCCAGGTGAAGGAGAAGCAAAATGAATAAAGATTGAAAACGTTAAGGGATTAATAAAGTTTAACACATATTCTATATTTTCCTATTAAATAGGACAAAAATTATCTGCAAGTTGTAAATTTTAGTAATTTAAAGCTTAAAATTTTTAACAATTGATTAAGGTGCTACTCTACTAAAAACATTTGGTGGGGTGTAAAATATGACTTTGGTACATAAACTATTTTATATCTTCTCAGTTATTTGCTGTTTTCACGAATCACAGGAATAAAAGCTCTTTATATAAAATATTCTCAACACCTCACAAATATAAAGGGAAAATAAGATAAGAAGGAAATATAAAAATGTGAAATATAAAGGGCCAAATCCTAGGAAAAGGTCTTGTGTCCAAATAAAGAGAAAATCAAGAACAATTTTTTCCAACAACATTTTGGGCTGACATAAGTCAAAACATAAAACTCATAACTCTTAAAACTCATATCTTTAATATCTATATTAATACATGAAAGCATTTACCTGGACAAAATAAATTAATTGTGATGAGACGAAATTTTCACCCTACGCCATCAACAAAGAGGTAGGCAAGGGTGGGCAAGCTGGGCATTACTCAACAAATCTTTTATCACTGATAAGAACCTCCCCTCTGTCACTCCACCCTTTGTTTACATTATCTCACAACAGTAGTCAGCAAGTTCCTCCACACTTGAGGGTGTGTGTTGGTGTCAAAACGAGCAAACATTACTAACTCGTGACATAATTACAACAACGCCTCAAGTGATATACTCCTGACTGAATTACACCCTTCCTTGTTGCTCATTCCCTCGCCCCTCACCCACCCTAAGTGAAAACCCAAATTGCATCACTCATTGTCCCCCTAAAGGGGAGTGGTATTGAATGGTACAGTAGATGCAAAATAGTTTTAAATTAATATCAATCGCAACACCCTAAAAAAACAGGATATTTCCATGAATTTTAAGCTATCAACTATCTAAACCATTTTAAGTGACAAAAATGTAGTTTTAAATATCATTTAATAATGTGATAACTTTATTGCAAAAGTTCAAAAATGTCTGTAGTATACTTAATTAATATTGAAGTTATTTTTGTAAAGTGTAATTATTGTTCCTAGTTGGTGTAAACTTGTGTTTTATAACAAGATAATAAAAGTAATTCCTCTTAACTTGTTATTCTAAAACTATTAATGGGATTTATAAATCAGATAAATGAAGTTTATATGGTATTGAAATTTTCTGGTTGCCTATATGAGATTCAATTGAAATGACAGTACAATAAGGGGTATCTCCATAGTACTCAACGTTGGCAGATGTATTGGTGGGGTATTAGTTTCATTGGACAAAAGCCATTGTTCCATTGTTTCTGATAGAGGCATCATATATCTCTCAATGATTCAATATATTTGCTTTTGATTTGAAAAAATGAAACATAACTTTCCACTGCTTTACACAGCTTTTGCAAATATGTAACAACAAGTTTCCTAAAATTTAAAACTACTTAAAAGAGGTTAGGTACTGTGTCAAGTCGTATTGTGTTTCTTAGGCTTTTTGTCTATTCAATGAAGATTGATTGAACTATTCACCAATTTAATATGGTTTCAAGCAGTTTTTCTTTGATATAATAATTATAGATATAATAATAGCCTTCTTTTTAACCCTTGCCTTCCTGTGTGAACTATTTTTTACACACAGACCTGCATACAGTCTCATAGAACTTCGTTTTAAAAAATGTTTAAAATGATTTTTAGTGCTTGAAATTATTTTAACAGTCTAATAGGTTGCTTGAATTGATGACCATGTAAATAATTTAAAATGGTGTTTATTTAGTTCATATAATCGACATAAAAAAATATAAGAACCTTTTACATAGCAACATCTGATTAACATCGTAAATATTTTAAAAAACTATAAAAAAAAGGAATATAACAAAATGTTTACTTAAAGGTAATTTTCAATTTCATATAATTTGATGAATATCAACAAAATAAAGATATTGAAAACACATATCAATAAAATTTAGACGGCAGCTTTTAGAGCTATTTTTAGCTTATAACTTAGATCCAAAGGTATTGAAAAATTATTTCTACAAGTCATAAAAGTTGTTTACTTTCATCATCATTATTACTGTTATTATCACCTCACTTCAAGGGACATTTACTGCCCTTAACATTAACATAAGTTTGAGAATCCAATACTAACTAACTCTTTTTCATTGTCTGTTCAGATTCTGAACTGTGGTCACTATGAATTTCATTGTTATGATCTGAAGTAAATTCACTCAATACAGTGTCCTTATGCCAAATTTCAAGTGTTTGTTCAATAACAGAGCCAAAACACAAACATGAGACAAAGGGCTATGACATGAATCCATCACGTACCGTCCTGGGTCAGGGCTCTCAGACCACTGACAACAATAAAAACTATATATATATTGGCTAAGGCCATGACCTGTGAACAACAGACAATGGGGATCGTTTTCGGTGGTTGGGAGGGATAACTATGTAGCAAGGCTCAGGCAATGTTCTTTGAGAAACTTAATTTAAATAAATAACTCAAGAAGTCTGTGAGACTGGACGCAGGACTTTAAGGGTTAACAGGTGCTTTATATGGCATTGAAGTTAAGTTCATATTCAATATTATTGAAATATATAAAATGTCATTAAAAATTGAAGGAATTTAATTTGTCAAATTTAGAAGAAACTTATTAATTGGGAGAGCATATAAATTGTAAAATTTTTCCAAAAATTAGTGGGAATGGTACTGCCCCCTCCTTTAGCTCCTGATAGACAGTCCTGATGATTACAATTGTACAATGAAATGATTGTGGGTGGTGTTGTGTCTAGGCCATGACGCAGGAACGCAGGAGGTACGGATTTGTGTTGGAGAGGCAATGTTCCCTGGCTAAGCATTACCTGGCATACCACACAACGGGCATGAACCTCTACCAGGCACACCTAGATAACTGGACGGAGGTTGCCAAGACCCGGGAGTACCTTCCGGAGACTGTGGAGACCATGTTCGCTAACAGACTCAGGGTAAATATGTTACTCATGTTTCTTTTGAACATAAACCTTAACAGATTACAATCACAGGATATGAAATAACAGATTTCTAACCTAAAACTGTCCGTTGAATGTGAACATGTTGTGAACTGAGATTCAGCCTCAAAGATTTAATTCTTTAGTCTGACAAACTTTGAAAGAAATGCTAATAGTTGGTTTCTTAAATAGATCAGTACTGTATTTCATAAAACATTGAACAAAAAAATAAAATTTACAAGAAACACCTTTGAGGACATATAGGATTAATTTGGGGCTGCTTATATAAAAGGTCTGTTTTTAAGTATCCTGATAAAATAATCCACTTGGCCACTTGGTTGACTTGTTGCACATGAGAACCACCAACCACTCCTGGACTGAAATTAGAAAAGTGTTATTGATTGCTTTCTATCTGGTTACACTGATAACCTTTGAAAAATGCCTTTATCAGGGACAATATGCATGGCGCATGAGTTGCCATGGTATATGATAAGTGTTAGATTCACCCTCATCATTAGTTTGGTGACTTAATGGATTGGTCTGATCAATTAAAAATCTTTGATGGTAAGGGATTGCAATATAATTAAACGTTATGATGGGGAAAAAGACTTAAATAATTTTTTTATGCCAACAGCAAGTCTCATTCTGGTCAGAAGATGACAATATGAACTCTCCCAGCCGAACCATCGAGGATGATAGGATGTCCATCTCATCTCAGCTGCGCAAGACCAAGTCTATGGATGCTTCGTGTCTTGATGTACGAGCCATCAACGACATCTCCAGTCCGACACTCACTCATCATTCGCTCACCAGGTAATTTTAAGATACTTAATTATTTAAATGGTTTACAATTCAGAATAATACACTTCAGTTTAACCCATTACAATACTTGGACAGAACTTACTCGTCACACCGATAGTGTCTGCCTGCATTTCTAGACGGAACTGTTCTGTCTGCTAGTAGATCGATGTTTCTCCAAGGGATCGCTGCACTTTTAGGATCGATAAATTTTTGTCATTGAATCTACAATAGTATTTCCTATTTCTTCAGTTTTTTGGCTGGCTAACCTGTTTTGGAGAGTGAAAATATTAGTATAGGATATGTTTTCCGTCAAAATGACACGGCTGTGTTTGAGATCTAGTGAAGTAGATAGATTACTAGATAGTTTGAATTATCCTCTAGTGAATTCAAAGAGGAAAGTTATGAAATAGATTGTGTCATACCTACTTGATCATCTCTTCACAGTTGATAATCTCTTTGACGAAGATGATGAAAGTGATCTACCAATACCGGGATCGACCTGATTATAGATTATTTTTAGGTATATTTTTTTGTTGAAACCACTTTAATAATCATAATATACACCAATTGCAGAGCCAAGTCAGACTTTAACCTGACAGCTTCAAATCACTCACTGGCCGGCGACCACAGCCACTCGCCCTCGCCCCGCCCCAAGAGCTTGGCTGTAGCCGACCATGAACACAACAACTGGGATACGCCTCTCGCCCGCGCCATGTACGCCTACCTCAGCAGTGGCGAGAACCAGCTCAGCTTTCTTGAAGGAGATTTGATCGCTCTTATGGGTCAGTTATTTATTTACATGTGAAACCTTATTTTTTTATGATTCAGTCTAACAGACAGTATCAGTAAATAATCTCATACTTTATCCCTCTAAAAGAATGGGCTACTTAAACGTGTTATTGTACATAGTCAAATTCTATCATTCGAAAGCCAATTATATTGAAACCGATTTTGGGACCATGTTCGGGGAAAATGCAAAGATGTATATGAGGCAACACACGATAATTCAACTACAATTGGTGCAAAGAAAAGGTGTTGAGATGATGATACCGAACAACAGTATCTTTATTGTTTTTATTTCAATAAAAATGTTAAGAATAACACTTGTGAGTATGTCTTGTGTACTGACTTTACTATGCCATTATGCCTTCTGATTTGATTTGACAATGTCATTATGACTTGTGATATGACTTGATTATGCCATTATGGCTTGTGATATGATTTTTCTATGTTATTATGGTTTGTGATACGACTTGAGTATAATAATATTTCTTGTGAACAGGAGAGCGCAACAAAGGTTGGCAGTTTGGGGAGAACCTCCGGACTCAGTGCAGTGGTTGGTTCCCACTAGCGTACACCGAGCCTCTCATTGATGATTCTGTCACGTGAGTCTTGATTTTGCTCCTCTTTAGAAACTTTTTTCCATTACTAACTTACAATCTAGCATGGTGTATCTAGCATGAGTTATTCGAGGGAGGTCCTCGGTACTCCCCCAAATAACTCGTGAAATTATAATTATATTATTAAATTTTAAATTTATTAACATTATTAAATTGTTATATTACATTTTTTATATTTCAATTTCAATTTTATTTGTCTTAGCCTTTGTAATAGATATATTTAAAATTAACTAATAATAATAAGTTGATATATTTGAAAAATAATAGGATAATATTAAAAAGTAATCTCGTTTACCTGTCGTGTTTCAAAGGAATTAAATTAGTTAGATTGGTTTAATCAAAGTTTCCACGATTATTTCATTTTATTTTAGTAAAATTAACTTCTTTTTTTATTGGAAAGGGGCGGATTACTCCCAAGGCACTTCAGCCGTAGCGGCTTTTTGCCCACCCCTGTGTGTGTTGCGGCATTATCACATAGCGAAAAGCCATTGGTGATTGGCGGGATTTGAACCCGGGACCTTGGGCACCAAAGCCCCGCACACTACCCCTAGACCAGCGCGGTCCTCCTATTAATCAGCAAACATTAACTAAGATATCTTACAAAAAGAATATATCTTAAGAAATTATACACATACCAAAAAGGCTGCTCTCACTAAGCCGCAAATCATGCGTCAGTGATTATTGCTATTTACAATTGTAGTTTTTTGGAATTCATGAAGTGTTCATTACCTTTGATGGAGTTGAAAGGTAAAGCAGGTTTTAAAATAAATAAGGGATTGTGCCAAAGCAAATGAGGTAGGTCAGTAGTCAGACTATAGGATTATGAGTTATCAATACAGCTTGTAAAGCAAGTCTCACTATAGGATATTGTGTAGCAATATGTTGTCAGTGTGTGTTTTGTTGTCATCGTCCAGGACTACATCTTCGCCCACTCATCGGAGGCAGGACTCTGTGGCCACCACGCCAGGGGGTTTCTCTCTAGGATCACCAGGCGGCAGCAGCAGTGCTGGTAACCATCCCCCTCCCCCCTCTCACACACACCCTCACCCCTCCGTCACTAGACAGTTCGGCGACACCCTCGCTTATAGGCAGTCCCAGGTATGGCAACCGTTACATCATTCCTACTCTTTATATATCAAATAAAAAACCTTAAAACATTGCTTGTATATTGCTAACTTGTAGGTTAAAAAGGTAGTTTTGTCCGCTCTTGTAAACACCCTGCAGAAGCTGTCTCTCCTTAAGCCTTTTAAGCCAATTGTTAATGTGCTGTACATCACTTTCTATGTTTTGTGAAGTTGCATCAGGAGTGTCTGAAGAGACCAAAATGGCGTCTGGTGCTGACTGTAGGTCCGAAGTGAAGTGTTATAGAAGACCGGGAAAAGAATGGTACCTAGTGGTAGTTTATCTTATGTTAAACCAGGGATCCTCACTATGTTGCACGAATTTTTGTGAATTTTCCAGGAATGATCATAAAAAGAAAATATATGTTGCACAGAACATTTTTAAATTTAAATATAAAATTTGGAAAAAATATTGAAAATAATCCTCTGAATCATCTTATGTCCTTTAAAATGTTGCAAGTCAAAAGTAGTTGTAATTTATATCGATTCTCTATTATTAGATATTAGATGTTATTAGATATTATTGATTAATTCATTTGAGTTTTATATTTTTGGATAAAATTAACCTGGCTCAAAATTTACCAACTGTTAATATTACTTTCAGACTCGGCCCACGACCGACTCCTCTTTTAGCGCGGGCCCGCCTGGTGTGCCAGCCCCCGTAGTGCCCCATTCTCGCAGCTCCAGGATTCCGCCGCCACTGCCCCCTCACCCGACCACACTGCCCACCCCCCGCCAGCCCAGTGCCGCCAAGCGTACGACCGTCCCCCCCGCCAACGCTAGCTTGCACAGCTCCAATGACAGTGGGTTCAGCAATGACCCTCCCCCCGCACCTGAAGTCGACTACTCTGATGATGAGGCTGCAAGGTTAGAATCAAGCTATAGCTCTAATATATAAATTATTTTAATTAAATTTATTATTTTCAGTGCTAAGTTTTCAAGGACTGGACGGTTAAATTAAAATTAATCAAATTTAGCTCAGAAACAATTTGACGTTAAAAAACAGTATCTGTTTACTGATCCCGCCCTTTATTTTAAAGACACTCCCCCCCCTCCCTGACTTTTTCCCTTTAACACATACATAATGGGCATTGGGTCCCCTACGAGCCCCTAGGCTCCGTGCAAGACTTAACTTGGAACTATGTGCCTCTTCATGGAAAGAGAGACCTCATAAATGGCGCATGCAGTATTGTAACCTTTCATAGAAAGCTGACATATAAGCAGCTAAATAGAATCCGAGAGGGCCAACTCTACACATGTGTGGGGTACGCACCTGAACCCAGCACATGCTTGTGTGCGGGATGAGCATTGAAGAAAACTAAAAAAACATATTTTTAATACTTCTACTATCCTCATCATCAAATGAGGACATTATCAATGATAATCAAAATGATACTAAATAAATTAAGTGTTGTAATCAAATCAAATCAAATTTATTTATTTTGTGTATTTCTACGCCAGAGGCATTTTTCAACGTTTTGATGGGGAACGGTCCAAACCCAATCAAATTCAAATTCAAAATCAAATCATCAAATTTCTTTTACGCACATCCCCTTTACTACATGTTTAAATTTTTTGGGTGATGCATTCCCCCTAGGGTATTAACAGTTTTTGTCATGTATAATTCTACCCTCTGAGGGGGTAAAGAAGTTTGTTGACTGCAAAAGTTTAACAGAACATTATATGGTTTCGAGAACAGCTAAAGAATTTTCGGAAGGTCCTGGTTTAAACCAGGAACAAATATTTTAAACATAAATAACATACAATGGATTTTGATAGTTTTTATTACTTTATTAGGATAGGTTAGGTTGGTATGGTGTAAAATAGCTTCGTCTTCATTTCGCAGGAAAATAGCCACAATTAAACACCTGTTTCCCGTACCAGTAACATTTATACTACTTCCAAGGAGTAACAAATATGTTTTGAAGTGTTTACTGAATGAAAAACTTTTATAAGAAGAAACTTGTAAAAAGAAGAATTTTATCTTTTAATTTAGATAGATTTATCTTTATTTTACACTATTACAATGCTGTTTAAGCAATAATATAAATTAACTTTAATAAAAACATGTAATCTTATATAGTATATACTTATAAGAAAAAAACCTTTCCAATTTTTTATCAAAATTTTATCATAAAATAGGGCCCATAAAATTAAACATTTAGAAGAACAATCGATAATTGAATCCAATTTCATTACGTTTTTAGTTTTAGATCTTTTAGATTCTTCTGAAAACCCCCTATTTTTTTGTGTAATCATTTCGGATTGACAGTCCTCTGCTAGGCTTGCATGATGCCAGTAGCTGTATACCATCTTAGAGATCTAGATTGTAAGAAATCATTAGATACTAACAAAACAAAGCATGTAAAACTAATCATAGTATTATTACTTTAAATACAAAAGATGTTAAAGTGCCTCAAGATTGAACTCTCAGTGCTCTTTGGTAGAGCTGTAACACTTTGTAAAGTAGACATACACAATAACAATAATTGTAGTGGTTGTTAGTAAGTTGTAGATAACTAAACTAAAATTGGCCAGTTGCGATGTTCAAACTTTTTGTTGTAGTCTTAATCATCAGTAACATTCCTATTTGTTTAGCACGAAACATAAGTGGAATTCATACTGTGATGAGTTTTGTCTTTTTGTCATAGAGAACAAAAGAGAGAGGGTGTTATAGATTTTGAATAAATATGAAGAATTGTCTTTCAAACATTTCTCTTAGTTTGATACATTTCGTCTTTAGGTGTAGTTACATTGAAGAATAATAAAGATAACAATTAAATTTTATAAAATTTTTGAAAAGAATTAGTCTGTGTACCGTAGTTTTCTTTGGCTTATTTGTTTATTTGGTAGTTTGGTGGTGGGAGACTGCAATATTTTGGTGGTGGCAAAGGAATAAATTAACTACCTTTCTGATGAATTGATTGATTCAACAGACGAACAACTACGATGAAAAACCAACGCAACAAACAAGAAAATGGAATGAATATCCAGAACGGGAAAAAAGAATTGTCTTCTGTGAGAGGGTGGTTGAGTGAAGCGACAAACGAGTGGTACTCTGACAAGAACCCCAAGTCCCACAGACCACTGAGACAAACGTCAAGTGTAGGAGTGATTACCACATTGGGTCGGGCCAAGGGAGAAACAGAAACAAAGGAAATGGCGTTGAAATCTGTTGATATACCATACGAGAAGAAAGTAAAGCGAACAAAATCCCTGTGGAAATTCAGAAAGAGTGAGGAAGTTCTAGAGGGAATGGCATTGTGGAAACATCGTTCTCTTGTCGATGTCACAAGTATCACAAAAGACGCAAATGCAACTCCTCTTCCGGCAAAGAAGAGTTTGTCATTGAGCAAAAGTTTGGATGATGACACTGAAGACGTTTCTGAAGAAACGATCGTAAATGGTGAGAGGAAAGAAATATCTACAAGACGTGGGTCTGTGGAGACTTCATCAGAAAGTGAAATCGAGGACAATGAATCATGCATTGTTGTAGACGACCACCTGAAAGCTCCCAAGATGGCTTCTCTTCTACCCAGGACTAGATTGATTCGGAGCTCAACAAAAATAGAACCAAGAAAAGTAGAAGGGGAAGAGAGAATAAGAAGAAATGGACGTTCTCATCAACAATCAGATCATCAGCAGTGGTTTGATCCTTGGGATAATCAATAATGGTAAATTATTATACTTTAGGTTATCATGTAACTAGTCATAATAGTACAACTTAATATTGAAAACAGAACACTACAATAATTCCTACCTCAAATTGCTGAACAGGTAACACAGCTTTCCGTTTACTCACTTTGATATTTTTAAGGGGCACAATGATTAAGTAGGAAAAAATTGCAGGAACACAAGTGGCAGGATTACCACCACCTGCTACGAGAATGTAAATATTCCCTGCCAATTGCTGGGCTTACACTGAACACTTTATTTTGTAAGTGAGGTTTAGGTCATGATCCAAATCCTAAGCATTCAATGTTTTAAAAATATTATTGGTCTTAAATCAGATATATGGAATAAACAATGTTTTTTGTTTAGTTATCCAGTTACTAGTTTAGTTAGTAGTTATATAGTTTTGTACTTTGTACAAAATTAAATTTCTGAAATTAAACACCTAATCTACAAATTAAAATTGTGTTATAGTTTGCTTCATTAATATTTGCTTAGTTTCAAGTACTTCTTTGGCTGAATATTTATTTTTACTCATAGTCAGTTTGTTTCATTCTAGGAGCAACATGTTCGCCACAGTGAAGCTTCGCAAGACCAAGACCAATGACAGATCAGCTCCTGTCATTCTCTGAACAAAGTTTTAATTCCACCCAACTGAAGAGACTCAGTGACGTGTGGACTCGACAAGAGTGACTTGTAATTGTGCGGCCTTAGCGAGATATACAGGGTGCTTCTGACTACAACTAACCTCATGTTTACAAATCGTTTTGAACAAATGTAAATAGAGATAGTGTTATCCAGTGACATTACCTTGAAAGTGATGTTTAAATTCAGTAATATTTTATAATCACAGACCGAATTTACTTTGGTTTACTTTTCAATATTTCTTCATCCTGAAGAATTATTGGGCTCTATCTTTTTTTGTTTTTGGTTTTGTCTATCAAATTGATCAAAATAGTTAGAAACTCCTTAAATACCGGTTTGTTTAGTACCCAGTTTTTACCAATGAAATTTCTTAATAGAGCATCCCTGAATTACGTTATGCATTAAGGGGGAAGAAGGACAGGGTTGTGGGCTGTTGTTATAAGTCGTAACTAATTTTGACAAAAAAATATTAATTCAAAGATTTAAAAATATATATTTTGTATGAAAAATCTGTTTACATATCATGAACAGTTAAAAATAAAAATTTATGGCTGAGTGAACTTTTCAAGTTAGTTGAGAATGGTAACCTCAAATAAGCAGTTGACGCCTTCATCTGCTGAAAGTGAAGCTATCTCCCATCTAGCACCTTTGTTGTTTGTTAGTTGAATACCACTTGGCTTCCCGTGTGCAGACAAAAATTATTTTTTTTTAAGATTAGATTTTTTTTTTAATTTAGATAACTGAGGAAGGATAACTGAGGAGGAAGCGAATCATATTAAATAATTTGAACTTTTAGATTTTGCATTGAATATTTTTAAAATTTTCATCAATAAACTATTTTCATAAATTTTCCTATCAGTTTATTATTGTCTGAACTCAAAGTTTTTTAGCAAAATATTTTTTCCTATTAAAAATAGCATAAAGTTATAGTAAAATCACAAATAAAAGTCTTAGGGTAATTTTTGGTTTCCCATTTTGATTTGGCTACTAATTACCTGAAACTTTGATTGATAACTAAAAGGCTTTAGGAGGAAAATGAGGTAGCACTATGTAATTGTTGCGGAGGGTCCTGGCATAAAGATCCTGATACGGAGGGGTGGATGGGGTAAAAATTCACAGTGGTTTTTGCTGAGAGTAATACAGGGATGCTCTCTAAGAGTGTGTATTGAAGTATGGTCCTAAGCAGGTGTGCAATCTTAGATTTTTTTGTATATTATCAGTTGATTTTAAATATGTTGTTGGTTTATTAGTTATTTGTATATATGTTGAATGTTGTTGTGTTGTATTGTTATGACTTTATCAGACTAGTTGAGGTGCTGAGACCAACCAATTTCTATTTTTTGTTCCCAATATATAGCTACTGTCAAACTTAAACCGGTGAAATCAGTTCATATGTATTGAAGAAAGAGTTTCAGTTCAGAGTGTTGTATATTATGTATCTCAGCCACAACGGAATATTATCTGTATTTTTACACTTTTTTTGGATTCAATATTATTGTAAAGAGCAAATAACAAACCCAAGCTTACAAGAAAATTTGGAAATTTTCATCTCATGATAAAAGGAAAAGATGCTAAAAACTCCAGTACATATTTTCAGTGAAACATCTTAAGATTTCCTCAAATGATCAATTCCTGAAATATTAAACTGATACCATAAACATAAAATTAGACTTTTTTCGTATTACTTGTTTGAGGTTCGGAGTTTGATCACAGTACTGTTAAAAATCTTAGACATTACAAGAGAAATTTCTCTGTTCAAAACAGGTTTTAAAACCTTCAGTACCTGCACTAAAACAAATTCCCTGGGGTATGTTAATTGTTTTCTGTGATGAGTTTTTTTTGCATACATATTTAATAGTGGAGTAAATTCTTTTTAGCTCCAATTATTCATGGCCGTTTTCTAGAATGATATTATGCAATTTTTGAGTTGTGGTGGAATATTATTTGTGTCATAATCGTAGATATAGTTTAGAAATTGTTTGTTTGATTATACAATCTAATATAAGCAGAAAGCATTGATGGAGTTTCCAGAAGGTTGTAAATACTTTGATTTCAACACAGTAGGTCTGTAATATCTTCTCTTTGACTTAATAAAAAGCTTATTGCCATTACTAGAAATGAAGTATTTTTTCTAAATGTTGTAAATATTGAATACAATAGTAATAAACCCAATTCTTCATCATGTAAAATGCTCTCTGCTTGTTTTATAAATTTAAATATTTCTCTCAAAGTCTGCTGCCAGCAGATCAGTCACCTTACATTGCTCATGTAACCCTCTATGTATTCTAGAGTTGTACATATATATGGTCCTAAGGTGTAATTTATATTTTTTTAATTGAACTAACATGTACAATAACAAAAGTACTAGCATGTGAATATTAACCTTTATGTATAATTGCCAATTTATTCCGTCCTTTATTTAGGGGTAATGTTAACAACAAACTGCCATCCAATAGGCTTGTTTCAAAAGTTAATGAATGAAGTGAAATGACTTAACAAGGTTTTGTTGATTCTAGTCTTCACATTCATTGAGTATATTGTTTGAGTAAAAACACATTAGGAATGAGCTAATTACTATTCTCAATACCTTCGATTCTGGAGGTATAAAAAATATCAACTCTCTATACTTTGGATATCTACACTCGATACTAATTCCAGGGAAAATTGAACTTGATTTAATATATTTACTGTAGGAAACCCCAAAATATTAATATTCACAGCTTTGAGAAATTCAATATTTTTATATACGCGCAACAATTTCTGTGACATCGAGTTATTTCCTGATCTGAATAAATATTTATCACAAAATATCGATATCATTTCTGTCTGTATGCAAGTTCTTTATATGTATACTTCTTTAATAATACGTCATAAACAATAATTGCAAAATGTAACTCACAATGGAAGCACAAAAATATAAAATTGTCATTACATGATCATTTGTTATATTAGGAGAATTTGTAAAATTAATTATTATTTTTTCAGGGACATCATCTACTTATGTAATTTTATCATGACAAATACGAATAGTTTATTCCAGCCACAAACTCGCACTGACTTTTTTTAACTAGTTTTTTTTCCACATACCATACCAATACAATACCATATATTTTGCAATAATATTTCGCTAAAACATAATGACAATACAATGCAGCTAGCTATTTGACCAATTATTTATTCATTTTATTTACTATTAATGTAATTTTAGGAGAATTACTTTTGAATTTTATGATTTTTATTTATTTTTCTTATCTGCCAATCCCCATCGGTTGAAAAACAGTCTGTGTGATGAATTAAAGGAAGCGAGGTGCCGAAGAAGCATTATTCATGTGGGCTAGTCAGAGGTATCTGCTTTCGATTTGACAGGGGTTGCCTGCCACTAGTTTTGATCAGGAAAATTTGACTTAATGGGCCAGCGTGTCACTCCTAAACTACTGTTATTTTTAAATTACCTAAACAAAAAAGTTACATTGATTTACTTTTATTTCTGACCTGTTTACCTACTGATATTGAGTTTAACATGTTCATTGTAAAAATGTAGTGATCTCCTTCACTTTAAGTTATTGAATTGGAATTGGTATCGATTGCGGAGTTGAGAATCAAAATCCAAATTTTAGAATCTAACTAGTTAAATCCCGAATTGGCTCATTACTATTTTTAAGTATTTTATTTAATACATCTTTGGTCTTGGAGCTTTAGATACTCTTGGTTTGTTTTAACCCTTTGACTATCAATCAAATACGCAACAATTACAAAGCCAGTTGTTCCAGTGCTGTACACTTGCTATGTGCCAGTTGTATGCCACTAGAGTGCACTAGAATGCTTTTGGCTATTTTCATTCAGTTTTTTATAGTAGAGCCATGTTTTTGATACCGGTACCAATTTTTTGCTATTAAACGAGCAACATTTGGTATTATACATAACATAACATGTTTTAGTATAACATTTTTAGATATACGTATTATGTTTATCTAAAAATGTTATATACAACATTTTTACATCAAAAGTTTGGATTTGAAAAATTTAAACTACCCTAACAAAATTTTAACCTGCTAAACAAAATTTCTATTTCAGCCTAATTTCAATCACAAACTGTACAATTTTTTTATAAAAAACATTCATGCTCTATTATTATAAAATTATTTTTCATTTTTTTAAGTTATCATAATGTAGATAATAATTGAAACAAATTTGCATAAAAATTATAACAACAGATAATAGTCTTTAGCTACGATATGTCTAAGCTTATGATGTGATGATCAAAGGGTTAAGGGTTGTAAGATATTTGGCGTAGTAATTTTCAACCCTGACTTTCCACATAGTATTTATACTATTAGTTGGCCTATTTGTTTAAGTTTTAGTCTGATAAGTTTGTATCCCGATGTTTATATTAATATTTATCTCCTTATAATCCAAATAAACTTTTTAACCATACCTTATTCATTATAAATTGAAATCCAATAATGTAAAAATACTATACACGTGTTTATTTAATCCAAAATTTTAATTTAATTTATTAGAGTAAACGTACTTGAAATTCTGTAAATGTGTAGATATTATATTTGTTCATAAGAACACCATCACTGTAGTGATTTATTTTCTTTAAAATAATTGTTATAAAAAAACTATTTTTTAGTGACAGCCAATTGAAATTCTTAAATATACCAGAAGCCTCGGTATTATTATTTTTTTAATGATTTCCAATTCATATCAATTACCTCATAGAGAAAATATGATATATTATTGAGACTACATAACAAATTCAATTCCTAAGATGTGCCTTTTTGTTTTCAACATGTGAAAACGCCAGAAATTATTTGATTTTCAAATTTCATAAAATCCTCCAAAAGAGATAGATATTAAACATCATTGATTCAAAAATCACAAATCTCTATGGTCTATTTCAACATTACTCATTTCTAATAGTTTTTATAAGATTAAGTAAGAAATATTAATATTCTACCATTAGTATATAAATATTTTATATTTTTTAATTATGTACAATGTTGTAAACAGTTTCCCACTTAACATAAAATTTTTTAGACTAGAGTATAATGAAATAAAAAATAATTATGTAAAAGGTTATTTACAGGAAAGGCCAAAATATATGAATCCAAATCCAATGCCAAATCAGATCGAGAGGTTCGCTGTTTAAAACTCGGTGTAGGGAATGATAGTCAACATATTTTGAATAAAACATTATTTTAGTTTTGTTATATTGTTTACCCAAAATGTTATGTGCAAAATAAAATTACGAGTAGATTGTTTTCTGTGCTTTAATTTTCTGTTTCCTCCTGGAAATTCCCAATTTCATTTTTGAAACTGTGGCAAGAGATGAAAAATTGAAACGAAGTCATGTATACACTTTGTTTCTCATCATCATCGTAGCAAATACTACAGGACCATATCTGTCATTAGCTAAAAGAAAGCCTTCCCACACTCATATAATACATATTTTACTTGGCTTAAAATAGCTGTTAATATCTTAATTCAGAAAATGCATATTTGTTCTATCTTCCAAAAAGATCTTTAACCCTCCAAGTGGCGGAGCTTTTGAACTTACTTTGTATTTTTTATTTTTATGCAACTCTTCTTATAATACTAAATATAAGCAAATAACACAAACATGTCCACCCTGTTAACCATTCAATCCTAAAAGAAGTAAAACAAGTGTCGACTTTAATCTATAATATTATAAATAAGAGGAAGTTTTTGTATGTTTGAGGGTTTGTTTGTATATAAACAAATAAAAAAAATGTGAAACAAACAAAACAAAAAATACTGAACCGAAGGGTTTGAAATTGCCACTCATGCAACTCATAGACATATTCATTTTCTTAAAATCCCTCAGGCCCCGTGAACGTCCGAGGATTCAACGTTTACATTTTCAAAGAATAAAAACATAAAATTACTTGAATGTCAACAGCTGTGAACACTAGAATTTGACAGTTTGGGGAGAAGAAGAAAGAGCTGCGGTAACTGTCCTAGGTTTCAATGGTTAAATTTTCTAATGTAATCTGTTTACACTACATTTTGACTGTTCCGGAAGAAGAAGGAAAATTAATTTTTACAGATAAACTGCGGGATCAAAATAAGTGATCAAATTATTAGTTCAAAACACTCGTATTTTGTCATTTTGTTAACAATGAAAATTTAACTGTCAATAATTTAAATGTCTCAGTTCACCTCTCGGTATTTTTTTACCCGTGTGAAGAACGGGTACTTTGGCTAGTCCCAACTAAACCTATCAATGCCGTCGACTTCCACCCAGGCTGGTCACCATTTATTTTTGGTGGGTTCTACACTACAATGTTTCACACATTTGCAAACCAAATAATAATGGGATGGTCGGGATTCAAACTCGCATCCCTCCAATTGGCCTCGTTAGTACAAGCATTTAGTCCACAAACCAAAGAAACACCTTCTGAGACTTACTGTACTGTGTGTTATCTCTGAGCTAACGTGACAGAAGCTTGGTAACCCATCCATATTTTATTAATTGGTCAGTTATGTAAAAAAAATATTGTTATCTTAGTATAACATCAATTGGCTCCAAATACTTAATTTGTAGTAGGTTATAAAAACAACTAATTTAATTTTCCATAAGTGTTTTATTTCTTTTCATCAGAATCACCAAAAACATAAAATTTAATATTCTTAACCAAACTTTGTTGATACAATTTTACAGACATTTATCAATCTATAACAAAAGAAATCATGTTCAATAAAAATAGTTTTGAGCATTTTATGAAACCAAGATAGGTCTTGTATGAAACTAAGAAATACAGTATTATCAATGCTGAGGTTTAAGTTATAATACAGCTTAATGGGTTGAAACCTATTTATGTTCATTTCTAAATTTACAATTAAATGAACCTAAATCCTCTTAGAATGAGACACATAATAGAAATTAACAGATACAATTAAATTGAATAGTTTGATTTTTTTTTTAATGTTTAACTCACAGTTAAAAGAATTATTACTATTACATGTTACAAGACCATTTATTTTTTTTCTTTACAGTCACAAAGTGAAAATTATATATTAAAGTATATAATGTAATATATCTGTATTTTGAATATTTTTACATTCATAACTCCTAAAAAGCACATCAGCAAAGACGAACATACAAATGCTACATAAACAGACATCTTCATGAATTTGTTTTGTACCAAAATTTTTTTTGCGTTTTTCACATGTATTTTTAAAATCTAATTTTATATTTCAATTAGAATAACTTATAAATTAACAATTAAGTTCTTAAAGCTCTCTTCTCCAAGGACGAGATATTAAAAAATCTAACAATTTTTGTATTTTCCAATGTTAATCTTAGGATAAAAAATTAATACATATTAAGAATATTTTTGAAATAATTTAGCTTATGTGGTTGAGATATATATTCAAAAACATTGTATGTGTTTTATGAAAACTCAACTTACATATAAAAAAAACAAAACTCCTTTATTTCAGATGTGATGAAAGTGATAAGTTAAGATAAAAATATTTATGTTAATGTAATTTAGTGTTTCACATAAAACTATCTTTGATTAATCTTATAAATACAAATAACCATGTTTTATGGACATATATAAAAACATTTAAAATTAAATATGTTTATTATATATTTTTTTAACTCAAATTAAAACTAGTGACAGTTACAAGAAGAATTTATTTATTTCTATTTTTACATGTCACATCCATTATATACCAAAGTAGCAGTCACAAATTAGGCAGGTCTGTGATTTTGCAATATTGCCAAATATAGGCTAAAGTGTTCAAAAATACCTATTCTATTGCACAGTCTGACAACAGTGTGCATACATACTACCATGTGAAAACCTCAGCTTATTTACTGTGTGTTGATTTTCATTTGTTTTTTGTCATTAACCAAAATTTAATCTTATGGATTTTTTACATTCAATTTTATTACTTTAACAGTTAAGGCCAAAGCACACAGCAACAGACGAACGGAGGAAAAATCACTCACCATGTGATTAAATGTAAACATCTGCATGGTGACGTCGTCAGACATACGGACGGACGTCTGTGTGCTTTGAAACATCTAATAACACTGGGAGCGATTTTTTCTCTGTGCGTCTGTTGCTGTGTGCGTCAGCCTTTAACAGTAATTTTGAAAATATAAACTAAACTGGGAAGTCAATCTACTTTTTCACAAAGCTCAATTCTGAGGATTGAGAATATAAGAAATTGAAGTAGATTTTTGGTTGACCAATAATTAATTATAAATTATACTCGTACAATTCAAAAATCTCTGTTTTGAATTTCAAAACTAACTTTGACAAATACCACAAAACAAAAGACTTAAGGGGATATAAATTGTATAACAACATTTATGTTAAGGAGTCTAACTCATTATGTATCATTCATTAAAAGTAGTGTAAGGAGAACTTCCCTGATTCCACCTCAGAATGTGTGATAGCTTCCAAGTTCTGAGACCTTGAAACGATATATCGTTGTTATTTTCTGTTAACTTGTTTCCATTTAAAACTATCTTTACTCATTACAAAAACAAAATAACCAATTAAACGAGCATGTATTATGTTAAGTACATATTATTTAAAAGCTTCAACATATAAAAAATTAAATAGACAATTTGTTTTAAATTTACTACTTGGAGATAAAACCTTAAAAAGGTTTACCAAGTAATAAAGCACTAGGTTTAAATTGTGTAAATTTCATGATACACAATACAGGTGATTTGCACTTTTGAAATAAAGCCTTAACCCACGGATGGTTGAGGGGTGAAATAACTTTTTCACAATGAAATGAAATATACTTTCCATTTTAAGTTCCTACAAAAAATGAGTTTGTAATATATCATCCTGAAACTAAGAGTGTCACCTGTTGTTTGGGGTGTCAGTAGTTGGAAGAATAAGGGAGGTTAAGTGACCTTCAGCCTGTCTCGCACCTTTATTTTCATTTTGAGTTACATTGCAGCAAGCACAACTATAAAAGCCTTTAAGGCCTCGTAATATAGTAATAAATTATGTGCTTTGTAAAAACTACATTAAATCACATCACATTACATTATGTGTTGTTGTTATAATACAATGAGTATTAGCAAAATGTATTTTAATAGTGTCCAGTGTATTAAATGATTAATTAAAAATAGTTAAATTAATTCATTAAATTGAACTAAAAAATTATTTTTAGATTTTTTTTATTATTTTACTGTGAAATTTGTTATTTTTAGTTTTGTATAAAGTGTGTCCATATGTATACCATAAAACTCTGGTAAATGGTTTAATGGGTCAAAATAAACAGATAATCACAGATAACATTTTTTCGAAAATCGCTCGTTTACCAGATATCTGACATTTTGTATTTTTTACAAAATAATTTACATCTCAATAACGGTTTGACCGATTGGGTTCATACTCGGTATGAACAGCTTAGTTTGATTATACATTTCAAAATGGCTGCCATTTTGAAATTTTAAATAAAAATTACTAGAAAACTGTAACCTTTCACAAAAAACGTCAAGAATGCTTTATAGTAGCCATTTTCATTACAAATCGAGTGGTGTAGCTGTAAAAACAATCGGACAAAGGATACCACCACTGTTGAATTTTGTTTTAAAAAATACTGTAGGTCTCTTCTACCCTCACACATCTTTGTCAAATACTGAAAAGTATAATTCAATCAAAATGTATAGTTTCAAAAATTTGTTTGTTAAAGTTATTTCCAGTACATTTCCTCTTTAATATAAAATAATAATAAAATAAAAGTTCTCCTAAAAATAATATTGCTACCAATAGTTTTGCTAATTTATTTCTTATAGATGTGAATCTAACAATATATTAGCATTCAATATCAATTACTTTAACTAGGGCATTACCAAATCAAAAATACAAATACACTAAACATTTTACATATAATTTCGATTTATTTGGTCTTGAAAATGAAAATAAAAGTAAAATTATGTTCATGGTCCCCACAATTACTTTAAAGAGGTTTTCTCAGCATCCCTGACCACCAGAGTTATCATGTCATGGTATATACCCTTGACTCATAGTGGAGAACAGAACCTCATTTATCAATTTTTTAAACTTTCTACATCCCTCTAACACTTACAATTTGTTTAACTGGCTGTTGGTCGAATGGTGAGCGCTCATTCATATTAAAGAGACTAAATACGTTATAAGTTATGATTGTATTATTTATTTTTGTTCTTCTAAGTATTTTATTTTAAGGGCTAACTTTGTAATCAAATTTTTGATAAAACTGCAAAATATTTATTTCTTATAAGTTTAAAAGATATGTATTTTTACTCTTAGTAATTTATATTACAACTTCAACTATATTGTAATTATTGTAAATGAAGTGATGAAAATTAAACATATTTTTTATTCAGAAAACCGATAACTGAATAAAAACGTGGTTATGAGAAAATAAAATAAAAAAATACCAAGTGAAAAACGCTAGTTTTTCATTTTTCATTACTGACCAGCTCAAACTGGTGCTCACTCTTTGACCAACAGTGCTCTTTCAGGAGGTTTTAGGAGGCTGCAGGAGGTTGAGATAGGTTCAATAATTCAACCCTTTGACGAATACAGACTATTACCCAGTTGATGTACTATTACCCAAGTGATGTACTGGTACATCATTTCACATCATGGCCCAAAGAAGTAACAACAACAACAACATATCGATGCATTTTGTTACAACTTGAATCACCTTTTGTATTTTTTCGTTCTGAACAATGGCAAGGAGTATATAATAGCCCATCTGTGATGTACCAGTACTCCATTACTCCTGAAAAGGTTAATGATCATTCCAAAAAAAATTTCTTTTACGAAATTTCCAGTAACATGTGAACCATAAATGATTATCAAACTTTTAACACATTAGAACGATTTTTTAAGACGTATAGTCTTAAAATCTTACATCTATAAATTAACCATTGAACTTCATAAATGCAATTCTAAGATTGTTTCACTTAACCTAACCTAACACTAACTTGGTAAAGGATCACAGAACCCTATTTCCATAGGGACTGTGATGCCATAGAATTTTAGTTTTCACAGACACATCACAAAAATACCCTATTTCCATAGGAGTTGTGATGCTGAAGCCCTTAGAGTAAATGATAAGAGCATTTTAAGATCACATTTTATTATGTCTATACAAAATTATAGAACATATAGTAGGAAAATAAGACTGCAGGAGCAATCATATTTATAAAATGTAGACTCTTTTTAAAAATTTAGTTTATAGAAGTATACTCCAAAGCCAAAGCAATCACAGTGATATTGTTGCCGAAAAAGTGTGTTAGTGAATTTCATTAGTAGGCAACTAAAGATTAAAAACAAACAATTGTTTTTTATTATTATCTCAGAGCAATGAATGAGTTTATGTTTGAATAAACTAGTAGAAACTAGTTTTACGATTAGCTACATTGTGTGTTTCATTTTCCTAATTCCTCAACACAATAATGATAGATTTATGATAATTTTCTTATATTTTACACCAACACTTTATAACTCGTTCATGAAAAGTAAACACTAGATAAGTTGTGTTTTGTTTGAACTTAATAAAAATTTCTTTATATTTTAGCATCACTAATTAAGTTGAATCAATTCTAAAAGAGTAAAAACTAACTCATCAAAATAAAAGTGTCATCCATTTTAAATATTCCTTTAATTTTGTTGAATAAATTTATTTCCATGTATAAAATGTTGAGTACTCTCATTCTAATATTCCATAACAAATCATAATATCCATCCATGACATTATAAACATATATATTAGTTCTCATTAAAACTATTATAATATTGTTGAACAGCCTTAAAATCATGAGCTTTACAACATAGTAACAAAATAAAATTCTGTACATGATTGGTATACAAAGTACAGAAATTTACACACACGGCTTTGAATGTACATCTCACATTTATACACTCAAACATATACACAATTAACATTTACAAAAAATGAGATATCACACAGCCATCTTGAATGGACCGCAGACAGTTGTCAAGATAAACCATATTTTATCAGCTTTACCTTAATTTTCACACAATTTATTATGCGATTTAACACTAGTATATGACACAAAGAAAGAATATGGTATCTTTGTTATTAAATGTACTAAACCAGTTATATTTCCTATTATCATACAATGAAAACAGTACACTGTGATTTGCTGATATTGGCTCAACTTTTTCAAAACAAAAACACTGTCTTTCATTTTAGGAAGTACCCTCTATTAACAAAGCAGACATTCTCAATAAAACCCATCTGTTCAAGGATTATCTTTTCATTTTATGTGTGAAGTGGACCTTTGCCATAGCGCTAAGAGCTAAATAACTTAATATTCGAGGATTATTTTTTCTTTAAGGCGAGTATCAATTTACTAACAAAAATACCATATTTCAAACTACAAACAAAAGATCAAAGAAATCAAGACTTTCCATAAAATACTGAATGATCCATGAAAAATTAAATACAGATTTAGTCTAACAATATTAAATAACTTGTGACATCAGTATAAAAATTTACTTACATTAACAGAGAAATCTGAAATCCAAAATAGCTCATAACTGTTAATAAAAAAAATATTTAGTTTTTCATTCTTTAGTTGAACAAGCTACATAATCGCAAGTAGTTGTAATAAGAAACAAATTCTTACAGCAAAAATAATCCAGGTCAAAAACTTCTTGAACACCAATGAATATTTGACTTGATATGTTACAACCCAGCACAGTACGTCACCACCACAATTATCACTTGTGGCAGCAAAATGTTCATATTACGACTGTTGTGTGTCCTTTAATGCTACTGAACAATCAGTTTTTTGTACTCACACTTCGAAAAACCCTCCAAGATATTTGTAAATAAACAATACACATTTAAAGATAACAACACTTAAATATGTACCTATTTACAATACAACCATGCAACTTATAACTAAGGAAAACTCAACAGTAGGAGATCAGGATTTAAGTCATGTGAGATTAAAATGTGCAGGGAAATGTGATGAATTGATTTGAACATAAATATTTTTGTTTTAATTGATATAATTTCCATCACGTGTTACGACAACAATTAACAATTTTTGCTGAACCCGTTAGTGTCCTTTAACTAAAGCATATTATTGAACATCTTATTTCCTTGTTTATTCAAAACTTCCTGACCACCTCAAAAATCCGCACCTTTGCAGTTTTATCACCTACAAAAAAAAAGTTAACCTTTGGTTATCAACAATTGGTAGGAATGAAGTGAAAAAATATTTCTCCTCGCAGTATAGATGATATTGGTGCGTGACAGGTGAGTGTGTGTGTAAGTGTGTGTGTGTGTGTGTGTGTGTGTGTGTGTGTGTGTGTGTGTGTGTGTGTGTGTGTGTGTGTGTGTGTGTGTGTGTGTGTGTGTGTGTGTGCGTGTGTGTGTGTGTGTGTGTGTGTGTGTGTGCGTGCGTGTGTGTGTGTATGCGTGTGTGTGTGTGTGTGTGTGCGTGTGTGTATGTGTGTGTGTGTGTGTGTTTGTATGGGTGCGCGTGTAGTGTTTCTGTTTGAATTATTCTCCAATCATCCGACATGACTTCTAACCCTAAAAATTAAATATTTTGTACAAATATTTGTATCATGATATTTGGCAGTTGCTGAGACACATTGTATAAAAAACTTCCATTTTATATTTTATACAATACATACATGTACAAATATACATATGAAAACATATCAAAAACAAGGCTCCTTCAAATCAATGTTCCAATAATGGTAATAACTGCTTGGCTGGGGACAATGATTACGCAAACAGACCTTGTCTGACGATTCATAACTTGTCTATAATCAGGCAATAATCACAATCCTTGTATGTTCCATTTTTTTAGTAAAAAAATCTTTATAATAATTGAAGCACAAAAATTTAGATGAAAGTTTGGTAAAAGCTTTAGAAAATTATAATTTTATTTCTCAATTATTAAGCTTAATTTAAACAATATCAGATTTGTTTGTGTAGCTAAATACATGTCAATTGATATGAGTGTGCCATCTGGTAACTATTGGAGTTACTAAAAAAATTAATTTGTTATACTAACCCGGAATTTTTCTTATTTAACGTGGTGATTTTGAGATATTGCATGATGTATTCCGGAATGGCGCTTAGAGGGACTTAAACTATCACAATTTCAACAAAACTCTAAACATAGGAGTATTTATATTAGTAGTGTATAAAATGAATACTAAAAAGAAATACTAAAACCCTGCTATTAACACGTTGCGTGCGGACCACTCGGATCCAAGTGGTACTGGTCTCGGCGTGCAGAGCGGACCACTCGGATCCGAGTGGTGACATTTAGTTAAAATCGAGATGGTGGATCTGGCAATGTAGATTTTGCTGCCACCTGTTGGGATCTGAGAGAACTACGATCAGCTTTGTTATAAAATAGTATTTATTTATGTATGAGTCACTTGGAATTTTCCTATGGGTTGATTTTAAACAACACTGGTCACTCTGCGCTAGGAACAGGGATAATATTTCTACATAAAATCTGTACTTGTCTAATAATTAAAATGTATATGTATTGGATTTTAAAAATTTAGAGATATACTATTTCAATATCACCATGTTAAACAAAATTTTAAAAAACACCAAAGCTGTTCCAGTTTAAATTCAAACCAAGCAGATGACACGCCTATATCAATAATCCATGTGTGAAGCTCATCAACTAAATACATTTTCACCATTTTCCTTTTATTTATATATACAATTTCACAGGTAAATTTTATCACCAACAATCAATCGTAGTTTGGGAGCGTTGTTTTGAAAAAGCCTAGTTCTTTAAAACTTAAAACTACTAAGGCCTACTCAAATTTATAAGGAAGATAAAATCACAATACTAAATTTGATTCACTTAAAACAATAGTTTTCGACGGATTTAGTCAGATATAACATGAAAAAGTAAACAAGTTTAGCTCATGTACTATGAGTACTAACTTGAATATTCTGCGACTTCATCAACTTTCATCAATTGTGTGAAACTAATGTTTTGATTTATTATAAAGAAAAGTCTACGAAGTATATTAATTATCATCAGCAACAAATGTGATTGAAAAATCCTGAGAACATACAATTTTTAGATAATTTACAATAATTAAAATTGATTATTCTTAACTCACTCTTAAAGTAATGAATAATTTTAAACCTTAATATAAATCTACCTTACCATAACCACAGCAATGAAGGAGTCTAATATCAATATACCAGTTCAGATAGAAACTAAGAAATATTTTTTTTCACTTTACATTTTTGTCAACAAATAAAATAAAAATCTTAAATCTTAGATTATATTACTATCTCTAAAATTATTGTATTATTTGGTCTGCAGTACATCCAATATACCGTATCACTCCCAGATTCAAATCCCAAATAATTTTCCAGTTTATTACAAATGAAAATCTATCCAGTTATCATTAAATAGTCAATAACTATAGCCTAAAATATTTAGACTAATAAGTTTGTTAAAGTAACATAATTATCACACCAACATTATTGGACTTTTTATGATTGAATAAATTCAAAAACCTAACCTCAGACCCTAATTGAACGAAGGACCAAATGGTTTCAACTTTCATCACATTTCAACATGCTATGCACAGGTACTTATTTTTATATTAAAAATAAACATAAGAAAACATAAATATTAATATATATAAATTATCAACATCATACATGCGAGTGATCAGATGTACAATAAAATAATCTACTGATATACTATAGCCAGTCTAAAAATACTTTATAATAAAACTAGAATAAAAATTTTAATTTCAAACATATTGTATCTATAGAAGATCAGAAAAACCTTAATTGATAGGAAATGCCCCGAGTAGTCTTGATTAGATTATCTCAAAAGAGCTTTAAAAATACTTTCAATATATAAAAGTATCAAAGATGGTATAATTAGTGTCGATGTTGCGACATATTACTCTGTTTCAATGGGAATTTCATGAAAGACTAGCATGCGGTTGGTATGACTGCACCCCATCAGTTGTGCTGTAGAGGGGGACAAAACTGAGGTGCCAACTTCACATGTTGTTTACCTGTAAATATGAAACAACTAACATTACAGATTGTAAACAGACAGGGTGTCCAAAATATATACAAAGAGCATTTTAAAAAAAAGTTTGCTATGTTGCCTAGAGAGAATGCAGTGGTGCTGAGAGAAATCTGACAACAAAGTCTTACTCATCAGCTCTCCCTCTCAGCTCTCTATCTCCATGACTAAATCATGGCTGAGGGTCCATTACGGATGGCTGAGGGCTCCATTACGGATGGCTGTCAGGCCGCCACTGTTCAATGTAGGCTTGAGTGGTGGTTATAGAGAGAGAAAGATCTCATAAGCAAGACAGTGTTGCCAGATTTTTAAAATGTCCCTTGTACAAGAGGGATCAGATTCTTTCAAGTATGGAATTTCGGAAAATTGTAAAAAAAACCTTCAGACAGTTTCAAATTATTCTGTTTCTTTCTCTGGTTACCTCTTTATTATTTAGTGTCATTTGTAAATTAAATTAGACCCTTCCACATATGTTAATAACAATTAATTATACCACAATTACTCTATACGATATTGAACTATCTTACAATACCAAACCATAAAATAACCGTCCTGGAAAATCCTACATCTACCTACAAATGCACAATCACTGGCCATATAATTTATTATTCCACGTGAAATATTGAAATGAAATAATTATTTTCCTTTCAAACATACACAAAATTGTACTCTTAAATTGCAGGATATGATATTGCATCAAGCGATCACGAATCAGTGTCATTTTGACACCACCTGGTCTAGTGTCAGGTTGTAAGGAGCTAAACCGATTGGTTATTGACAAACCAAAAGCCAGTTTAGATTCATACTATATAAAATTAAAATGCCCTCTTTTTATTGATACCAGATACTATATAATTCAGAAAAGTAATAAAATAGAATATTCTTCAAAAAAAGGCTTGCATAAATAGATACTAGACAGAAAAATAGACTCTGCAGTGTATTTTACCACTCAGAGGGTTAAAGGAATTTTTCGAGTGAGAATGCAGCAGGAACTATTTTTTTCTTGTATTATAAATATCTTTATTTAAAAGGTACCTGAAAAAAGAATTGTACTATTTTATTTACATTATTATTAAAGACTAATTTTGATACCATTCTTGTACTGTTTGTGCACATTATGAATCTTATGAGTATAGCTATTAAAATATGGACTTTCAAACTCACGTCTATTTTGTTCATTTGAGTCAAGATCCAAATAGACACGGCCAAATTCAAGTAGATGATTGACCTGTAAATAGAAATTTGATAATAGATTAATTTGTTTATTCTTTATGAGCCGTTTGAGGATTTTACTGGCCAGAGAGAGACATTTAAAATTTAGTTACAAATCCTATTGTATTTTGTGCTGTTTTTAAAATAAAACTTCTGCTTGTCATTTAAGAAACATTACTCTTTTCTAACATTATTTTACATTATAGAACTAAATTATTTTAACATTATTGATAACAATTAAGCTTAATTCATGAAACATTTTTCAAGTAATTTATTTTGATAAATAAGTAGGCTATTAAGACCAACAAATATTAACTGTATCACATGCTCTTGGTTAAAATCACAAAATAATTTACAACAGTTTATGGTTTGTCATTAAACACTATTTTTTATTTAAATAATGTAAAATTGATTTTAGGTTCTCCATTTCTTTTTATTTGTTATTTCATACATGAATTGAACTATAATGCAAATAATAAACATTCTTTCAAAAATTTACAGTATGACTGGTTCAGTAGTTTTGTCGTGTTGTCTGCCCTGTGAATAGGTCTAACAAAAAATTTACATATCACAGTATTGTGTGATATAATATATATTTTTTTTTAATTTAATAACTGTTATATGAATTTCGATACATAGGCCTACTGTATGAAGGTTAAATTTAAGTTATACGATTTTATGTGTTATCTACTTCCTATATTTTAGTAAATAGTAATTCTGTTTGGATATCTAATACTGTTCATTTTGAGTGTTTCTATAACTAAATAATTCATCTTACTTGTGTAATTTAGTTCTACTTTCCATTTTATTTCTATGATACAGAAATAAAAATTGGGTAAATACATACAGTAATGTACTGTATTTTATTTTGTAATACTGTTAATTCGTAATATAAAGGCTGGACGCCGACCCGAAAAGTATTAGTAATAACTTTTTTTGGCAAGTAGTGAATAGAATGCAAAAGCTAAAAGATCAGCTGTTTCATTTATTTTCATTGTTATTTTTACCGATAATGTTTAGTGTGACTCTTTTAACACAAATAGCAAAAACTCTCTATTAGCAACTCGCAGTTACAGTGAAAATGGCTTGATTTTAATTCAGTCGGGAATCGGTTCAAACAATAACAAGTATTGTTATTTTTTCAACAAATATTATTATTCATTATAGTTATTTATTATTAACTAGTTTGAGTTGACAAGACGAACCTGACGAAGAGCTGTAGAGAGTTCTACAGGTTTGGGAACAGCTGAAGGGTCCGGAGAGGAAGGGTATGCGCCCCAGGTGACCGAGGGCTTGGACGGAGGTTTCAAAAACTCCGCTGGCGGCAACAATGTCATCTCAGGTTCAGGGGCAGGCCACGGCTGGAAATACATACATTCCATATCAGTTTACTTTGCACTCATTACTTAGTTTAACCCCTTGACGGATTTGCAGGCATATGTCAGCCAAAAAGTGATAAGTGGGCCTCTGACATGATATATTGTTCTTCAATTATACATCACCATAGTTTGTTAGTTCACCATGCACTCAATACATTAGCATTCACTTATTAACTGTTTCCTTATGCCTTTGTTTTGGTAGCGACATTCTAGATGACTCAAGAACCGAAATAGCTGCACATTGTTTGTTTCCATCTCGCAACCGGCAAGATTCATTACCGTTATGTTTGTTTATCGGTCTTTAGGTGTATTGTTAGTTTATTTGCGTTTATAAGTATAGTGTATTATTATTTATTGTTTATTCTTAAACCTATTTTCCTTGACATAAACAACATTTTGTACTTTTGGGTCAGTTGAGATAAAAAAAAGGAATCGTTAAGGGGAAGCTGAAATACAACCCATTAAAATTCTCAAGTTTTGTCCCTTTGACCTTTTTAATACTAGAAGGGCGCGTCAACTTTCATTACACCAAGAGGCGCATGGGCTAAAATCGACCGCCGTACAATGTTTCAGACTTTGACCATATTTTCAAAATTTGTTGAGGCTTATGAAATAAAGACATTAATTCAAATCAAACCATATGTAAATGGAAATGAAAGTAACATTTTACAAAATAATTTAACTGTGTTAAATAAAAAAATAATCAAACAAATCAAGGCACATGGCCTAAAATTGCAAATTGCGCGAATTACAGGATGTGTGGCCTAAAAATGACCACATCCCTAAAACCACACTCTGGCCAGGACAAGGGTTTGGACGAAACTGGCTTGTAGAGTGGTGTCAGTAGAGGTAGTATGTAGTCAGTAGTATGTGATTAATAAGTACTTTTGGATGGTGAGGCCTAACGTACCGTCTACGGCTGAGAAAAACTAAAACTAGGTTTTTATGCGGTAATTTTTGCGCCGCACGCCCTTTCTAAGGTTAATATCAGCATTGTTACAACATACCTTTGGTTGACTGTACATTTGTATGTCATTTGCGCCATTTTTAATGGCCACTGACTCCTGCATCTTCTTTAACGGATCGAGTAAGGCAGACTCACAAGCTAGATCACCAACAGCCCCATTAATCTGAAATCATTACAAAATATTACATAAACGCACACTGAAACATCTGAATCACTTTAATGTTGTTTCTACTCACAGTAAAGACTCAATACTCAAAATGGAAATCCACCTACCTTGGTTTTACTAACAGTGGCTATCACTTCCTCTTTGTTCAGTTTCAGTTGGCTGTGATAACTTAGTTTCTTGATCCCCGTTTTCTCAATTTCAACATCACTTGGTACGATAATTGGCTGACCTTCTGCATTGGTTACAATCTGAAAGAGTGAAAATGGATTAGAGAAAATAAGAAATCCATAAGAAAATAATTTCTCATAATCCTCTTCCTATAAACACTGTTTTGTTTTTGTGATCCTAACTGAATTCTGTTCCGCTAAACAATTAAACATCAAAAACAGTTATGTAAAACAGCAAATTAATGGAATTAAAATTTCCCAGATATTTGACATACCGTAGTAAAAGAAATTCTTCAACAGAGGCTATATGGATGATTAACCAGATAAACTCCCAAAAAATTATCAGTGTTTCTATTAGATGATCGAAATTCAGTTTTATTTTACTCTACAATACAATTTTTAAATTCAAATTTCAAACTGAGTGAACAAATTTGATTTTCATTCACCATTGACACAGGATGTACCTATATTTACAAGGGTAAAATAAAATTGCATCAACTTATTTTTTCTACTTTAATCTTTACCTTTTAAACAGCCTTCCAATTCCCCTGTATTTTTTCAATACGTTAAGGATTTTTTCTACCAATAATAAAGAAGATGCTATATTTATTTACCTTGACCGTGTGCAGTTTCTTCACCAGTTCCAGCAGCTGTGAGCAGCCATAGTCCTCGGGCCGCAGTGTATGTTTGAACTCCCAGATGTAGAGGCACATTAATGTGTCTAGATACAGGCCGGGAGGAAACCGACTCTGCACCAGAGGCAGGACCCGACCAGCCAGCACCTTGAGCCTTTCGGGGATAGTCAACGACACCCGGCGCCCAGTCTCCATCTCACCCGAGATCTGCAACACATCAGCATATGTAAGAAAAAAATATTAAATACAATAAAGTTATTTTCTTTTTTTAATTCAAATGATTCTGTATAATGAATTCAAGTTTCAAGAACAGAATAGCACCACCAAAGTACCTTAGAGGTAATGTGATGGCCCAGTAAGTCAAAACCAGAGGCGAGTGATTCCTGTCACTTCATGAGTTTCTGGCTAGCCCTGCTGGCTAGGTCACCTGCATATGTTACTGACATGCTCCGGTAACTAACTGTATATAATAACACTGCAAAGTCCATGGTGATGGGCAGTTAAGGTTTCTTTTGTTTTATAAAAAAAATACTTTATATATAATTGATAGCTTTTTTAAACCCCAACTGTCCATCACGCTAGGTCAGCGCTGTTAACTAAAGACAGCGAGATACTGTAACAGTGTGAGTCAAATGAGCTAGTCAGAGGTCTCATGAGACCTGATCATGAGACTCATGATCTGATAGGAGTCACCAGCCATGGTTTTGATCCAGCTCCTTTAATATACTGGCCCTCCCCCCTTTCGGTTATTAGCCTTTGTACCTTTAATACTAGCTAAAAATATAAATAGAAAAATACCAGACAAATCTTACAACTAAAGATGCAATATATTTACCAAAACAATGTTGGGGATAGCTTCAAACAGATCTACTAGCTTGTTGAAGCCGTAATCTGAGAGTTTGCACTGGACTCCGAAATGACGGTGATAAGCTGGACAGAACTTGGCAAACTCCATTGTAAAGTTGGCAGTTGTGCTAAGCAGATCCACCACCTTAACAGATTTTAATGTCAGGATAACACCAATGATAGAGATGATTATGTTACAGAATATTAGGAGCAGTTCAGTTACTACATAGATTTTCAATTTCAATTTCAACTTTCTTTATTCAAATTATACAAAAATTTTCTACTTCAGTGTCTGAATAAATAAGCTTACTTACTGGACTGGCCATTCAATACAAATTCGGTACTCGGCCTCATCCACATAGCCTCTCCAGCAGTTGTACCATAACGTTGTAGCTTATTTAACAGTAATTTATGATACACTATCAAACGCCTTTGTCATGTTAAAAAAGACTCCAACATATGATTTCCCTTGTCAAAATTTTCCAATATCTTCTTTATATAGTAAAACAAAGCAGTAAATTCAATGCAATTGATCTGATTTACCTATTCCCGTACTGCTCAATATATAACAGTTTATTGTTTTACAAAATCACCAATTGAAAAGGAGCATACTTTTAGTTTTTGAAAAGGTGTTGAATTAATGGTCCAATTTAATCTGTATGGATCAGTGAAGAATTTATTACCATGAAGGGAGTATTACATTATATCACATTCTGAAATGGCGAAATACCTTGGTATTTTAAGCCAAGTTACAAATGAGAGATTGTGAGTGGAAAATGATTGGCAATCACTTGTAGTCTTGTTACTAACTAATGTCGACATATTCCTTAGAAAGGGCTGTTTAATAATATACCATTAACCAAAAGCACATAAAGGACCTACAGTTTAACATGAGATCCAAACCATATTTTCTCATCTGAATTACAAATTGGTTAATAAAAAGAACTGGTATAAATGTTTTGGATCCATTTGATGTTCGAAAATTCCACTTATTTTGGTTTTAAAAACAAAAACCTGGGAACTAAATATAACATGTTACATATTCTTCTTAAACTAATCCCAATTCCGTAGTCACCTGCAGGCCAAACTGGGTGGTGCGCAGGATCTGCACCGGGGTCTGCGAGGGGCTGTGGGGCAGGGAGACAGAGTCCCCGCTGACGACGGCGCAGCTCGTGGGCACTAGCTCCAGCAGGTCCTCCAGGAAGCATAGCCCGTACTGTGTTGGTTCCAGTGTGTGTCCTGCCGAACATACCAACCTCAACATTAAACGTTGTTGAACATTATGGTTTAATATATTTCCTAATTGCAAGTCTTATCTGCTCACATACAATCTTAGGAATCATAAGATGGTCGTGTTTATTGAGGTCAGAAAGAGAAACACCAGACTTTCATTTCATGTTAACTATGTTTATAATTCTCCACTTGAAATCAAAAAATTCCAAAAAGAGTAATTTTTGTAATATCTTGTAATAGCTTGTAAGATCTTGAATATATTAATGGATATTGAGGGTACTGTGTAAAATGAATTCAAATAACTTCAGGGTAATAACAAGTTATCAAGCTTTTGGATATGTAAGTTTAGTGACACCTGTCATCATCTGAGGGACTAAAGTCCCAAAGCATGTCAGCCATTGAGGGCTTACCAAATTGGTGTGATCGTAACTGTGATCAAGAGATCCAGGTATCTTGTTGATGCATCTGCTTGAGTCCTCCTCCACCATGTGCCTTAATGTGAAAGACTTCACATCATGTAGGATTAGTCTCAGCAAAGCTGGCTAGGCCACCGGAAATATGGGATTCATATGTTGTGAAAAGGCAGGATAGGGTCAGTCTACTTAATTCTCAGAGAACTAAAAAAGAGCCTCTAGAAAATCCACATCCGTGCCATGAAATTTAACAGTTCAAGAGAATTCAACAGAATCTCCCCACACAAGAATCTACCTCGACTTTTCATTTGAAAATTCACGTCCTAGGAGAATATTGTACATCCTCACAACCGTCGAACCCCAAGAGTAAGCTGAGTACGCTAAATAAGCATCATTCTCCCAGGTGGACAGTAAAGAGATACGCCACTCAGTCGGGAGTCAATCAACTCTCCAGCAGAGAAAATATGATAAATTAGCCTGACATAACAGATAGCCAAAGATCTTGCCAGTAATTGAACAAATTGCTTCTTTATAATGAGTCACTTACCCAGGGTGGTGAGCCAGGGCTGCGGCAGCTCGGTCAGTCTAAGCCTCTTGCCAGGCACGCTCTGCAGCACTTTGGTCAGGTCGGAGGTGAACCGCTGCATTTGCGCAGCATGTGTCAATGTCACCACTCTCATGGCTCCCTCTCCCATCACCTGGTTGTACATCATCATAATGACCACAATATAACTTAGGAAACAAACTATTTTTTTCTATTATGTGTGATAGTGAGAAGGGTTTCCTTATGGATGATGGATGAAAAGCCTGTTTTTAGATTATAAAAAATATAGGTTAAAGAAGTATATATTACCCAAAGTTATATTGGACGAGTCTAATATTAAAAATCCTTTATATTTAATTTATAAACAAAAAATAACTTAGATCATTGGTACAGGGGGTGTCTACAGGAAATGTTTTCAATTCCTTGAATAAGCTGTCCTCATAACCATCAAATGAAGTCATTTATGTTACAAATTAATTCTACCAAAGCTTTGTGTTTTGCCTTTGTTTGCAAAATCGCTATTTGATTTCTAGTATCAACAACATTTGTTCTTAGATACTGATAGGTAATATAGGTAGTATACGTAATCAATCGTCACATCAATATCGCTAACAGTCAAAGACAATCAGTTAAAAAATAATTAAAAATTATATTTAAACATATTGTTTTTACTGTAGAAATAAAATCTACCCAATAATGTTGAATATGGTTTTTAACTAATATCTAAAATTTTAACTCATTTTTGTTTATCCACAGCAGTTTTCCGCTTGATATCAAAGAGCAGAATTTTAATCAAATATACATTTATTTTAAAAACTAAAGACAAGTACAGCAGTCAAACTTATACCAAATCCCATCCTGACCTGAACTACGTCGGGTAATTTTTGAAGCAGCTGGATGAGTTTGGAGCAACCGTAGTCCGCCATGCGGCAGGACCGACCGAACACTCGGTTGTATACAGCAGTCACTTGGTCAAACGCCAGCTGACACTTGGCCTGGTTCTTCAGCAAAGCCTGAATGTCATTGGAAAACTGGGCAAGAGCCTGAGCTTGTCCAGCCTGAGCTTGTGGAGCTGCAAATCAAATTAAGGTTAAAAAGTGAGTCTGAAGAATTTTTAGTGTAGTGGGAAAAACAGAAGGTCAACTAAGATCATCCATAAATTTAAAATCCATTATTTTAGACCCAAACTGTGCTAATAGACCACTATAATAATGTATTTAGTTCACATATAGGTTTGTCCACTACTTGTTTTTCCTGAATGGCATCAAGTGTTCCTGCAGAGACCATTTTGGGCTCATTAGAAATATAAAACACGACACACACATTGTCATATAAAAACGAACAATGATAAAATAGTGACGGGGCGTCTGTAAGCTTACTTTTTACTTGATCACAGTCATTGCTGGAGATGAACACAAAAGTTTGAAAATTAGTTTGCCAAAAAGCGATGATAGTAAGTCGGACTGTAAAAATCGAATCTATTGTGATGTACTGTGAGTGTAGCTAGACATCACCCTACGCTATCTAGAGCAATAGTGTACATCAGAATTTTCTATGTTTATAAGACGATGACGCACCTTTGCATTGGCTAAAAGGATTTCTTTGTTACGTCATAAGGCGATGACTGAATTATTATGTTCCAAAAGTAAGTTATTGTATTTAATTAACATTGTGTACATAGTAATGTATAATCAGTGATACTGTGCTTTGGATTAAAGTGTTTTAAATTTAAACTCAGTAACCTCTTATATTATAATGGGAAAATCCCCATCAGGTAGTTCGGATCAGCCGGAACCTCGGATTACAGGGGTCGGATTACCAGAACTCTGGTGTACTGTGTATAAGGAGAAAGTAAAAAAACATTATTTTTAAACTTTATAGCAACATTACTTATTATTTAGATTTTTTTTACATATTCATACTCACAGGAGGATGTCGGTGAGATGTTGGTGGTCAGTCGGAGGTATTTCCCTCCAGGAGCCTTCACCAGCTCAACGCTCCGGACGCAAGTGACCAGATGTTCCAAGGTGACACTGTGTCCGTCAGATAACATCCCACCGAACTGGGCCTCGTAGCAGTCCCTCAGGCTGGGGAATACAATAATAAGCAAATCATGCCATCTGTGGAGTTCTTAAATACACCAAAAGAATACTAAGCGATTCTTAATTCTTAAGAGAGGACGACATTTTCAATCTCGCAAAGTTTCTATTTTCATTTCCACATGAGCCATTTCCAATCGGAGTCGGAATAGGTAGGTTGAACGTGCCAATTTTATTGGGCCAACGATAATAACTGTGCAGCGTTTTAACAATTTGGAGGTAAATGAGATGGTTGCAATAGTAGTATTATGACAAACTAAATTGAAAAATTTGATGCCTCATATAACGTAGCTTAATGGTGCCCCAATATCTTTCTCTAAATTACTGGTCAAAAACACTGACGTGATTAGGCGGAAGGGGGTGGAATGATGAGAAAAACACTGTAAGATGATGTAGTGTGATCTTGTAGTCTTGTAGTGTGACTAAGACTGACATGTTCCTTAGGCAGGACTGTTAATTAACAGCCCAATTGTAAATTACATCTAAGGGACCTAAAGTTTAATGTGGAATGCAAACCACTTTTGCCTCTAAATTTCAAACTGGTCTAATTATGCGGATGGTAAATATATATACTGAGTTGTGCAAGTTTGAGCTAGTAGGCTAGTAGTACCTTGAGAGAGGGAGTCTGTTGTTGTGAGACGTAACAAGAGCCATGAGCCTGGCGGAGAAGTTACTCAGGCCCACAGTGACGTTGAGCAACGAGCTGTCCATGCTCTGCACACGACTGTGTATCGGACACTGTGCAGTCTCGCTGGCGTCCTGTAACACACAATATCTCAACACCCACTACCAGTTGTGCCAACAAAACAAAACAGTATGTATTATTTACACAATTTTGATTACACTGCAGTAACCATGGGTCTCTTCGTTCACAGTATTCCTTACTAATTATTTTTCCAAATAGCACAAAAAATTTTCGAGTTGGTTTTAAATTAGTTGAATTACTTAGCAATTCCAATACTTTTACTTTATTCTCACAAAATATAGAAGTTAACTTTGACATAAAAGGACATAAAGTTAGCTTTAATTGCAGAAGTGAAAATGAGACTGAAATATTAGCCCACAGTCCCAACATACCAACAATCCCAGTTCATGAACTCAAAGTTGAGTGATGAACTCAAATAAATACATTACTTTATTACAAAGAAGAGTTGATCTACTACTTTTGAAAAATTTCCTAGAAGAAAATGGATTTTCAGCAAGATTCAGCTCAAGTCTATACATCTTAACCCTTTGAACACCAAATATTTCATTGCGTCTCTTCTTAGTGCAAAATTATACAAAAACGTTTTTTTAAGCCAATTATTCTAAACTCAAGACATAGGTTATATACATTTGTTGTAGGTTATAAACAATCACATAACACAAACACCGTCTGCATCTTTTACTCAGCTGACGTGCGAGTATTCTCTCCATTGGCAACCAATAAATGCTGACTGGATTTTGAAACTACGTCATGATATGAGATGGCAAGCAACAAAATTGGATTGCCCTGCCATCTACCATCGATGTAGATAACTAATTTTGACGTTAAATGCCGTTACAGGAATTTGCGAGTATACTCGCTTATGGTGTTGTAAAAGTAAAAGTTTTGAATGGCCAAGGAACTTACCTGATTTAAACCCAAATGAAAAGGTTCCATGATGAGAAGAAAATGAATATATATGCAAGAGACTCTCATCAAATCAATGTCAAAAGGATGTGAATGAAGCACATATTGATTAATAGGGAGCGGTTTGTAAAATTATTAATCAATAAACTGTATTTATTGTAAGAATATTTATCATTTACCTCGTGTTCCAATTAATTTCAGCGGTACTACATTTGTTTTGGCAGGTAACAGAATTTATTTCCAAAAAAAAATAAAATTCATGACAATTATTTACAACAACAATCAAAAGAGGCAATCTAATTTATATACTTCAAACTTACAATTTATTTTCAATTACACAAATATCAGCATTTTTCAATGTTGTTGAGAGGAAAAAAAACATCCATCGAGAGGAAAAAAATAACATTATTCTACTCCAAACATACCATTCAATGTACATCCATCGCAATATCATACAACAAAATATACATTCAGTAAAAACTTACAAAATGAGAGACTGGACATGGGATCACCATTGTCCGGTATATCAGCAATATATTTCTCAATTATTATTTTAAATACAAAAACATTTTTTTAACAAATTTTTAATAAAATAATTCTTGTATATATAACTTAATTGTATGATGCTTTGTGATGGAAACCCTACATTGATTAAATAATCTGTCAATTAAAAGAAATCTAACAAAACAACAAGCAAGCTAATAAATCAATTAAAAACTAATCTTCAGGGTGAGTATATTTTAGGATGGGGAGTGCGGTTCAGAAAAATAAGCTTAGCCGTGAAAGTGTTAAACAATAAAACCCAGCAACTAAATACAATATTTGAAAAAGTGTTCCAAAGTGATAGGAACCAGCAATAACCAATGGTGATTAAGCCACAACTACAACTGGAGGTCAGTTTCAGCCAAGGCTCAGCAAGCGACATGCACACTTTTCACTGCTACTGTTCAGTGTTTATGTTTATAAAAGAAGACGTTCTCATCAGTGTTAAGTGTTGTGTGATATGTGTTGTTTTTTAACAAAAGGGAGCGGCAAAAATGACTGACATATTTTGGGAGCCTATAGATGAGAGGTAGGTGGAGGAAGGTGATGGGGATGGGCAAGGCCATTTTCTTTGCCACAGAGCAGTGGTCTAGAGAGCATCGTGCGTTTGTTGTTTCAGACGTTATTAAAGTGTCTTTATAACTTAAAAAGTTAAAAAACTTATTATAACTATTGCACAAATTTTTATTTGGGTCATAAAAGACAGATGCCATCCCACAACACAAAATTACTGGGGTTAAAAGACTGGGGTGTTTAGAAAAACTGGTTCGGCTCTTAAAAAAAAGACCAAAGGGCCATCTTCGGTCAGTCAGAACACCATAAAACATAGAGCAAGTGAAGTAATCTGTGTTAATCAACTAGCACTGCTCATCGCAAAGGTAAGGTTGATCATTCGTCGTAAAGAAGGTTTGACAATCAGTAAAGCCCTGAGGGTTAAGTTTTTGAAAAATGTCAATTTAGTAACGGTGGAAGTGACAGTCAATGTGTGATCATGTGCATTCACCCATCGATCGATCTGAAATTCTGTAGGGTAGCTGTTTGTCTTCACACTGAGAGGTGAGGGCTGGTCAACACAGCTTGCTTCGCTCGCTCTATGTTTTCCAGCATTGTGACTGACCTTGGCCACCTTTTGGATTTTTCTTTCGAGGGCCCAATGTCCTCAAGTTCTTCAACCACCGTAGTATTGGATCACACCTTTCCTCAACGACCAACATTTAAAAAATGTGTGCGAAACTTCTGCTGAGTGGTAACAACAGAATCTTCATTTTTTTAAATGTTTCAATAACAAACGTACGATGCTCACTAAACTACTGCTAAACAATGTGAATCATTTCAGTTTTCTAGGGCAACTGAAATGTCATCAAGTAGCCTTGAGAACGCAACCCTCTCCGCCACTCGTCTGTCAAACTGTAGGCTCGCAAAAGCCGTTAGTAATTTTTGCCGTTATAACTTGACGTTGTGTTGTCAAGAATGGATTCTGTAGAGCATGGTAAAAAAAACGCAGAGTCTATGAAAAGGACTGCAAGCATCACAATGCAGACAAAAAAACCATCAAAATTTATAAAAAAAAAATGGAACCTAGGCTAGGAAAAAGGCAAGGATCAATTACCTCACATAGTGTTATATAGGTAGTAATAAGACAAAACTTTAGGTTAGACTATTTCCTATCAAAATGTTATAAATGCCATTAGGGTTGATAAACAAAAAAGTGGCAAACTAGTAACTTTAGGAATCAGGCCCTTGGGAAAAATTTAGTTCTTCAGCTTTTTATTTGATTTCTCCAGTGATACTGTTTATTTTAGTGCTCAGCCATACCAAATTGGTGCTTGCCAAAAACTACTCTTGATAGCACAAAATATATCAGTAAGCTACCACGTTCTGTTTGGACAAAAACAACTAAAAAGTGATGAGGTGTTTTGTTTTCATTCTTGTTATGTACGGTAACTCAGAATTAATTAATGCAAGAGGTCATAAAAGGGAACATGCTTGGTTACAGCAAACCATACAAACTGTTTCAATGACTAGTGCAATGTTCGGGTATCTACGAAACTACAATGAACAAATTCCATAGTTCAAAGCTAACAAAGCATGGAGATTTAAGACTACTGTATTTGCAGACAACAACATTAAAACCCTAGTGGATTTACTGTGTTACTGTGTTAATCCTTTACAACAACCTACAAACACAAACCAAGCTATTACCAACCCTTACAAACAAACAATTTAAACACTTACACTGGAAGAAGCCGGAGACGGCGAGCTTTGCGAATATCCATTGGTAAATTGATTACCAGTGTTGATCGGGTGGAAATACTGGTCATTTCTGCGTGGAAGGTTAACAATGGGTGGGGGCGGGATAGAGGTATTTACCACTGACGCGGGAGATACAATTCTCTTGTCTCTCTCCTGCAAACGGAACACCGGTTATGTTGTTTGGTTTAGTTGTTTTAAACCGACTACATGGGGAGAAAGCTACCAAAGTTTTTAGTGTGTTAAAAATTGGATTTTGTTGATTTAAAATTTTAATTTACTTTAAACTGTATTTTTTGAATAGAATTTTTATATCAATTAAAGTTAAAATGGATATACTAAATATCATTTGTTTTATTCATGAAACATTGGATTTCATAAGGGGTACTAGTTAAGAGAAAATGTGCCTAAAACAAAATTGGCGTTGGACATCTATTAAGTAAAATATTTAATACAAAGGTGAGCTGTATCTTTAAGTTTAACCAACTGTACCAAGAAAATTAGCGATCAACATATCACATTGCACTCTTTTCTTCTATTTTCTATGGTGAGAAAACAATGGTTAAAATTTTACACCAACAAAAATCATTCTTTGACAAATTTTCTCTATTTGTATAAAAAAACACAAGTCGTACTTAAATGGGTGATTGCTCAGTTGTAAGAGCAATGTTCACTGTTCAGGTCCAAGTGAAAGTGAAATCAACATCATTTAACCTTTACTGTACTGAGTCACCACTTACTTTGCTTGACACCTTTCAAACAGAAAAATGTATTCTTCGTCACGCCAACTATAGACAAAAGAGGTTGGAATAATCATGCGACATTCCGTTTAAGGAATTTTCCCTACACGCCACTCCTTTAATTCTACATTCTAGGACAATTAGGAGCAAGTTGTCAGCATAGTGTGTACTTCATATAAGTGCTAGCTTTCAAGATCGGATATGCTATGCATACCAGCTACTAGAGGGTAGCTCAGGGGTAACACTCTGGACCAGTAAGTCAACAAAGGTTGCCGACCACTCCTGTCACTATGGAACGGTCATCTCTGCCGAGCCTAACTGACTCACGCTGCTACGGTACCTGGCTATCCTAAACTCACCACACAGGTCTTATGCCCATAGAGATGGCCAGTTGAAGGTTTTTTAAAATAATTCATTACTTCTCAACTACAGTAGAGCATCGAAAATCCGAACCAATTGGTAGATAGTTTGGATTTATATTTGTCCGGATTTTTGAACATAACTTACAAATCTCTTAAACTCATAATTAGGCCTACAGTATTAGTAGTGAAATTCTAGACAACAGTTAAATGAAACAAAATGTTTTTTTATACTTATGTATATTAACCCTCCGATGGATTATTACTCTTGGTGGTTCAGGCTGTTTCCCGGTATTTACAAGCTTATTTTAAAATATCTAAATCAAATTAATTTTTTATCAAAGTATTTACATTACTGTATTATAATACATATTATATTAAATTAGATTATTAAAATGGCGACCATACCACAAGGTAGGTATTTTACGCCAAGTATGAATGAGAGTTTATTGTAAGATGATTGTGGCGCAATCTTGTAGTCTTGTTACTGACTAAGGCTGACATGTTCCTTAGACAGGATTGTTAATTAATAGTCCAACAGCCTATGGCAACTAAGGGACCTACAGGTTAACATGGAATCCGAACCACGACCTCTGAATTATTACGAATTGGTCTAATTATGAGGATGGTCTTTGCGGATTAACGTAGCTTTCAATAGTGTGGACGTTAATCCACACAAGAGAACACTACACCCACCGACCATCGCTCACAACTATCCATAATTCGTTTATGAATATCATTTTATTCATAAAATAATACACTATCTCAGAATATGAAAAAAAATTACCAAGTACTTCTGAAGTTCCCTGGTTCAAAAAAATTGTAAAAATCAAACAATTTTTTGTTATTTTTACTCATATAAAAAAACTAAATGTGACTAAATAAAAGTTTGAAACATACTTTCTGTTTGTTTTTTATACGGAATAAGAAAATACTACATGTTATAAACTTATCTTGAAAAACAGAAAATATATTTATAAAAGGAAATATACACATACACGTTAGGAAGAAACCTCAATCTGAATCACTTTCACTGCTTGGTGATTTGCGTTTTCTACCACCCTTCTTGGGCCTCCATAAATGTCTAATAATTGATAATAATAATTTAATACACTAATATATATAATATTGGTAATAATATACTGTTTATTGTACTGTTTAATTATCAACAATAACCTGGAACTAAACAATTCAATGGGAACGTAAACAAATAGGCCTCACGATCAGCTGTTCGCTCTTCGATTGTTCACTAAAAGGAAGAATGTAACCTGCTGTTTCTAACGATTCCAAATATACTATGTTTGGCAAAAGATTTTAGCGCAAAAAAATCAACAAAAGCAATTGACTACACAAACAAACTTCGCGATCAGCAATTCGTTCTTTATGAGTAATATTTATGTCCAGCCGCAATCTAGCTGTATAGTATGTTCACAAAAAGAAAGAATGAAATCTGAAAATTTTTAGCGAAAAATTTAGGCCTGAAAAAATCAATGATAGCAATTGATGACGCATCGGCAATGAACCACCGCAAATGCGCTAATGATGCCAACGCGTTGTCAATGAACCATCGCCCCCCGATGGTTAAATGTGCATTACTGAAGTTTGTTTCCTGGAAATAATGGAAATGAACAAGGTGTAAGGCTAAATTACCAAGTTAAAAATAGAAACAATCAAGGTCATTCACCTGACTCAGCAGGCCCCTCATCCTCGACCCCGCGCTCCAGCAAAATTTTAAAACATAGTGTTGCAAAAACTTATGGAGTGTTTCAGATTTTTGATGTTCCAGATTGTTGACTCCCAGATTTTTAACGCTCAACTGCACCTTATGGGGCTGACTGAACCACTTGGGAATTGAGGTGACTTTTTTTATACCAATTACCAAACAATAAAATGCTTGAACCCATGATACTAAGCTCCTTAAACCAAACCTCAAAGCCATCTGGCCTGCCAGCCAGCCTAGTTGATCATATTTTAATATCAAAAATGTAGTTCATAGTCAATATACTTACCAGATTGCTCATGCTGTTTCTCAACCAATTTTCAAAAGTTGCATTCTTCACTTTCTCTTCGTCCTTTTCTGCTTCAACTGAATCTAAGGAATGTCTGCCATTTGGGTATCCTGCACAGACGACAACAATGAATTAAAACTACACCTATAACCTATAAAAGTTTGTTAGTCTATGCCAGTTTAGAGTCATCAGTAGGATTTTTGAATTAAAATATATATACTTATTTAAATAGTAATATATTATTTAATTTTATGTATTCATTTTTTAGTTTTGCCACTGCTCCATTATTTACTTTTTCAAATCAGATCACTTTATTCCTCAAAATGTACAAGTTTACGAAGAAATTATTACATCTGTTTTAAGGAGATATTTCCCCATATGGACTATAAATGTGTGTTTGGGGAAATAGTTCAATAACTAGATGGATGATTTAACTTAAGAGTTAAAAAACACCTAATAAAAACCAATCATTTAAGTGGCAGTACAATATTATATACTTAGATTTATATTATATTCTAACCACAAACCACAAATAGGTTGGGTAAATAACTCTTTTGAAATACAAATATAATTCTCAAGAATCCATATCTGCAATTCAAAGCTGAGTAGATAGTTCATCTTCAGACCAAAATTAAAAATAACTCAAATATACAAGATTTCATAAGAACATTACCTCCATTTGCCTTTGTATCAGCTGAAGAAATTCTTCCCTGTCTGCCAAGAATCGGCCGACCACCGTAACACCTCATTGTCTGAGGAATAAAAGAATAATTTAAGTGAAAAGAATAGTTTTTTTTTAATTAATAGCCTGTTTTTTTTGGGTTAACACTGGTTATGAAAATCATAATCGGTTTGAGAGTAGCCTCAGTTGATACCTAGAAGCATCGGTCCACCCTCATCAACTCATCAAGTGAGCACTCGTAAAGTGACTTATGAGCACGTATACGGATCAATATAAATACAGGAACTAATCCATAAAGATTACCGTTGTACGTTGTTAAAAAAGCTTATGAATATAATACACACGCCGCAAACTACGATCAAAGAAATTTGGCATGAAAGTAAGAACATCTAAAACTGAACACATGATTATCGGAAGAAACCGCTTAACAAATGTGACACGGACACGAATAAATGATGAAGCCTATAAAAAGTTACAGTTTAAGTATCTTGATACATTACTTTTATGCCTATTCTCCATAAGTTTAACGTGGGAAAGAGTGTGCAGGTTTCCTGCTCTGAGGAACACTGAAAGTAGGCATTTCTACCATAAAAAATTTTTATTATTTCTTTTGTGACCCGTACTTTTATGTCCTGGAATTTATCCAGAGAACTTATACAGTAGAACCTCAATTAACCGTAACCCTTTAAATCATCAGTCTCTATTAACCGCCACCCCGCTAGCGCAAAAAAAATGTTTCCGCATCAATGCCGAGCCAAATCGTCTGTCGAGGCACTGTGATGAGTAGTACACCTGCACTGTGCATGAGTCATTGGCAGCAAGGGTAGTGACCCAGCTAGTTAATCCCTTACACTGTCTTCTGCATACCACTGCTACTGTTTCAGCTCAGTTCAGTACGGTGCATAGCTTACTACAGTGAACTGAGTGCAGTGCTTACTATTGTTCATTCTTTACCATTTATTGTTGACCGTGCTGTTTATACGTAGTGCTCTTATGTTATGGCTGAGAAACAGAAACATGTGGATTCGACAAAAAACTAGAAATTATTTAAACTAAAAAGCTCAATAGGGAAAAAAACAAAAGAAACTGACGATTATTTTAAAAACTAAATACCGGTAACATATGTATAGTTGATATTTCATTGATTTCTAAACACAATATTTTAAGAAAGTATTATTCACTTGAACTAAGTTGTAGCGGTGATTATTATTACTGTTATTTGTCTATTCGGTTATCTGTCATGGTCCCGGTCCCGAGGGTGATGGTTAACCGAGGTTCTAGTGTATGAAGATTGTACGATACCCTGAGCACAAGAAAATAAGACACGAACAAACTATAAAGATCGTCCAGAAAGTAAAAAACAAAGACAGATACCCAGTTCAGTTCAGTACGGTTCAGATCCCCCATTGAAGAACTCCCCACAGCAATTGCGTGCGTAGCCAACAACACACGTATGGTAAGTTTTTTAAAAGTGCCCCATCCTTGCCTTTCAGTTTGAGTCTCGTTGCTGTGCGGTCTCACCACTTGTATTCTCAGCATTGTAAAATGGCAACACTAATCGAAAATCTTGCCAAATGTGGAGTATGGAGTCTAATCCACTTTTTTAATGCTCAAAACGTTAAGCCTATTGAATTTTATAGACAAATCAACTTAAAGTTGTCTATGGTGAAGATGAGATAATTGAGTCATCAATAAGAAACTGGTTAATCATATTTAACCAAGAAAGGTCTAATGTGTACTGTGGAGATCAGAGTGGGAGGCCATCACTAGTCATGGAAGAACTGAAACATAAAGCTGAAATAAGAAATTCAGGATCACCAACATTTTACTTAGACAACTACGTGACTCTTCCACATATCTCACTTTGACTCCTATATGAGATAGTGACAGATAATCTTGGTTACAAAAAATGTGTGCTCAGTGGGGGCCTAAGATTTTGAGAAACCACAATAAGGCAAAATGAATGGGGCAGTCCTAGCGTTGTTGACACAATATGAGGATCGTATGATTACAGAAAATGAAATATGGGTTGAGTATAAGACTTCAAAAACCAAGCATCACGTAAAATTGTCCTCAAAACCGAAAAAGCAAAAACCATTGTTGCAAACTCGCAAAGTCATGGCAACGGTTTTTGGAACTGAATAGGGTTAATAAAAGTCAATTTACAAGGTACAACAATTTAACGAGGTACAACAATAAACTCCGAATCATGCTGTGAGACCCTTCAACATCTTCTAGGCCATCCAAAACAAAAGACAATGCTGTCGGAATAAGTTTTTTTTTCATTCACGATAATGCCCTCAGCATGAATGCTGCAAGAAGCCATAATTTTGTATCTTTACTGGACGGATAATTTTGTCTGGACGTATGTCAATAAAAATTTGCATGTATATGAAAATTAAAAATTTTTTTATCAATTAACTATTTATAAACTAGCAACATCTGCATTTTGTACAGCAATTAACTGGTTTTTTTTTAAACTTACCATTGAGTAATGACGTTCAATCAAGATAAATAGATTACAGTAGAACCTCGCTAGTCACCTGCAGGACCAGGGGTATGGTCGGAACAACAAAAAGGTCGGATTATCAGAGGAACTCATATATTAACATAAAAACGTACTTAAACTGTATTTCGAAAAAAGAAAGACTGAAATACACAATCTCGATGTCACCTGTTGATGTGTCATCGACAGGTTTCAACTTGAACGGAATTATGAAGTTAAACAAATGCTGTAAATTTCCGCTAGCGTGGTCGGACTAAGCGAGGAGAATGCCGCCGAGGACGAATTAGCGGAAGTCTGTTGTGCCGACGGGCACGGTCGGACCAACCGAGGAGTCGGACCATCAGAGGTCGGACTATCGAGGTTCTACTGTAGTGTCAATGAAAAATGACACTCAAAATCAAATGAAAAAAAATCAATAAAATAAAACAAAATTTACCTGTTTTCTCTGTAAATTTTCTCCTGTCTGTTCAGTGAGTTTGAAATTCACACAGTTTGGAACATTTTCTTGGTTGAATAAAGGTGCTACAGGCAATGGTTTCTTAAATTTTCCATCACCCACACTGAAAACAAATCAGTAAAAAATTTATGAAAAAAATCAGTGCCCACAAAATAAAATACCCCCGTCGCAGGAGACCTGTGTACTCAGCGAATTTCCAAATCAATAATATAATAATAATAATATATGACAAGTTTTATACAAATCTGTCCATAAACATGAGAATTATTAGTCTATTCTTCATAAGATTGAATGGGAAAAAGTGTGCAGGTTTGCTGCTGTGAGGAACACTGAAAGTAGGCGTTTCTACTATAAATAATTTTTATTTTTAACATTTATACCAACTTTCATCAACATCTGTCCATAAATAAAGGAGTTTGCCTATTCCCTATATGATTAACATGGGAAATGAGTATGCAGGTTTGCTGCCATGATAAACACATAAACTATGATTTTTAAGCATAAACGGGTGAGTATCAACAACATAAAGGTAATTACCAAGTTTAATCCAAAAATATTGATTGATATGGGAAATATTAATTTTTTTCTTATCCTTCATAAGATTAACATTGGAGCCCCAAAATACAACGTAGTGTGTTTAGATTTTTTAATATCTCGGTAACCGTTGGAGATAGAGAAAAACTTTAAGAAACTTAATTGTGCAGTTTTTTAAGCTGATTCTAATGGTGAAAGATAAAATTTGAAATTTTTTAAAATTACATGGGAAAATGCAAAAAACCCATTTTTGGAGTACAAAAACCCCCCAAACTACCCTTTCCGATTGACCGATATGTCTGGATTACGAACTCGTCCGAGCTATTGCAGGAATACACGTTTATAACAAATTTGGTCTCGATCGGACCACTTTTACGAGAGTTATCGTGTTCAAAGACACATATATACAGAGTGTTCATTAAAGTCGGGGACAAACTTCAAGGGGTGATGATACTCATCAAAATAAACAAAAAATTTCCAATAAACATATGTGGAAAAATCCTTTGTTTAGCCGCTAGCCGCCATTTTGTGTTTTATACAAAAATCGTTATATATCAAGAACTATTTAAGATACAGAAACCAAACCTTGCAAAAATATTTATTGGCCAAAGAGAAAAATATTCTTAAAGTATCATTTAGTTTGCTAATATATTTTCAAAATGGCAGCGGTTAAAAATCTTCTAACTTAAATAACAAAAAAACCATTAACTTCATAAAATTTTGACAAGAAATAAAAAAGATTGCAATTTTAATTTCAAACCAAAAGGTTTTTTAGTGAACGAAATCCGACCACGGATAAGTGAGAAAATGCACTTTTAAAGTTAGCTTACAGAGCCCATGCGCCGCCGCGGCGTGGGCGTGGCGAAAATGCGGCTGGCACAACAATTAATTCTTTGCCACGGCCGCGCCACGGTGGCTTGTGGGCTAACATTAATCTAATCTGTGTCTAATCTATAATCTAACATTAAAAGTGCGTTTTCTCGCTTATCCGTGGACGGATTTCGTTCACCCAAGTACCGTTCGATTTAAAATTAAAATTACAATCTTTTTTATGACTTGTAAAAATTGTATAAAGTTAAAGGGTTTTTTGTTATTTAAATTAAAAGATTTTCAACCACCGCCATTTTGAAAACATAAAAGCAAAGTTCATGATACTTTGAGAAAATTACTCTCCTTGGCCCGTAATCATGTGTGCAAAGTTTAGTTTTTGTATCTTAAATCGTTCTTGATATATAATGATTTTTGTATAAAATACAAAATGGCGGCTAGCGGCTAAATGAAGGATTTTTCGACATATGTTTATAGGAAATTTTTTGTTTATTTTGATGAGTACTATCACCCCTAGAGGTTTGTCCCCGACTTTAATATATACCCTGTATATATATATATAAATTTTAACGACTATTGTTTTTGGTCTCTGGGCACCTAAAGAAGAAAAAATAATATGGTCCCGGGCTTAAGTCTCGCCATGAGACCTACGGTAATAGCTTCTTCCCTATGGGAAATTCGCTAAAAGTGCTTATTGGAAAAAACAAAGCTTAAAGAAAAGATACCATTTTAAACGGTTGCCGAGAGGTGATATTCTAAAACAACTTTCCTTTTCAATGATGCATTATTCATAAAAATTCATTTGCATCAAACTTAAACAATCGCTTAAACATTTCATTGCAATTACATTATTTTTACTGTTACTGTATTTTTATACTCTATAATGGTTCAACTAAAACTTACCTATTTGTGCCATTAAAGGGAGGAAGGGGCTTGAAAAAACTTGGTGGCCCTTCCATCGTTGTCACACCTCTTCTCTCATCACTTTTGATTCCATTCACAATTGGTCTTTCTAAAAAGCAGAAACCAATAAATTAATGATGTGGAGGTGGGTCAATGGTTTTTTCTTCTCATTGCTGGCTGTCTAACATTGAACTGGTTGAATGTTAAATCCTGATGGATTTTTCGTTTTTAAATTCAAAACAATCTTGAAAACTTCTATATCGTGTTATTAACATGTGATGTATTTGGATGAAATAAATTTTAAATGAAAAGTAAAAAAAAGGATTACCTAATAAAATATAGTAAACTATTAAAGAAGGTACTTACTTGAACTTTTTACAGGTGATAAATCGTTAGTCAGTTTTCGACCATCAACTTCTATAGGATAAGTGACAACTATCTGAGAACCAAACACATCTTCCCCATTCATCCGCTTTTGTGCCCTACAAATATATATAGATCAGTCAGTTGAATTAATTTCTAAATTTTCCTGCTATAGCACATCTAAACATCTTGAGGTTCTGGCTGGCCACCGTCACGATCAAAAGTTTGAATGCTGCTTTGAGGTACAAGCCACATCAGAATGCAAAAAGTAACCAACTTATTTTAATAAATTCTGAATTGGCACACTAAACTGTAATTAATTCTAAAATCCAAATTTCTATCTAAACCTCTGGTAATTTGAAAAAAATGTTATTGAAGTCATTTTAAAATAAAAATTGTACATGTATAACATTTATAAACATATTTTACATAAATCATAGAGTTTACACTTTATTAGAATCGCTTATCAAAATGTTTGGTCACTGATTGTTAATCACTTATTATTTATATTGCTATTTGCTAGACAACGTTTCATTTATAATGAAAATTCCAAAATCCTTCTTATTTTTGAGTATCAAATATTACACACACACACACACACACACACACACATATATATATATATACAAATATCCAATTTCAAATTGAAATTAGGATCCCAAAAAATGTTGGTCCCTGGCCAATGAGGTATTTTGCAGTCTATCCAATAAATACAGGAATTGAGGTAATACAAATTTTAATTTCATCTACATTGATGAATACTCCCCACACATTACAATGCACTTATTCCATCTTCTTTTCCACTCCTCAAAGCACTCTGTTTTTGGTTAACACTGGTTATGAAAATCATGATCGGTTTGAGAGTCGCCTCAGTTGATACCTAGAAGCATCGGTCCACCCTCTTGACTCTTGAAAGTCATTTGCAGTTAGCCTTTAAAGTTTCCTCTAAGTTTCTTTTTTTTAATCATCTCTTCCCTGTGGTTTTTGCATTTTTGGAATAGATAAAAATCGCAGGGAGAAAGGTCTAGTGAATAAGGTGGATGGTCAAGGACGGTAATGGAATTATTGGCCCGAAACTGGTGAACAACCAATGCTGAATGCTCTCAAATCAATTGTGGTCGCGACGTACGCAATCTCTGCATCTAACGCATGAGAACTGCAAGATAGAATGCGGAATTTACTGTTTGATCTTTGGAAAAAAATTCATGATGACAACACCTTTGATATAAAAAAAAACTAAAGTGTTACTTTGATTTTTTATCAGGTTTTTCTAGACTTTGGTTCAAGGATCATATTTTTGTTTTCCACTCATTGCTTTGTAATTTTAATTCGGGTCACAGTCATAAAATCACGATTCATAACCTGTTAAAACCCTTTTTAAACATTCGACATCATTTTCAACAGAATTTTTCCAGTCAATAGCTTATTCAATTCTTCTCAATTTGTGATACGGCATAATCAGCTTGTACGATTTTCACAGATTTTTCTTAAACCCAAATGTTTGGTTAAGATTGAGTGTACTGTTGAATTTGCCAAAACTCAGTTCATCTGCTATCATTTGAACAGTTTTTTGGCTATCAGCAAAGCCAAGAGCCTATACACACGATCAATGTTTTCGTCCACACAGGAGGTTGAAGGAATACACCTGTCAAGTGATGTTTGTTCCCCCTTGAGGATCCACGTCATATTCATATGACATGATGTAATATATTTGATATTTCTTAAAACATTAATAGTAGATTAAACATTTATAATGTTTTTTTACATCTGAAAACATTTAAGTGATTTGACATTACTGAATACCCCCTCTTGAATACCCCTACTTGAATACTGACCTCTATGCTTAATACCCCTGTCGCAGCAGACCTGCGTACTCAGCGTATTTCCAAAGCAATAATATATGACGAAATCTATCAATATTTATCGATAAGTATAAGAAATATTTATCTATTCTCCATAAGTTTAACGTGGGAAAGAGTGTGCAGGTTTCCTGCTCTGAGGAACACTGAAAGTAGGCATTTCTACCATAAAAAATTTTTATTTTGACCATTTATACCAACTTTCATCAACATCTATCTGTCAATAAATAAAGGAGTTTGCCTATTCCCTATATGCTTGACATGGGAAAAGAGTATGCAGGTTAGCTGCCATGAAAAACATAAACTATGATTTTTAAGTACAAATGGATGGATCTCAACCACAAGGTAAATACCAAGTTTAATCCTAAAATATTTATTGATAAGTGAAGTATTAATTTTTCCTTATCATCCGTAAGATTAACATTAGAGCCCCAAAATACAACGTACTGTGTTTAGATTTTTTATATTTTGTAACTTTTAGAGTTAGAGCAAAACTTAAAGAACTTCTTTGTGTGGTTTTTTTAGCTGATTCTAATGGAAAAAATCAAATTTAGAAATTTAAAAATTTCATGAAATATGCATATGAAAAATGCAAAAAACCCCAATTTTTGAGTACAAAATCCCCCAAACTACCCGTTCTCATTGACCGATATCTGGATTACGAACTCGTCCGAGCAAATGTAGGAATACACATCTCTCCCAAATCTGGTCTCGATCGGACCGTTTTTACACCGTTATGACCGAGTTATCTTGTTCATAGACGTATATATTCATCTTCTTATTAAGGACAAGGATGGCTACTATTATAATTGTTACTAAGTAAATAAATATTTGAAACACAGTACCCTTTTTAAAATTTTACTTAAACTTGACGTGTTTCGGACCATAAGGCCACATGTTCACAAGGTACGCTTAACCTAATAGAATACAATTTTATTATATTATTATTAGGTGGCGATGTCCTGTAATCCATCTACTTAGAGGTTACAAATTGTGGTTAGTTGTGAGCGATGGTCGGTGCATGTAGTGTTCTCTAGTGTGGATTAACATCCCCACTATTGAATACTACGTTAATCCGCAAAGACCATCTTCATAATTAGTCCAATTCGTAATTCAGAGGCCATAGTTCGGATTCCATGTTAAAGTGTAGGTCTATTAGTTGCCATCGGCTGTTGGGCTATTAATTAACAGTTCTTTCTAAGGAACACGTCAGCCTTAGTCAGTAACAAGACTACAAGATTGCACCACAATCATCTTACACTCAATCCTCATTCATACTTGGCTTAAAATACCTACATTGTAGTATGGTTGCCATTTCAATGATCTAATCTAATTTTGTTTATTAGGTTGGTACAACGAGAGAGGGGACAGAAGCGTCGGCGTTTCTCGCCTATTCGCTTGGTGACAATGTGATTTAGCGTGCTTAGTGTCCAACTGATCTTCCTGTTAGGGTAACCTAGTGATTTTTGTTGCTGTTTAGTAATTGATTCCTTTGTAATGGTTAATAATGGGTGATTTTCGCTACGTCTGCATCATTGTTTTGAAATATATCATATACACAGATATAAAACACATTCTAAGAGATGTAATTAGTATCAAAGATGTCAAAACAGATTTGAAATATGCTTTTTATCCAGTTATCATAGTAATAAATATATTTAAATAAATCAATGATATTTTCTTCAGAGCATTATCACCGTAAACAATTGTCAACATTTCATTAATGTCTTGAGAGATTCAACAAAATCTTGATTTTGATTCATTGTTCAGTGATTTCATAAATTTTCATTTTCGACAAACAGTAAAAATACAAAAAAACTAGAGCAAACATTACAAGTACAAGGATACGCACAACGTAACATTCCGGCAAATACTGACAGTTCATTAGGCCTCCGGCAGCACTAGAGGCTAGTGAGTGGTGCTTCACTCGGCATAGCAGGTACTAAGCAGCTATAGCAGCTGTATCAGACCAGTTAGCAAACTTATTGAACAGCGTATAAGGACCCCTTTAATAGCTATATTTCTTAAATAAATCTACAAGAAGCTGAAAATTTATACTGCCAGCCAATTATTATATGGAATGTAATGAGTGACCCAAACCATTGAGTGTCTTATAACTAAAAACTTTGCAATTAGTATTTCCAGTTATTTTCTTAGGCATTTGCAATCTTATTTTTCATCATAATTATATAATTAGAAAATAGAAGGAGGGGTAAGGTATTTGAGGTCAGGTTTGGTCCTATATTATGATGATACACTCAGATGTAGGAACTGTATTTAGATTTTTTTTAATAAAAGATGCTGATTTAAAGTCATTAAAACTGTAATAATAATAACAATTTATATAAAGCTAGTAAGTATAGATCGATTTTGGTGGGGTTTTAAATTCTATGTATTTACTGTATCTACTTATTTAAAAGTTTAAAATCCCAATGTACTAAGATGCCTACCTGATGCCGAATTCAAGCGAGGGGAACCGCACAGAAGCCTGTGTCCCCACCACCAGCCCCACCCGGCCCCCACAGTTCTCCGCCAGGCGCTTCAGTCTTGCCCGCACTTTGCCTGGGTCATAGTGGATGGGTAGCCCAGTTACTGTCACCTCTGCCGGCTGAACTACCTGCAACACGAATCATCTCATTACGGCCTTGTCTGAAGTCACAAGGACATCTCCGTATACTCCTAGGGCATGTTTAAGTCTGCCCATTGATTTCACCAATGGATTTATTTAGAGTGAAGTCCGGATTAATGTGGCAGAGTTTGAATCCATATAGCTGAAAATCCAGATAATCTGAAAATATAACAGGTAGATGTCCACGTCGCAAGAAACGTTTGTGAACGGAATCTGCATTTTAGTGCTACAAACTGCATTTAACTACTGCACAACTGTCACTAGCCACGAAAATCACATGTGTTGTTGTTTTAAATTCTATTATAATTAAGTAATTTATAATTAAGTCTGAAAACAAAACAGTACTTTTTATAAATTTTAGGTATGAAATAAAACATTCCGATTCAAAAGGTAAATCTAATTTATTTCATATTAATATCTTGCTCAAGTATTGAATCTAGAAACAGTTTATTTTGTAAAAAAGTCTAATTGTGCTTTGTTTTTTCTGACCGATTTCCACAGAATATCAGCTGCAATACAATCGTCAGAAGTGATCCACTTAACACAAAACACAACAAACGGATGAGCGTATTTTATGTTATGCCATCATTATTTGTAGTACTTGCTTCCGAAATTTTGAAGTTGCTTGAGATGTAACGATGTAAAGAAAATTTTCTCTTTTCTTCCAGGTAATTGTAATTTAACTTTTTTTCTCTCATTGGTTTTCAGAGTTTTGAAAATTTATAATAGCGTTGGTTATTAATTATTAAATTAACAGTTAGTTGGACTTTTCCAACGCGTCTTGAACTACAGTATCAGCCAAAATAAACAGTACTGAAATGGTAATACTTTATTCTACGTATAAATTTTAACAACACATACAAGTCAAAGGAAGCAAAATCGGTTAAACACGGTTAATAACATGTTCAATATGACCCCCGTTCAATTTGAGGTAACACTCGTACCGTTCTTGTAGGTTTTGCACCATTTTCATGAATAGGGGTTGTTCCATTCTCCTAATACACATGGTTATTTTTTCTTTGAGTTGAACGATGGTAGATGAATTACCATCTGTATAAACGAACTCTAGCTAGTTCGTTTATACAGTTCAATGGTTGTTAAGTTTGTATCCTGTAGGGAAAACAACCAATATTTTTTAACATTCTTCTCACTGACGTATTGCTAAATTCAGTTTAAGAGAAGCTCGCATTAGACTGTAACACTTGCTGCAACACTCTTGCGTGGGTTTCATTTGTACAGACAGTAGTTTGGCGACCTGAAAAGCCCTTTCGCTGTGTCAAAACACTACCTGTTCTTCGAAAATTTTCAACAACACAGCATTACTAGGTGGGTTTTTGTGGAAATGTGCCTGTTAACGTAAAGCAGTGTGTGACAAGCTTGGACCACCCGCACATCCATTTCCGTATGAGCGAAAATAATGCTCTACGATAAAAGTTTTTCCTACAGTTGTTAGCACCATGTTAATAAAAACTAACCTCAAATAAGAAAGAAGTAATGAACGCGAAGCCGTGGCAACGATCACCAATTGAATCAGCTTATCGAAAAGACAACTACAGCTGATTCAGTTTCAGTACTGTTTATTTTGGCTGATACTGTATTATAGTGTATAGAGACTTGAATCCATTTTCAGTTAATTAATTTTATATAGGTATTATATGATTAAAGGTATTTTATTCACTATTCATTATCAAGTAACGTTACTGACATGGTAGCTCAGTTATGTGATGGCCCAGTAAGTCAAACACTATTATATCGAAACTAGTGACATGCAATTGCAATCAGATTATAGTGATTACCTCTGGCTAGCTTGCATTTGACTCACACCGCTGTAGGTTCCTCAGTGTCTTAATTCACAGCAAAGACCATAAGCCCGAGGTAATGAGTAGTTAAGGTTTTTTTAATATTTATTTTTATTTACTGTGGATTTATGAAGGAAGGGACTCTGTTGAAGAACCCTTATACATGAGCTGATACTAAATTAAAGGGCTTATTGTTTTAAGAGTATATCACAGTGCACATTGGCTTAAGAGAATAATCTGTGTCAAAGAGGAAATCAACATTGATATCAACTTACCTTAACAGCGCCTCTCAGTGGTAGGCCAGAAACCAATGTACTGTAATTGTACGTCTCACTCGCGCACAACATTAGTGATTCAGAACAATTATCATTATGGACTAGTATCACATGTATTTTTTGCCTGAAACAAAAAAATAATTTAGACACACATTCTCATTGCACAGTAGAGATTAAAACTAGAATTATTTCCTAGACAGGTTAGGAGGCATACGTAATTTGGAGTTACACTTGTTACATTTTCAATTCATTTATTAAGTCGGATTGTGTAAAGTTTTGAAAATAATTATTAGTTTGTTAAAGAACTATGAATAAATTTATGACTTTAACAGCTATGACAATAGACTGAAAGTGTACAATAATTTTGAGCCAGAAATGCATTGGCTGGTTTCCCGATCGCACTAATTCATTAACAAGTACTAAATAATCATCTGGAAGCGCAAGATAATTTTCAGTCAGAGGGGCGACTGCTGGTTTCTTGATCGTTTTATCAAAACAATGACTACTGCTTCTTACTACTCGATGAGGAAAACAAACATTATTTCTTTCTGAAACCATCACATTCCCTGACTTAAAAACGAACGTAGCCTATGAATAAAGTAGAATTACTTAAAATCTTGGTGAAGATTAATTGTGTTAATGTTAATCTTATGGAGAATAAGGAAAAATTAATATTTCACTTATTAACCAATACTTTTGGATAAAACTTTATATTAGCTTCATGTGGTTGAGGTTCATCCATTTATGCTTAAAAATCATAGTTTATGTGTTTATCATGGCAGCAAACCTGCATACTCTTTTCCCATGTTAATCATATGGAGAATGGGCAAACCCCTTTATTTATGAACAGATGTTGATGAAAGTTTGTATAAATGTTAAAAATAAAAATTTTTGATGGTATAAATGCCTACTCTCAGTGTTCCTCACAGCAGCAAACCTGCACACTCTTTGCCATGTTAATCTTATGGAGAATAGGCAAATAATTCTCATGTTAATGGACAGATTTTTTTAAAATCCAAATCAATAATATATTATTGATTTGATTTGGAAATTCGCTGAGTACGCAGGTCTGCTGCGACGGGGGTATTATTGAAATAAAATGATTCCAATAAAATATTTATTTGTATTTAAAGTTTAAAGAATATTTCTTATAAATAGTGGAAATGGGAATGTGAATGAAAATGCTTACAGAAACGAACTAAGGAACCTAATAATCTCTTGCTACCAAGGCCAAACAATAAAAACTTTTTTTTATAAAATCTTATAATTTTCTAGCTCCTAAAATGTTTAAAACTTTTCCAAATGAAATTAAACAATCAAGCAATATTTTTTAGTTTTTGTAACAATGGTTAAAATATGGCTTTTTAGTTTAGATGAGGTAGATTTTTTGTTTACTATGGTTATTTAAGAATTATCAGCTAAATATTTAAATTTTTGCAACTGGCTCTATTTCATGGCACTATATGTTCTCTTTTTTTCTCATGTTATAAATGTTCCTTTTATTTTTTAATGAACTTGTATAAAATCTTTAGAAAGGATATATTTTGTATATATTTTGTTATTCTGTAAGCAAATTAAGACATTTTTTTAATAAGAGAAGATTTTAGTTATGAGGTTTTTTTAGTCAGTCTGACAAAAGAACATTTTATTTATTTATCAATTATAATTTATGTATTTTTAATGAGACCATGTTCATTTTTATGTTGTATTGTTATCGGATTTTAAAAGAGAAAATAAAACATTCTTATTCTTCTTACTTTCAAGCTTTTTCTAAATGCCTCCAGCAGAACCGAGATTAAAAAAAACTCGATGACTCGAGCTTTCCCACATCTCTAGTTAAAAAATATATTTCAACTATCTTACCTATTTTTAAGATCACAGAGGTCCGGGGCAAAGTTGATGTCCCCAGAAATGAGTACAATTGCAGCAAATGAGCCGAAAGCGCCATGAGTATCTGCGAACCTGCGGATGCTTTGCCGCAATTTCTCGTCAGCTGCATTCTTGCTCTGGGAGCCCACATGGATCACATTCACCTGTGATAAAATATTGTTTTGTCACACTATAGAATGTTGATGTTGGAATCACTGGTATTCAATGGGTTTGCAATGTCTACAATTAAATGTGCTCAAATATTGCTGAATTAGTAAAATGTATAGGCCTAAATCATGAATACTACAAAAAAAGGGGAATAGCCTTCTGCTTCAAACAAAGAAGTTCCATCTGGATAGGCTTTTGCAAATGAATAAATTGGTTTTAAGATCATAATAGACTAAAAAAACTTTAAAGTAGAAGTAGTTTATTACAATTAAAATAATTTGAAAATTTCCCAACAATCTAGTCTGGGAGTGTCCCAGGGTTCTTTACTTAGACCATTATTGTACAGTAAAACCTATCTAATCCGACCTTGGATGGTCCGTCACTCCTGTTAGTTCGACCATGCTTTCAACTTAAGCCAGCTTGTCACTGACAGGACACCTGTTGATCCGTAGTATTTGGATTGATAATGCTTGCTTGCTTCTGCTCTTCATATCTCGTTCGGTGTCTAACGTACAATTATAAATAAATATCCTAACTTTCAGATAGACAGTATAAAATGAACATTATAACTGAGAGATAAAAACAAAACTTTCAGTTTGATCTCGGCGACAAGGAGCATCTTTGATTGACCAAAAGTGTTTAAAGCAGATGACAAAATTACGCAATATATAACCTATTGGAATGCAAGAACGTCATTAGTCGGTCCAAGGAGTGTATACGTCTGCCATAACGAAAAATAACGAAATGGCGAAACAGTCTTTACTTAAGAAACTCACTGCAGACGAACGCGTCCACCTACGATGACAGCACTAGTGGCACTGAACTCCAGGTGAGCTGAGCTAAACACACGTAGCGGCAGACATACGTACTACACAAGCCACACTTACGGTAGCATCATTCCGGTTATTTTTGGATACCCCCTCGTAAAGCATACAGGAATCTGGTTCTCCCAAGAGAACAATGAGCCTTCCAACATGTCTTCAACCTCCCACCGTCTCATTTTAACCTCCTCCCAACAACATAAAACCATACTGTATAATTAATATCCATTTACCTGAGCATTTTCCAAGTCTTGTATGACTTGGGGTGACTCTCTTTTGACATCACAAACTACCACAAACTCCGTCTCACGGTAACCGCTAAAGAACTGGTCCCTGATAGCCTGAGCTACAGATACCGCTGATTTTCCCCTTGGGATCTGGAACAGAAAAGAATCTCTAACACAAAACAAACAACTTTCAAAAAACTCTTATCAAGTATTTATTGATTTATTGATTGACTGTACAGTAGTCCTTCCACGATTTGGCCTTCGAGAATCAGGACACTCTCATAATCCAACTTAATTATCTATCTGGATTATTAACAAACTTTGAAGTCTTAGTGGCAATGAAAGAATAATAACCCTGATCTTTTACAGGATGCTTCCTGAATATCTGCTTGGGTTTAAAGATACCAAAAAACTACTTTTTTAAAGTAATATATTCAATAATTGTTCTGTACTTGGGATTGATTTCAAATCAGGTAATAAGCCTACCCCCTCCAAGTTGAACTATTCTTGACTGCAAGCCAATAGAAATATTACTGCAACTCAGTGTTTTCAAATTTAATACAACATATCACAAAACCAGTTGTACTTCATTCAATCATATAACAAATTACAATGCAATACATATGAGACACAAGTAAAACCACTGAATTTACGATTTTCTATCTGAATGAACCAGTAGTTTTGGAGAATCATCTCCAAACTCATTTTTACACCTTAAATAATTTTTATGCAAAACTTTTTTTTTAGTCTCTTGCAAGAATTATAAAGGGACCTAAAATCATTATTTTTAACAGCTTTTAATAGTCGGAAGTTTAATTCGGCCTGTAGTATGCCTGTTTAAGCCATACTATCAAGGAATACTGTAATTAACCCTCCAGGTGCTAACATCTCACTGTGAGATGTCAGCGAGGTGCAATTGTATAGCGCTATCGAAGTCAAAAATTACTGTTACGGTACTGCCATCTGCAAGCTAATACATGCAACTACTCTGTAGTTCCCTATTCTGACGCTTGAGTTCGTTATTTTGCCGCCAGTATGCAAATAAGTGCTTTCTCAGACGGTGGTCCTTTGTAGTGTAGTGGTTAAACTGCTGTGCTGACGAGTACAACTTCGGAGGGATGAGGGTTCGAATCCCGACCATGAGCAATCCCAATTTGGCTTGCAAATGTGTGGTATAGTGGAGTGGAGGGCCCACCTTAAATAAACGGTGACCGGCTTGGGTGGAAGTTGACGGCATTTGTAGGCTTAATTGGGATTGCAGTGGACACCTATTTTGCTTTTATGGTGACTGGTTATAAGGGGGGGGCATGTTTTGTGTTTTTTTTGTGTATTTTTGGTATTTTATGAAGAGTTGTATAAAAATAAGAAAATTTAAATAGTCATAGCACTTGGAGGGTCAAACAAAATAGAATTGTATATGATACAGGTTGGTCAATATAATAAGCCTACCTCAAGTTTTCAGGTCAAACTTATCATTATTGTTGACATTATTGACATATTGTTGATAAATGGTTTGCTAATTTGTTGGTCATATTGTTGGTTACAGTGGGGCCTTAACAAATATTTCTTATCTATGTTTTCAATTTACATACTAAACCTAAGAAATAAACTTGATTCCTTAATATAATTATGGTGAATGACTTCTTTTTTTTTAATTTCATATGTTAAAAATTTTTATCACCTTCATTTTCTGAACCAGTCTACACAATTTTACACAAGGTGATACATAAACATTGCAATGTAGAAAAAGCATACCTGACAATTCTCTATGTCCCAGTACACTCCGATGGGGGGCAGCCTCTGCGCCGTGTGACCGTAAGCTGTAGCCGAATCACTGCAATATCCGCCACGACATCGGTTGCCTACATGCCTCACCGTCACCGGGGACCCATTGTTCTGGTCTGATGTGCTTGTGTCTGTCTCGTCATCTTCACAACTGTGACAAACCACAGGTCGCCGCGAAGCTGACACACAATTATCAGTGAGAATCAAAATCACAATTACGTAACAGAATAAAAACTATAATAGTAAAATGAGATGCTCAATGATAAATTTTGAAATATTTAATCTTTTTTCGAGTTGGCCAAGAGAGGAAAAGAATAAGGCATAGCCTAAAAAGAAAATGTTTATAATTTTATGAAATACTACTGTACCAAATCTCTTGAAACTGTTGTGATTTTATACTGTAGAGAGATAAAGACCACAAGAATCTTTGGTTCTATTAAACTGTAAAATTACAAGACATACGTTATGTGAGGATTTTGTCACCAAACAAGCTGAGTAAATCTATAGCGCGCCTTAAGACTGTTTCAAGGTCAAAGACCTGAGCATAGTTAGGGAGGGATAGTTTGCTATTGTTTACTTATTCACAGAATAACACTGAATCATTGGAAGAAAATCAAAATTCAATTAAGCATTTCTTCAGAACATGTATTTTTGATTCTTGAATATTTTACATTTCTTCAAAGGCTGTTTAATCAGTATATAAAACTAGGTCCTAATCATATAAAGATTGTACTGTAATAAATTTATAAGTGAAACCCGAGTCTTTTATGTATTAACTAAAATTCATGAAAAAATACCAATGTCCTGAATAACTCTACAACTTTGTAACTCGACAACCTCTGGGTCCAAAATAAAAAAGTTTGTAATAGATAGTTTCGGGATCCCTCCAAACACATTATTGACATTTAACAGTTTTAGGTTCTACTGTATTAGCGTAAGCATTTCATTTCTTCCAATCTTTCAAAACCAAGCGTGCTAAGCAAACCTTTCAATTAACAACAACTGTTTCAACTATTGTTAGAGTAAAACAAATGTATCTTTTTTTTAAATACCGTAATACATTATAAATAAGTAAAATTTGATCAAATAAAAATAAATTTTGTTTTTACTTATAATAAAATGAGATTTGTAATCATTTCATAAATATACAATTAATTTATGAATAGTTTCTCATCAAGTTCAAATTTATAAAATTAATACTTATATTGGTTTTAATTTTATTTCTTAACATAACATTTAAAAAATTAAAGTAGTCATTCAGTATTTAGACAGTATCTATTTTAAGCTAATCATATATGTATGTATTCATGTGTTTTAACATTTAAATATTTTTATAATTATATCTGTAATGATCCTCTCTCATACAACTTTAATAGTGAGGAATAAAAAACTTTTTTTAAAGAGAAGTGAAAATATTTGATTGAAAACTAATTGGAACATTCTGGTTCAAATTTAAAAAAACAAACCCTCCCTCCAAACAAAAACTCATAGTTTTTTTAACTCTCGTCTGGCCATCTGGCTGCTTCTAAAGTCTATTGTCGTTGCTAATCTCAAATACAATCGGTTGGACTTGGAATCACAAATTTATTGTTTGTAAAAAACCAGTTTAACACTGAAATTAAATAATGAAACAATAACATAGCTTTATGTATGATGCTAGCAGTGGAAGCTAGACTTTTTTATCATTGTAACAATGATAATAACAAGCTTTGGAAAATACAAGAGATTTAACTTCATTAGTGAATGTGATTAATAAAATAGACATCTCTTGTTATATTTATATTTTTGAATATTGCATTTTTCAAGGTTTATTTTTTTAATTTAAACATCTTGCCTTCCAGATTGAGTAAATGACTAGATTATAAGGTTATAATACGTGCTGTCTTCAATCCAATGTTCTTTTTAACACGATTAGTTTCGGGAACAATGTTCCCATTTTCAAGTGTACTTAAAGTGTGTCTTTGAGTTATTTCATTTTATTTTTTGGAACAGATATTATAATGCAAATATGGAACTACTTTTTGCTTTGCAAGGAAGGAAACAAAAACTGTCATTTGATAACGAAAATGGAACTATCAACTGAAAATAATTGTTTATCTATTCCCGTTACCGATACCAACATTCAGAAATCGGGGGTATTGACAATTGGTATCGAGAATCCGACACAGTCCTATATTTATCCGTCAGTAGTCAGATAATAAATTTTTACATTTGGTTTTCAAAGAATCAGCTGTTTTATTATATATGCCTTTATTATTATTATATCACCCTTTGAAGTGGAAAATCTTTAAGCTTTGCTTTGACAGACATCACTTTCAAATAATTATTTATCGTCATCGGAAATTTGAGTCTTCCAATATTGTACCAACATCAAACTTTACGGAAATCTCGAGCAAAATCGAATATCAAGAGGTTCGAATATTTAATTAATCAAATATTTACACACCCTGCTAATATTTAGTCCCCAAGGGTTCACCCAGATTTGTGAGGCAATAGCGACGTTACAACTTCAGTGTCACATACTGGTTTAGAGAGTTTGCATTAACACGGTGAAGAACACACTATACCGACTACATGTTGTCCATTGTACTACAATGATAACAAAAGCCAGAATAGAATAGCTAGCAGGCAAAATTCCTGTAGAGACATGTGAATGCCCGAGTATTATTAGCGAAAATATGTAAACATTCCTACAATAAAGCAAATAAATGAAGTCTCAAAAATGCAATTGTTCTGGACAGTTTAAATTTACCTCTTGTTTTGGAACGTATTACTCTCCTGTCACTCATTTTAAACTGATCCAAAATTAGCAGGACTTCATCAAATACACCTGGAACAAAAATTGCAGATTTTATTGTATTTATAAGCTTAATGCTTTGCATTTGTATTAAATTTACAAAAGGTCTTCCTGAAAAATTCTGAACAATGAGTAACAACATAGTAAATACTTGATTCATTTTAATTAACTGAGTTTTTCAACTCAAATTTGAAGATTTCATGCCTGATCAGTATTTAAATATGTTATAATAGGAATGGACTTTATAAAATAAAACTAATAGGTATACCTAATAACTACAATTACTCTGTCATTAAAAATAAAGAATTGCCTACTTGAAAACTATGACTTATTAACAAAATATGATTTATAATAAATAAAAGGTTTTTCCGTGTAGAAGAAACTAAATAACTTTTATTGGTCGCATATTTTACCTTTATTTTATTAAAATATGTAAAAAAATACTGAATATGCTATTCACCATGATTTATCAAATTAAAATTATTTGAATTTTTTCTATATGTTTAGGCCTTAAAATATAATTCAATTTGCTATAAGTTATGTGAAATGGAAATGGCAAAAATAATCATATATCTTTGAACAGTAAAGAACATTAGGCTCTCAAAAGTAAATAACAAGCAGTTACAAGCAGCAGTTGACATTGAGGACATTTTTAACAAACAAGCAGTAAAAGTGCAACATAACTGTAAGTACAAAACATAACACCTTTTTTTCTGATTTTCACCTTTTTTTCACCTTTTTTCGATGATGTTTTAAGATGGAAACATCGTCAAAATATATAATCTGCAAAGATGTGAGAGTAAAACCAAATTCTACTGCCACCAATGAGGGCTCCAATTGTTCGTGAAAAGTCTAATAACTCATTTATGAACATTCAGGAGCATATAACTAAATATACATACATCAGAGTCCCAGTAATACGAACTAATTGGGACCGAACCCTGTTCAGATTACAGTAGAACTTCAATTATCCGAATTAATGGAGACCGGGACCCATTCGGATAATCAAATATTCGGATAATCGGAGTTTTTTTTTAATTGCCATTAGAGAGAAAAAAGCTACGTTTTGATATTGCACTATTTTTTTACTGAATTAAATGTAAGAAACATGATATTTTCACATGTTTTAAATATAAATACATTATGAAATTACAAGTAAAGAAATAAAAATCGGGGGGAAGAATAATAGCGCGCTTAGACTTTTTAGGACAAAATTTTCTGAAAGTGATTCAGATAATCGGTGATTCAGATAGTCGGAGTTCGGATAATTGGAGTTCTACTGTACTAGGTTGTTTAGATTATCCGCAAATGCAGAGTAAAGTTGTATTAAAAGTACTCATAAATTTTATGCATAGGCTCAAGAATCACTGTATGAACTACGCTGTGACGCTCAAAGAGTTAAAATTAAAGAACGGACCTCAAACTAAACACCAAACATCAATATGACCATGTCATGGATGTTAATAGAACTGCATTCAGATTAACATATATGCATCACAGAGAAGCTAGGTCTAAACACTTTTTTAATTAAAAATTCAAGCTTTCTTGCTGGGTGGTTATAGTGTACACATTCAAATATGAAGGTTGTCTGAATCGCTAAACCTTTAGAATTGCCATTTTGTCATTGGGCTATTAATTAGTAATGCTTCTTACCAAAAATGTTGACATTGAATAGATCGTAACAATACCATGGTTTGAACCATTCCATATCGATAGGTTAGAAATACCATAAAATATAATAATAAATATAATAAAAAATAATAATAAGGTGTAGTAAAATAAATTATTAAGATTGAGATACTAGTGTTTAAGATGTTAAGAATTTTATCAAACTAAAAATAGAAGATGCACATGGAACAATGACATAGTAACAAAGTTTATTGTAAGCATAAAATAAACTTGGCCACAACTATTACTACCCTAGTTAATTTTCCTTGAAAATGATAAGCCCAATCATATTTATAACCAGTGATATAAAATATTCATCTACTGTATTAAAAACTCAGGATAAATACCTACGGTAGGCCTAGATACCCAAAATGGGTAAATAACTAGGTATTTATCAAAAATAAAGGAAAAAATGTTATTTACTGCTGACTAGGCCTATTGTATAACATTTTTAAATAGCGTACATTAATATGTTACTTATTTAATCATTTTAGCCTAAAATTAGTAAAAAATTCATTTAATATCTAATTTTATGCTGAAGTTTTTAATCACTCCAGTATGTTAACAAAGAAAACAAAATAATATTCATCCTTGATTTATATCATTACCATAATTACAATTAAAGTATTATTACGGTAATTAATTCATTAAAATGACAATTTTTCTCATGCAAATCATTTTATTTTGTGACTGAACGACCCCTTTGATTTCTCTTTTTTGAAGTGACCAAATATTAATTAATTTTTGGTTCAAGAACAAATTTGTAGGAACTGGTATTCACATCTAGTATTAAAATTAGATTATTAAAAATAGGAAATTTTTTAATTTAGTCTAACTAAATAGACAGTTATGGATCCAGTTTTGCCTCTATGTGTATCTAGGTTTTAAATTAAGTTTCCACTCATGTAGGTTGTAAATAATGGGTTGCTAGAATACATTCAGAATGAAATGATCATTTCTATGATAATGGTAAAATATGTTATGGGTGCTAAACCCTTTCGGTGCCATGTGTTTCTATAGTGTGTGCAAGAAATGCCAGGTTAAAATTGGCAGTTTTGAAGCTGTTCTAGAAAAACTTTCATTGTTTCATTATTTACTGAAAAAAATGAATAATCTTGGTTTTGTTTTGTTCATAATTATGTTAGGTAAATGTAACAAAAGTTGGGTTAGTTTTGTACAAATATGTAAAAAAATGTAAACATTTATCTTCAAAAATAAAGTTTTAATGGTTTGTTTGAGTTTTGGTTTTTGTATTTGAGTTACTGAAAAGATTAATCACATTCCAAAATATGTTTACATTAGACTTAAAATTTGAATAGTGTCTATAACTGTGCAAATGAATAGAATGATTCAAACTACCCTGGTTATTATTTTTAAAAGATTCTGAAAATCAGGACCAAAATCTGGATCAGTGTGTTGTCATCTTGGACCGCGATGTATAAGCCTAAACATGACCCCTCAAATCAATAATGGAAAAATTACTGTCACCTTTTAACACTCTAGGAATTGTTTTATCATTGACAGGTGGAACAATACACTTCATTACACACAAAAGAAACTAAATAAACAATAATAATAACCTCAATTTGCTTGGGGCTAGCGGCTAAATAAACCAGTAAACAAACAACAGACTTTGATGCGTACTGGAGCCAAAAATACTTAGAATAACATTTTACCTAAATAATTATATTTAATTTGTTCTTTTTACCCTAAACACAAAAAAATGTTGTCTAGTCGGATGCTGGCTCTTCTTGCATGTTTTGCCGACGTGTACACGAACGTTGGCACTAACAGTTTTCAAAACATTAATATCCTTTTTACACATATAGCACGATATAAATAGAAAAAACCACCTAGATATCTCCTAAATTTCACCAAAATCACCTATCTCCAGGTTTAGGGTATTGTAAGTTACCAAATATTTTCAGAAGTAATATGCTTGTGGAGACCATAATAGACTTTCTAACACTCTTGATCTTTGTTTTATCACATTTAGCCTATTGCATTAAATTGCAAAAAAATATTTTCACCCTAAAAATAAATAAATTAAATAATTTGTGACTGAAATGATCTCAACTCTTAATCTTAAGTATAGTAGGCCCTACTCAAACCAAAATACAAAAGTTGTAATAGAAGTAGGCCTAAATTAATTAGACCCTAGTATTAGGTTTTTATGTTGAACAATAGACCAAAACAATAAACATAACTATCCACAAATTATGAATAGTTATGTTACTATGAAGGATATGTTGAAAATGATAAACCCTTCGATATATCCCTTTCATAGCCTTCTTTTCCACATTTGACAACAAAAACCACTAATATGAGCTGAGCCTGAGATAAAACAGCAGTTCCTCTTAGAACCACAGCTAGATTGATTTGAAAGTTTTTGTGAACTTCATAAAAACTTAATGAACAATGGTAAAAACTATGGTTATTTATAATTGCTAACTACAGTAGTTACCAATTCCCATTGAAACCTCTGTGGTTTAAAAACAGAAAGTTTCTAGGCTTGTTTTATCCTTTGTAAATTACCCCCACCACTCTGTAACAGTGCTTTGGCCTTTCTATGAAATAATTATTTTAACAAGGAATGAATCTTAAAAATACTGAAATTACAATATCTTAACACATATGGGTGAAACAATTTAATGAACAATCTTAGGGATGCGAAATATCTAAGCTAAAGTTACCATCTACAAGATCTAAGCACAAAGATAATATATCTATTCAATGGCTTTCAAGAGCATATGTTTGGCAAAAATGATGATAATCGTGATTAAAGTAAAATAGCTGAAATCTAAAATAACCATGGCTAGTTGAGAATAACATCTGGTCTATTTTAACCGTAAAATCTTAACATTTCATACCTCAATAACGTAAAATCTCCTAAATCAGGTAATCCAAATAACCTTCCACTGTTCTACTTTCAACAACTTTCATCCGCCATGTTGGTATTATGCCAACGTACAGAAAAGCCAACATAACAGATGAAAACAAGTAACAATATTCATATTTGAATGTAACAAAATATCAATGTGTGAGAATCCTTTAACGCAAAATGTTTGTATTTATTTCATTGTGGGAAATAGGTAAGATCACAGATATGTCAAAAGGAATGTTTTCCTTTAAACAGCCTGTCGTTATAGGCATATGGCGTTACATATTTTCATCTTACAAATTGCGAACACCTCCCCCAGAGCTAAGAAATATCCATGTTAAAAATATTACTGTAAATACCAACACGTACGTAAATTACCGCTCTAGCACGATCGCTACCGATATGTTAAAAAATATCGATCGTCATAGACCAGCGTCAACTATAGTTGACGATTGATTATGTAGGCATAGACCAACGGCAACTATTAATTGACGCACGGCCTTAACTCCCTGGACAAGGTCAAAACTGTCGTTAACATCAACTTGCGATATCCTTATGATCAGTTATTAATATAGGGTTCATATTTTCGGTTTGGTTACCAGTTACAGGTCTTCAGGGATAACTTCTAAATAAACAAGGGGATTGATTTCCATCTGGTGGGGTTACCTCCAAATTTTTGGCAGCATTTTTGCAAAAATTGCATCAGCCAAAAATTAGGTTTAGAATACAATATGGTTTGTTTTCTTGCTGGTTTATGTTAATTACTGTAATTTACAACCAAATTGATAAGAAAACCAAAAGAAAAATGTTTGTCTCTGGATAAATTTTACTTTAGTTATATAGTTTCAAGGGGAAGTCTGGCCGGCAGAATAGGGCTCTGACAGATCATTATTCATCTGGCGTCAACTATAGTTGACGAACGTACTAGTACATACATATCATATCTTGGTACATATACGATTTATCGGAAAACATCCATACATTGTACGAAACCTTTGGCAAAAACTAAGAGAGTGAATAACGTTTAAATATGTTTTAATAATCAGAATGATTAATGAAAAGCATTTATCGTGACAATTTTGTCATTTATCATGGAATATGCTATGATAAATAATAAATGAACGGTGTATATATTTATATATATTATTGTTATATTGTAAATGAAGACCATATAGTACCTTTGTATTATTTCATTTTATTTTAACACTACATGTTTCGGGATAATCCCCGAAACATAGTGTTAAAAAAATAATGCAAGGATATGGTCTTCATTTACAATATAATAATATTAATAGTAGCCCTATTAGTTAACTATTATATATATATATATATATGTATATGTATATATGAAATTAATAATGTCAGAGTACCCTTTTATTTTCATTTTTTAATTTTGACACGTAAAATACTTTCAAAAGTATTCTCTAACTAATAACACCTCATACGTCATCAAGAAAAAAACATATGGCTTCAAAAAACACTACACTGTTTAGATATATTGTATTTTGTTTTTAAGGTTAAACGATTACTGTGACCATGGGGTATTCCCCGAAACACACGTGTCAGAATTAAAACACGTACTGTGGCATTACTCATTTCGTAATTATAGTAGCCCTAACAAGCGGACGATCAATAAATAATATATATGAATGGAATTAATTTAATACCAAATATAATGGAAGCTATAGTCTATGATCATAGTTAAATTTTGCAATTCAATCGTCTTATATATTATGTATATGGCTTTTCCGTTATAGTGATATCTAAAATAAACAACATCAGGGAGTTACCGTGACGATTGGCAATGAATTAAAGTACGGAACAGGCCATTTTAAACACATTGGAAAAACTAATATTCTAGCGGATGGAAATCATCCCGAAAAAACATTTTTTGGGATGTAGGCTCCCTACAGATTCGCAAATGTACACACATTTTGGGGGTAAAGAAAGTTTAAAGTTATGAAAAGTATTGTTTTTGTTAAAGTTCTGGACCAAAAGTGAACAGCATCACCTAATAATCTGGAATCAATATAGTCGCGAATTATTCTCTTGCAGTGGGCACGCGGCTGTTAGTTGACATGGATGTCTTAGCTCGGGGGGAGGTGGTATTGGCAATACGTCAGACCAAATTTTGAGACGGACGTGATGTCATATGGTTATACAGCTGTTTATAGGAACTGAAAATATTTCATTTATAGACATATCCGTGATATAATCAGAGAGGAAAGGCTTATAAGTTTTACTATCCGTTCATCTAATCTTATCTACTACACTAAAGGAAGTACAGTAAATACATTTTCTTTTACAGCGAATTCGATTAGGAGCTGCAATGTGATGTTAATGTAATATCATAGTTAGATATAATATTATGATCCTATATATAATTAGCTACATGTTGTTTTCATTCCAATTACAGTAGTAGAACTCCAACTATCCGAACTCCGACTATCCGAATCGCCGATTATCCGAATCACTTTCAGAAAAAAACTTGTCCAAAAAAGTCTAAGTGCCCTATTATTCTTCCCCCCGCGAAGCCAGTGTTTGCGTGTAAAATGTAAGTACTGTACATTTTATTTATATTTAAATCATGTAAAAATATCATGTTTCTTACATTTAATTCAATAAAAAAATAGTGCAATATCAAAACGTAGCTTTTTTGACATGGATATGTCTTAGCTCTGGAGGGGGGTGTTAGTGATTTTTAAGATGGAAAACATGTAACAGGTTTCCACAGAAACTACCAGAATTATTGTATTGAATTTTAAATATAAAAGAATTAGAACACCTGTTTAGATGAACTTAAAACATTCCCTTTAGACATATCCATGATCTAACCTATTTCCCACAGGGAAGTAAATACAAACATTTTTTCTCTCTAATGGCAATTTAAAAAAAACTCCGATTATCCGAATATTTAACTATCCGAATGGGTCCCGGTCCCCATTAATTCGGATAATTGGAGTTCTACTGTATACAATATTCGCGATTGTTCCCTTAAATCATATTTATAAAATTTCCGTGAAAGGACGACAACAATATTGTAAACTTGTTTTTAATTTAAAAGTTATATCTTATGTAATATCTTTACGAACATGAACCACGATAAAGTTATATACTATTCTATTGTCTAGGCGCGACAGGTAGATTATATAAAAATAGCGACCCGTCTTTCCTGGCCGGGGTTCTTCTTCATCAGTATCTAATTTTGTCTAGCTCTGCATGCATCAACTATTGTTATGAGAACTAAGAACTTTGGATTAGAATATACCTCGGTCATCCTTTTCTCAGAATTAGGCAATGACCTCCTTTTCCATGAGAAGATTAAATGGTGGGTCATTAGGTGGTGTATTTAATACCGTAGGCTTCACAACTATCACGTTAAAACTTCTAATAGGTAAAGTAATATAAATATTTTTTGCATAGTCTGCTTTACATTTTATTGGTGTAAAAATGTTAAAAATTGACGTGCCACTGTGTGTATGTACGGATTATTAGGCCTATATCCAATACTATAATACGAGCAAGGTTTATATATTGCACACGGATCTCGAAAACGGCTCTAAGGAATTTCTTAAAAATTTTGGAAATAACTAATTTCCGAGTAGAAAATAAGTTCTAGAAAGGTCTAATGTCCACGAAAATTCTGGTTTTCATGGAATATTCAGTTTAAAATCTAAAAAATTTAACATTACGCTTATGGAGAATCAAATGTAAACAATACAAATCAAAACATCTGTTTATAACCGTTTGACAGTTCTTGATTGAAGATGGTGGGGGACAATATGTGAGTAGAGGTTTTTCATAGATATTTATTTTATGTATGTAATAAATGCAAAATTATCAGGTTACTAAACAGTTTGTAAAACTTAGGGGTAACATAACTGTCCAAAATAAAAGCAGAAAAGAGTATTTTCAAAATCTTTCGTGTTTTGATAGAAAACGTATTCATTGTATTGCTTGAAGCCACTGTAACAAACAAATTAACAGTGTAGATTAAATTTCTCTTTTGCTTTTCAATCCTCATTCCGTTTCTAGCATAATCAGTTGATCGCAGGCTAATAATAACTGTATGGATAATTAAACAAATGATCGGCTAAACAAGTGAGGTTGGAAAAGACCTTAACCTTACCGTTGTTCTTTTGGCAGTCGCCACACCCAGTGGAGTGATAGCGTGTTGGTCCCATGAACCTAAGGTTGCGAGTTCCATCCCCGTCAGGGGTAATACTTTTTTGTTCAGCGCTATGTTAGTTATGGTGTATTAAATCTGTTTTATTTAAACCACATGTTTTCTTTGAGTAATAAATGTGTTTTAATTTTTCTAATTAACTTGTATAATACACTAGTTGACCCGGCGAACTTCGTAACGCCTGTCAGTAAATCCATGTTAACTTTAAGATTTGCCATGTTCTGAAGTCGAATAGTATTACGGCTTCATCGTGAAAGGTTATATATTCTGGGTCGTGGCATAGTGAATAATAATAGGTACTGAAACGATAAGACATATTATTAACATTCCCATAAAACAAATAAATCTGAGTGGATTATATTCACAATTTTAAAATCCAATCCAAGCCCAAACCTAACCTAACTGTAATACGGCTTTTATAGGAAAGATATACAACAGCTGATTATTATAATAAACGTAATAATATAAACATTTTAATTATATAAACACGTGACTTTAATCAGACAGAAAATGAAAATATAAATACATAATCCCCCAAAACCGTAAACTATTAACGTGGCACATAAAACTGTTCATGTTATATAGTACATATTTACTTAATGGTTTTATATTAAAGAATGATTAAGATGGCATTGGATAGTAAAGCATATTGCTAATGGCATAATGTTTTGAAAGTAAACCAATCAGCTGTAGCTAAGAAATCAAATGTTTTCATTGTAGAAATTTTGTAAACAAACTTACTCTCCATAAGGTTAACATTAGAAATTTAAAACGCCATAAAATGGAAACTTATGGGGTTTTCGAAAATATTTTTTCACTGAAACCTTACCGGACACATATAGAGCAACTTCCTAAAATTTCATGGCGATCGGATGAGTATTTTGGCAACGCATAAAGGACATACAGACATACATACATTCAATTTTATATATAGAGATGTTTTATTCTATACGAGCAAAGCTCGGCCACCAGGTACTTAACATATATTGGAACAAATATCTACCACCGTGTGATTTTCATTCCTAGGAACTACTGATTTTTAAGATGTTGATCACGCCTAACATCACTAGTACCTTAAAAGTTTGAATTTTAGTGAAACAGATTTTCATTCAAAAATCTACTTCCATTTAAGTTTAAAAGTTAAATAGTGGTGTACTGTATTAGGGCCCCAAAACACATGACACCGCATGCATGCTACTACGATACGTGTGTTGTTTATCTTTGCTTGGGAAAGGGGTATTCGAATTGGGTTAGAGGCTCCATCTTGAGGTTGAAACATAATACAGAGTTTATTTTGGCAAAATTCAAACAACTTTGTTATAACGTGAATACGAATACCGTACATAGGTTAACTGTTTCTAACTAGTTAAGTATATAACCATTGTTTATAGTTGTTCTTATATCATCTTTGATAACCAGAGAGGAACGGATTATTGGTCAAAACTGGGGTTTTGAAAACTGAAAACATTCCCTTTAGACATATCCATGATCTAATCTATTTCCCACATGGACAAAAATTATTTATAGTTTACAAAAATATATAGTTTTACCTCAGGAAGATAAAAACATTTAGATCTACAGGCAATACAGTAATTTTACTACTAATATAAAGGTGTAAAAACTGGATATCGTATAGAATAGGTATAGGCAAAAATTGAGATAAGACCCATATTTCGGCTTTTCTGGGTGATGATATATACGTACAGATAAAACTCAAATTTGATTTCTATAGATTTTGTTATATATTTTATTGACGTTAAACATGATACAAATCACAAATTAAAAAGAATTTTATAGATTTTATTCTATATATTTGTATTAAATTAGAAAATTTTTTCACACTCACCGAGACAGGGTAGACCATGCAACTCCTGAAGATTGGCTGCCTCGGCCCTCAGACGACTTGACCCGCAAACACTACTGTCCTAGTATATCAAGGGAATAGACAAGAAAAAAGAAATTGCTAGGGATCAACAACCCTCCATCCCCACCACTCTCTCTTTTGAGGACTGGGGGCACTCACACACACGAAGGAAGTGTTTTTGGACCTTTTAGCGAATTTCCCATAGGGAAGAAGCTATTACCGTAGGTCTCATGGTAAGACTTAAGCCCGGGACCATGTTATTTTTTCGTCTTTAGGTGCCCAGAGTCCAAAAACAATAGTCGTTAAAATTTATATATATATATATATATATATATATATATATATATATATATATATATATATATATATATATATATGTGTGTGTGTGTGTGTGTGTGTGTGTGTCTGTTAGCACGATAACTCTCGTAAAAATGGTCCGATCGAGACCAAATTTGGTAGAGAGGTGTATTCCTACAACTGCTCGGACGAGTTCGTAAACCAGACATATCGGTCAATGGGAACGGGTAGTTTGGGGGGGTTTTGTACCCCAAAATGGGTTTTTTTGCGTTTTTCACATGTAATTTTTAAAAATTTCTAATTTTATATTTCACCATTGGAATCAGCTTAAAAACTACACAATTAAGTTCCTTAAAGTTTTTCTCTATCTCCAACGGTTACCGAGATATAAAAAAATCTAAACACAGTACGTTGTATTGTGGGGCTCCGCCAATGTTAATCTTATGGAGGATAGGGAAAAATTAATATTTCCCATATTAATCAATATTTTTGGATAAAACTTGATATTTAGCTTTATGTGGTTGAGATCTATCCATTTATGCTTAAAAATCATAGTTTATGTGTTTATCATGGCAGCAAACCTGCATACTCTTTTCCCATATTAATCATATAGGGAATAGGAAAACTCCTTTATTTATGGACAGATGTTGATGAAAGTTGGTATAAATGTTAAGATATAAATTATTCATGGTAGAAATGACTTCTTTCAGTGTTCCTCACAGCAGCTAACCTGCACACTCTTTCCTATGTTAATCTTATGGAGAATAGACAAATAATTCTTATGTTTTTGGACTTATTTTTATAAAACTTGTCATATATTAAATTATTGATTTGGAAATTCGCTGAGTACGCAGGTCTGCTGCGACGGGGGTATTTTGTAAATTGTATACACTGCGGACATGCCATAAGATGAGAACACTCAAATTTCTACTTTTGCTGATGACACGCAGCTATTTTAGCCGTTCACTCAGATCCTGTTCAGGCCTCGTTAAATTTACGAGAGAGTCTTAATAGCATTTCAAATTGGTTTAGAACATGGAGAATCAAAATTAATGAAGAAAATTCATCACACGTTAATTATATTCACAATTAATCGAAATTCTTGTTCCCCTGTTACATTAAACAATTCACAAATCCCTCACGCTGGCTACAGAAGTAAAGTATTTAGGCATACATTTAGACAGCAAACTGACGTGGGAAACACGTTTGAACGAAGAGACAACAACTAAATTTAAAATCAATGAAACTAAATTGGCTTCTTGGACGTCAAAACTGACCATGAACAACAAATTATTGATATATAAATCTATTTTGAAACCAATTTAGACATATAGTGTACAGCTGTGGGGGTCTGCATATAAATCGAATATTAATATTATGCAATCCAAAATTTTAAGAAAAATCGTCAATACCGTCTGGTTTGTTTCAAACAAAAGCCTACACAAAGACCTAATCCCAACTATTGAAGAAGAAATAGCCAAAATTAGTAAGAAGTAGATTGAAAAACTAGAATATCATCCAAATTATCTTGCTGTTAACTTGCTAGACAATGCTAATTTCACTTAGGCCGGCCGCACACAGAGCCGGAAGAACGAGGCGGGGCACGAAAAAGTCAAAAATTTAGCATATGTTCCTTATTGTCCCAGTCGCCTCGTGATAAACTCAGTGACAATATAGTGGTGGTTAGTGTATTGTGTCAAAAACTTAAAAACTGAAAATACGAAATTGAAAAATATAAATAATTTATTGCAAATACTTAAATACTACAACTCAGTTTTGGGGTACAAAACCCATATTCTTCCTAATAAGAATTTCACTAAAATGTAATAATTTATAGGCGTTATAGTAATAATGTTTTTAGAAGGATGGCATATTGGAAAATTTTAAAACTACTGTATGATTTAAAAACGAAATATTTAACAACATCAAACTGTAAAAATATTTCATTGTTTACGTTTATGTATAATATTTTTCAGATAACATTTAAAATTAAATTTTTAAACAATCATTGTTTCGTTTATTATAATAAATTAAGTATTAATAATGGTCAAATGAATTCATATTGATTTGATACAACAATTAGTAAAATTTTATTTTGAACCAATAAATTATTAAACATATATAACATAAAAAATACAGTAATAAAAACAATAAATATTATTAGTAATTGAAAGATATTTTACTAATACAACCACCTGTCGCAGGTCAAATTCATCTGTCTCTCATAACTTTCTCGTTTTATGAAATATAACCGGTATTTGTTTTAGGGACGCCTAGGGACTTTTAGCTCTGACTTTCTGGCAACATTGGAAAAACATAACCTTTGTAAAACATCAACATTCAACATATAACCATCAAAAAGTAAAATGTTTGAATCATTATACTCTTAAATTAATGTATTTTAGGTATTGATTTATTTTTTTTTCATTGTACATTATCTTTTTATCTAGTTTATGTCTGTAGATTAAAAACATGGAAATGGATGAGATCACAGATAGAAAACCATCAGTTAAAAGACACAAACCAATCAACAGAAAAACTAAAGTCAACATCGTGTTCAATGAAAAAGCAAGAAAGTAAGTGCATGTAAGGCAATTAGCGTGATGCAGTTTCAGTTTAGTTTGCTTGCCTATAGACATTTTTGAGGAAAGAGCCAATTTTTGTGAAACTCAATAGGTCCCCTAGTTCATTCTATACCCATATTATCAAAATGGTACAGTAGGCTATATTATGTTTGGTATTAGCGAATTTCCCATAGGGAAGAAGCTATTACCATAGGTCTCATGGCAAGACTTAAGCCCGGGACCATGCTATTTTTTCTTCTTTAGGTGCCCAGAGACCAAAAGCAATAGTCATTAAAATTTATACATATATGTATATATATATATATATATGTGTCTGTTAACACGATAACTCTCGTAAAAGTAATCCACGCAAAACGGTAGTGAATTCATATTATAGTGAGAACAGCTATTTAGAGGAACTGAAATCATTCCCTTCGGATATATCAATGATTTAAGCCATTTCCCACAGCGAATAAATACACCTTTTAGCAAATTTCCCATAGAGAAGAAGCTATTACCATAGGTCTCGTGGTAAGGCTTAAGCCCGGGACCATGTTATTTTTTCTTCTTTAGGTGCCTAGAGACCAAAAAATAGTCGTCAAAATTTATATATAAGTTATATGTGTGTGTGAACACGATAACTTTCGTAAAAATGGTCCGATCGAGACCAAATTTGGTAGAGACATGTATTCCTACATTTGCACGGACGAGTTCGTAAACCAGACATATTGGTCAATCGGAACGGGTAGTTTGGGGGGGTGTTGTACCCCAAAAATGGGGTTTTTGCGTTTTTCTCATGTGATTTTTTAAAATTTCAAAATTTATCATTCACTAGAATCGCCCTAAAAAACTACACAATTTAGTTCCTTAAAGTTTTTCTCTATCTCTAACGGTTACTGAGATTATAAAAAATCTAAACACAATACGTTGTATTCTGAGGCTCCAATGTTAATCTTATGGAGGATAAGGAAAAATTAATATTTCACTTACTAACCAATAGTTTTTGATAAAACTTTATATTTAGCTTCATGTGGTTGAGGTTCATCCATTTATGCTTAAAAATCATAGTTTATGTGTTTATCATGGCAGCAAACCTGCATACTCTTTTCCCATGTTATTCATATAGGGAATAGGCAAACTCCTTTATTTATGGACAGATGATGAAAGTTGGTATACATGGCCAAAATAAAAATTTTTGATGGTATAAATGTCTACTCTCAGTGTTCCTCACAGCAGCAAACCTGCACACTCTTTCCCGTGTTAATCTTATGGAGAATAGGCAAATAATTCTCATGTTTATCGACAGATTTTGACCAAACTTGTCATATATTATTATTATATTATTGATTTGGAAATTCGCTGAGTACGCAGGTCTGCTGCGACGGGGGTATTTTTTAATTGTCTGTTGTTAAATACAATAACACATGGTTGTCAATTAATGTTTGTTTTTGTTTACATTCTATTGTTGAATCTATATAGGCCTAAATAAAATTAAAGTTTTGTCTGTACATTGCTTAGAATTATTAATTTTTTTGTTATTTTAACTTTTCGTGCGTTAGAGAAGCCGAAACCGGTCTTATCTCATTTTTTGTCTGTTTGTCTGTGACGCTCCAGGAGGCATTTTACGCCGTCTTCTCCGAAAAAACAGGAGAACTGATTACAATGAAACTTATTTTATGTATTCTCTACATTCCAGAGAAGGTTTATAAATGCCTGAAATTGCCCTCCGCCTCTTGTAGTTTTAAGATTTCATATAAATAAAAACAATCAGCTGTCAAATCAATATTAGTTATTTTATATTGGTCATTGATTTAAACCCATTTTGAAATTATACTATACTAAAAAGTGATTTTAACGTATAACTAATAATAATAATGGTATAAATGTTCTAATCTATTTAATTGTAAAGTAATGCTAAATATTAAAGCTAGGTATTGATTTATTTTCTTTGTATTGATTTGTTTAGGATTTCAGGTTTACATTTTCGTATGATTATCTTTCTTCATTAAACTGAATCCTACAACCCGTACAAAGGACAGGCTTACTGCTAGTTTAAAATAAATACACTTATTCTGTTTATGATACCTCAATTGGTTTTAGCAAATTTCCTATAGGGAAGCAGCTATTACTGTAGGTCTCATGGTAATATGCAAAGTATTTCATTTTTGTTGCAGAGAATTCCTCACGGGATTTCGTAGGAGAAAGCAAGAAAGGAGAAGAAAAGCTCAGGAGCAACTGAAGGAATGGTTAAAAGAAGAAAAGAAGCGAATAAAAAAAGAAGTAACTTAGTTTTATTATGTTCAAAGTTTACTAACCCCTTAACCGTGGCGTAAATTTGTGCGTAAGTTTCAGTGACTCATAATTTAGTTACATTTGCCATAGGCCTTCCGCGGGGTTTTGCAACTTTCCTTGGTTGCAACAACGCAACGTAAACAACTACCAAGCGGGACATTGGATACTGCAGAGCGTGTGGCGTGGACGTAGTTTCATAAAAATCCACTAGAATGCAGCACCAAATGGTCTGTCACTTCTCATGGTAAATGTAACAGTCATAGCTTGAGAAAAATCTTGCAGACAACTTGCATTAACGAGAGAATCAGCTGAGAATGTCAAATCTAACTTAACTTGTGCTAAACGGTTACCGTAACAATGGCAGTGCCGAGATATCTCGTGTGTCGCAGTTAAAGGGCTAAAAGATAATAAAATCAGGGTTTTAGCGAATTTTCCATAGGGAAGAAGCTATTACCGTAGGTCTCATGACAAGACTTAAGCCCGGGACCATGTTATTTTTTCGTCTTTAGATGACCAGAGGCCAAAAATAAGTCGTTAAATATTGTATGGTATATATATATATATATACAGGGTGTTCATTAAAGTCGGGGACAAACTTCAAGGAGTGATGGTCATCACCCCCCAAAATAAACAAAAAATTTCCCATAAACATATGTTGCAAAATCCTTTGATATGTCAAGAACTATTTAAGATATAGAAACCGAACTTTGCACACATATTAATTAGCCAAAGAAAAAATATTCTCAAGAAAAAAATATAGTACCATTTAGCTTTCGTCTATATTTTAAAAATGGCGTCAGTTGAAAATATTTTAATTTAAATAACTAAAAGACAAGTTCCCATATTAATCTTATGAAGAATAGGCAAATAACTAACTCTCATATTTTTATCGGCAGATACTGATAAAACTTGACATATTACTAATGATTTGGAAATTTGCTGAGTATTCAGGTCTGCTGCGACGGGGGTTTTTCAAATATTAGAATTGATATAATAAAGCTGATTTATCCTATCAGTCAGTGGAGGCCAAAAAAATATTTTAAATTGCATGTATTTTTATATTTTATTTTGTTAAAAACACTGTTTTATTAGAGTGGATATAGTTTCAACCCAGCTTGAATGCTAAATTTATATGGATATAAACTCCCAACTTGGTTAAAGTTTGTCTCCTTGTTTTTAGTCAGATCTTTCAATAATTATGTAATATTTAACTCTTAACAGTAGGTTAAATCCTTTTCAGTCACAACGTATTACTTTCTTTCTTTCTAAAACTGCATATTATTATTTATAGACTAATGTATGATTAATTAAAATATCGTTTTAGTCGTGTATTTGGCCGTCTATGACTATAAAATTAATTTTTTTATTGGACAGTTACTAAAAAAATTTCTTATCTCATTTATCATTTATAGGCACGAGAAGAAATAAAAAAACTGGTTTTAACTAACCGACCGATTCCTGAGCTTGAACACCTTCATGAAGAAGAGTATGACCTACCTGAACATTCAGTGAGCGTAGTAGAATTGAATCCAGTAGATCTAGAAAGCAAGAATCATTGGATAGGAACAAATAGGGTGAGATTTGTATTAACTATTTGTTCATTTTTATTTATAAGCCTCCTGAATTGGTGGATATATTAAATAATAGGTTACTAACCTTATAATTCGTCAATCCAATTCTTACTTGTCAACAACTTTGTGACCCGGGTTTCAAACAATATATATTCATTCTCAAACAGATATCAAGTTAATCACTCCATTGGAGGTCGTTATACAGTATTCAAACACAAAACAACACAAACACAAATTGTTTTGTGTTTGAATACTGAAGATTATAATAATCTTCAATGGAGTGATTAATTTGACATCTGTTTGAGAATGAACATATATTGTTCGAAACCCGGGTCAGAAAGTTGTTGTTGACAGGAAAGAATTGGATTTACGGATTATAAGATTAATAACCTGTTATTTAATAACCATTTGTTTTTAATTGTAGTTTTGCTAGGAAAATTCTACCAATCAATTTAACTTGTTTGCTCTTGTTATTAGTCTAAGAAATTGGATAATTATTTTTAAACAATAAATCTTTACATGATATTTAGATAAATTAAAAAAGAATATGATAGTTTCGTTTAAGGCCATAGTTTTTAAATTTACTTAAAGAAGAAAGTAATTTAAGTCCGCATTTACCATTTCAATATCTCATCTTTTTTTAGTAATTTTAGACACTTAAGTGTTGCCATTGGGAAAACAACTGAAACTGTTCTGTAGTGCACTAAGAGAGGATAACTAACAACTCCTATGCACTGGCCTACACTGTCTGCCACGAGCGTAACGTTCTAGCCATTCCGAAGTGCTATATCATGACAATAATTTGGAGTGCATTGTTGGGCTATAGAATAACTTCTTGATTAGTTTTGTATAATTGGGATTGCTGACACCTGTTTTCTTTGTGAGTGGTTATAAATTATCTGATAAACTTTGATATTTTGATTTATTTATTTTTATTTACATTAAGTAAAAATTAGTTCTATTGAAAGACGTAAGTTTTTACTTCAATTCATCCTATGCATGGGCTATGTCACACCACACCGTCCGGGTCCCGGACAACACACACGGTTATTCTCTTCTTGCCCGGCCAGTTTTTCTTACGGACAGGAGGTAGAGGGTTATTGCACAAACTAAATGGACAAAAGCACCGGGGAAATAGCCGGCCAGTCGCAAATATTAACATTTGCCCTGTTTGAGATCGTATATCTTCTAGTTAAATAATTCAATTTCTTTCAAACATCTATCTGATTGTTAATAATTTAATTAATGTTTATGAGTTATCATTAGATAAAATGGTGATAAAATAGAGAAGATGGTGTCCTTTATTTTATAAAAAATGAAATGAATGTTTAGGAGGACATACAAAAATAATTAAAAAACTTAGCACTTGAACTAACTTAGTTGAAGAAATAATGCATAAAATACATCTTTGCTGCACAATGGGATGAACCCATAAAGTTAGTTCTGTTTCTTCTTTTTCTCTCCCTACGCCTCAATACACAAATCATAGCTACTGCACATCTGGTCACCATGGTTGCTGCTAATGAACTAGAAGTCCTCGCTTGAGTACAACAGCGCAGTACCAGCCACCATCCAGAAGTTTCGCCGGATAGTGTGTCATGCCTTCAAATCTCACGCTGGGAGATAGCGATCTTGCCCAGATAGTGTGGTGTGTCAATGGCCTTAGGAGGATTATAACCCAGAGTTATGTGTATTAAACTTAACCCATTGGACTAGACTTACAAGGGGTACTCATACAGACTCCACCTGGATCGTTCCTAGACATATATGGCAGTCACTTGTTTTTTGGTGCACAACGTTCTGTATACTGCATAGTTTGACGTAGTTGCCAGAAAACCCACTAGATCGTAGCAGAGTCCATTCGTAATTGAATTCTAGAAGGCCTAATAATTTTGTATTTTTATTCAATTATAACTTTATAAAAGTTAATTATATAGTATATTTTGAGCTGAGATATTTTCGTGGTTTCCACTGGGGCTGTCTTAGCGGCGCTATGATTTTATAGTTATATCTATACTGTTTGTTTTACCAAAATTATTCTATTACATTTATGTCCTTATGTTGGCATTAGTGTCAGCTGATAAATAGTAATAACAACAGCAGATGAGATCGAAGTCTGTTTTGGTTTAGAAAGAGGTTTTAAACCATTGGGTTACCAGTGTTTTAGTTACATGACGTAGAGCTTGTTGTGTTTGAAACCCATTTTTTTTTTGTATAATACTATTTCTAGTTTTTATCACTATACGTTTTTAATTATTTAGGATAATTTTGAAAAATGAAACCATTACTGTTCTATGTCTATTATGCCTTGCTTTTCTCGAAAAAGCACATCGTATTACTTACAAGAAAAAACATGATGTACGTAGTAAATAAAATATATTTTTGAGAAAAAATTGTGTTTTTGTAGGGAATTAAATTCTTTACCAGGTAGTATTCATTGTATAAATTTAAGAAACATTCTACAGCTTAAAATTTTTTATTTTGTATTTTGTTTTCTTGTACAAAATTAATATAATTAAAAAAATAAAAAACCAGTATATTTTTTATATACTTTAACAGGGCATTTTCTTTTGCAAAATTTAATCCAAAAATATAAGTGAAAACTAGACTGAAATCTGTTCTAAATTACAAAACTTATCTAGGTTTTTCTTTTAAAAAGTCTACAAATTCATCAATTTCAATTGCTAGAGTTGGGTCAGACACATTGCTTGAAAATGGATAGGCCAATGGGTTAACCAAAACTTCAAAATGCTAAGAATTCTATACATAGGCCCACCACAGTGTAACAGTGTTTATCAATTAAGTAATGTAAATGATTGTTGTATAACTGTGTTATAATTTTTAATGAGAAATAACCACCCATATTAGAATAAACATTTTTCAGGTTCAATATGAAACTGACAAAGAGGAGGAATCTAATGATGAAGAAGATAAGGAAGAAGAAAGTCAATTGCTGGGGATGGAATTGAAATCCGAGAAGGATTTAAAGAAGGCAATTAAACACAAGGCTACTAAGCAGGTGCAAAAAAGTAAAGCTTTCCAGACAAAGCAGCGATTGGAGAAAAAGAAACAAATAAAGAAATCACACAAAAATAAGCATGAAAGAGTGAAAGCCCGGTTGAAGAAAAACAAATTTAAAGGAAAGACATCAAAAAGATAGTTAAATTGTGCAAATAAAGTTTGTGTTTTACTAAAGAAATAGTTTTTAACCCTGATCAAGTATGGGGACAATTTTAGCTGACTACCTACTGGGCTAACATAATTGTATAATACGAAAGGGGATTCTAAAATAATATCAATATTTGGGAACTGAAGTTATGAAATTAATTATTTTGCCCAATGAATAAAATTCATATGGTTTACAGTTTTGTGATACATGGTAGTTTGTAGCTTTATAATACATGGCAGATATACTAGTTCCGCCAACAGTGTGTTTGAAAAGTCCCATTTTCTCTTATTTATTTATTTATTTTGAGGGAGAGGCGGAATAAATGCTTTATGCACACAGGTGGCCAGACTGTAGTGTGGGCCTCCACTAAAAATAGGGTTAGTTACTAAAAAAACCTCCTCTACACTTGGAACCGTTTGTCACATTACATCAGGCTAGACCTAAATTTGGCCTACGCCCTTGGGGCTCACTCCATGTCCAGGCACTTGTTTAGGGTATCTGTGCCATTTCGCTTTTTTTCTCTAGAAGGACGTACCAGACCAATTGTGACAAACAATCCCAGTTTCCCTTGTCCTCAATGATCATGTGGCAGACTGTGTCTACCGAGAAAACGCCAAGTTTTCGTGCAGCCTACAGACGAGGCCTTTCCCAATGGGGGCAACGGAAGAAAGTGTGCTCCAGATCACCAGGAACGACCAAACAGTAAGTGCAATCCTGAGATAGCCGTGGCCGGTCAGAAACTGAGTGAGGAAGTAATCCTCATCACCATACCGCCGTTCCACCCACGGTTGGACCTGCTCGATGAGTCGCGCAGTCCATTGTTCTCGGGCATCGTGCTCCCAGCTGCATTGCCACTGCTGGAAGGTTCGGGAACGCTTTTCAGATCTTGCAGCATCCTTGCCGATCTCGCCTTGTCTCTGATGAATCGACTTCCCTGCCAAAAGTTAGACAGAAATTACTCCAGCGACCACCGGGACGGCAGGCTCGGATACTGTCCTATATGAAGAAAAAATCGGATTTCTCATAAGTTGCCTAAATATCCTTTCTGGTTTACTTACTTAGAAAGTAACGATTTAAAGTTGAAAGATAGGTTACATAGGAAATGGAAAAAAGTGGTTCACAGGAAGACTATGATAGATTTAAACGTCCCTGTCTTTTCACTGTTTCAATGTCATGTGCAATCACATTAACTCAGCAAGAGCCCTTCTGTTCGCGGATAATTTAAAGATATTTAAGCATACTAGGGGACAGTCTGATGTCGCTGATTTACAGTCTGACCTGAACAATATTTTCCGAGTGAAGTAAATAAGAGTTTTTATATCTCGAAATGTCAGCTGATGACATTTTCTCGATCACAGGCTTTCTTAAATAACTATTATATTCTAAATGGGAAGTAGATCTCTAGAGTTGATAGAGTCAAAGATCTAGGTTTTATAATTGATTCTCGATTGTTGTTTAGTTTCCAAGTAAATTCATGCATAGCAACTAAAATAATGGGGTTTATAAACAGGCAACGTTTTAATTTTACACATCCAGAAACTTTAGTTAAGTTATAGAATGCCTTTGTGAGGTCGAGATTGGAGAGCGGAGCTGTTATATGGAATCCTGTTAACATAACTAAATTTGATGCGTTGGAAAGGGTGCATAAGAGATATTTACTTTTTATATATTTTAAATGTTTCAACATTTATACGTATACTGTTCCATATGATAGTTTTCTTGCTGTTTGAGTTCCGGAGTCTGGCTTCTAAGAGAACTCATTGTGTTTGGCGTTCCTGTATTAACTGGTGCATGGCGCGGCTGATGACCTCATTCCCGAACTAATGGGCATGCCTCGTCCCCCCTCTACCAGGTGATGAGGGATTATAATATTATTGTTGAAATGGGCTGTGCATTTAGACATATTTGGCGGCACTCTAAATTGTTACAAGTCAAAATGTCAACATTTATATCTTGTTATTTATATTTGTTGTTTACAATTTGCTATTTATTATGGATGTTTGCTGTTTATTGTATATAATTGATTGTTGTTCGTTAATTATTTATGATTGTTATTATATTATTTATTAGTGGACATAGGATACTTCTTCTGGATTATGTTAAAAATTTCAGTATTAATTAACTTCTAATTTATATTTTATTTAACTAAATTATTGTTGTGAAGTGAACATCGCCTCAAAAAGACTCACTACCTAACAATTTGTTTATATTACTGCTTTAATTAATTTTATGACTGTATTTAAGGTATAGCCATTTGGTACCTCGACCCATTTTTTTCACAGATGAATTCTCCCACAATCTATAATTGACAAATATGTTTTGCGACATATTTTAAATTCTTAGTCCACGAAATACAAAATAATTTCAGCCTTTGGCTCAGGTGACATTGGAAAAATAAAACAATCAGCCTCCTCTACTATGACGATGATGATTTTGAGGTGTTTTCTTAGTGCCTGTTTTTTTTTGTCCTGCTTGTCCCGACCCAAGAAACACATTAAGCTGCAACCAAGTTATAACACTTGATTATGAATATTTCGTGCTTTAAGTATGCACAAACAAATTAAATTTTTTCATTAGCCTTTTAGTTATCTGCAAAAATCGACAGTTCTGAAGAGTATGGTGCGTCTAATATGTTCTGGCACCAAAATATGTATATTTGAGTCGAATGATTATTGCAGCCAAATGTTAGAAAAGTAAGTCAGACCTCCATTAGATCCAGTGTTTTCTAATAACCATCTGTAATTCACTTAATGGATGAAGACAATTCAGGATTTGGTTCCTGCTGATTGTCCTTTCAGAGCTTATAGAACATCTTAATCCCAAAAAGGAACAGAAGTCCTCCATGTCTAGGACAGGATTTATTGGTCCGTATATCCCTACAGGCTTTTTCATTTTGCTTTTACCAACCCACCAAAAAGGATGCATAAAGTCACCATGGGTTTACAATGGCTTCATACGCCAAAAAATTAATTTGTTAAACTTTTGTGTTGATACTGTAATAAAAAGTTTTTTTCTCAAAATTTTCTTAGTTAGAGTGTATTCCCCTGAACAAAAAAGTTAAAATGTGATGTCTGTCCGTTTATGTCTGTTGAATGTGTTTGTATGTGTACATCACAGCCTACCAGTTCCATTTAGATGAAATTGCATGCATTCAAAGTATCTCTAGCTTTTTCTTTTTTAGCGAATTTATAGGAAGTAGCTATTAGTATCTCATGGCAATTTAACATTGTTATTTTTTTCTTTTTAGGTGCCCAGAGACCAAAAAACAATAGTATAAAATTTTTATATATATGTTATTTTCACAATATATATTTATAAAAAAAATGTTTTTTTTCAAAATAAATTATTATCGAGACCAAATTGTATAGACTGTATGTCTAAAATGCCAAATCAAACCAACATATCTCAATGAACTATGTGTTGTACCCCAAAAATGAGTTTTTTGCGTTGTTCACATGTATTTTAAAAAACTGTTTATATTTCACCTTTGAAGCTTAAAAATACACATTAAATTTCCTTAAATTTTTCTCTACTTCAAACTATAAAAAAAAATTAAAACAATAAAGTATTTTGAAAATTAATTTAAAAAAAATTAATTTTCCTTATTTAAATATGTTTGATATTGTATTTAGCAGTATTTAATCCAATGCTAATAATTCATGTTTTTGTTTATCAGATGCATAATCTTTCATTTAACATAAATTCAAACCTTTAATTAAAATGTATGAAAGGTAATTTACAAATAAAATTTTAGTTACAATTTCAGCCTCAAAAAATGTTCACTTTTCATGTTAATCTTGTGAGTTAATTTTCGTTTTTGAAGTACCCAAACTTGACAATATTATTTTATTTTTTACGTAATAAGTCATCTGTGCGAATATTTAGTTTTACTGGTAGTTCACTCCTAAAAACCCTTAAAAACGTGAAAAACCCAAATTTCTCAAAAACGGCCCTAATGATTTTGATTAAAAGTTTACAGTTTGTAGTGCACAGAGTACTAAATAATTTGCTACCACCTGCATGTCTCTAAAAATGACGGTTCAAAAGTTATGGGCTTTTAAATGTAAAAAAATCAAATTTTTAAATTTGCAGCAAAAACAATTAAAATAAAGTGTAACTTGTCTTGCACTATTGAAACCAGCTTAAAAGACTAAACAAACTAGTGTTTTGAATTATTTGTCTACATAATATCCAAGAAAAAAATTACTGTATGAAAAATATTTGGAAAAACCTAATGTTATTCTTATGAGAATATTAAAAATCAATTCTTTATTTTCCACAAACTTGTTTGAAGCTAAATCATATCACCCAAAAAATCCAATCTAAAAAACTTGGTATTACCTTTTACATAAAATTCAAACAATTAATTGAACTTTGTCTGTCTTGTTTTTATTTTCAGAAATGGGATGATTATTTTTGAAACAATAAATAATTAAATGATATTTATATAAACTTTGTAGAACATGACTGTTTTATTGCAGATTGTCTTTTTCAAATTTACTTAAGGGAGAAAGTATGTCATTTACCATTTTACCGAAATGTTCTACAAAGCTCTGTAACCCTAGAGCAAAACAGGTTTATATCAATTTAATAATCCAGAAGCACCCCCAAGTACTTTGTTGATTGTTTGCTCACATTCCCCAAAACGCCGGTCTTCTTTTCTTGTAAAACCATCTCCGTTTTTTTCTGACCCATTTTGTGGATCGTTGACTCCATCTTAACGATTAAAACAAAATGTTGCAAAGACATAACGTAACTTATTGAATATTACAGAAAGGGTTCAGAAATATGTATTTTGACACATTACTAAAATGTAACACAGACATAATTGAAACATAACACTGCAATGTTTTTGAAATATTAAAAATTAAACACTGTTACATAACTGAAACAGCACATTGAAACATTCAAAAATTAAATCTAAATATGACAATGTATTTTTTGAAACATTCCAAAAACACTGTTACAAAATTGGAGCGATTATGATGCATCAAAAACAAAATATTTATTGTTACTACAAAATTTAAAAATGCAAAAAGAAAAGTATAAAAATATAAATACTACACGAATCATAATTGACAAGTTTTATAAAATTTATAAACAAAATTATTTGTATTTCATATTTAACATAAAATGTGATTTTCTGCTGTAGACACTGAAAGATAACAATATTTTATCTTAACATTTATAAATTTAACATCTTCCATAAATAAAAGTATTTAATATAGTAAAGTATAGTTTTTAAAAAAATCATATTTTTAACATAAATAAAGGCCTATAAATAAAAATACAATTTGATCAAAATATGTAAAAGTGAAAAATTATTTTTCCTAATCTAAAATTAAATATCTAATACAACATGTTTAGTTTTATAATATCTCTTGTTAAAAAAACTTTGTATTTGATATTTTAATGATTCCAAGGTAAATATTTATTTTTAAAATCTGTGACGCACATTTTGGGTACAAAACCGCAACTATTTAAGATATTGGAACGATCCTAATTTGTAGAATACACTTAAAAATGAATTTTTAACAGTATCGTTAAAAAAAAATTATATATTGTTATATAAAATTTTTCGATATTTTTTTTATAATAAGACAAAAAAATACCAGAATTACCATAGACCTATTAATAGCTTCTTCTATAAATGTTAAGTCAAAATATATAATTTTTTGTATTACAAGTATATGTGCCTAAAATTAACAAATTTTGGGATTAAGAAAACCCCTTATTTAGAACCACACGCTAAAACTGACATAAACAGAAAAATTTTTTTTAAATAAAAATGTTTTTGTATATCAAAAATTTTTAAATTGTATATAAAATTTTTTAATTATGTCCATCTCAATTTTTAAATTTTTTCCATTAAATATGATTATATACAATCAAAATGAAAAAGTCTTTGAAATTTGGACCTAATTTGACATAGAAATATTAGATAGACAATTTTGCAAAAGTGGTTATGAGGATGTAAATTCCTTACACACAATAATCTAAAAATCCTGTACCTTAAGCAAATAGAGATTTTGTAAAGATAATTTATTTTTATGCATTAATTAAAAAGAAAAAGTTAAGTATCTAAAAATGAATTTTTTAACATTTATATTTTACTATAATAATATATGACATACATTCCTGTAAAAACTATAATTAGCATTTTATAAAATTTACTATAATCTTTTTTATGTTTTTCAGTAAAGATGAATTTTCAATCAATTCTAAAATGACCGCACTACCGCTTTTGAGGAAGATATATTGGGCGTTAATGTAAAAAGGTTTTCAAAAATATATTAATTTTTGGGACAGTAAAGGTGAAATGGGGTTGGAGAAGTGGCAAGACGGCCTTAGAACCGCACTACCGCTTTTGAGGATGGTATATTGGGCGTTAATGTAAATAGAAAAAGTTTTAACAAAAATATATCTTTTTTATGTTAATTTTTGGGACAGTATATATGAAATGGGGTTGGAGAAGTGGCAAGACGGCCTTAGAACCGCACTACCGCTTTTGAGGATGGTATATTGGGTGTTATGGTAAAAAGAAAAAGTTTTAACAAAAATATATCTTTTTTATGTTAATTTTTGGGACAGTTAAGATTAAATGGGGTTGGAGAAGTGGCAAGACGGCCTTAGAACCGCACTACCGCTTTTGAGGATGGTATATTGGGCGTTAATGTAAATAGAAAAAGTTTTAACAAAAATATATCTTTTTTATGTTAATTTTTGGGACAGTTAAGATTAAATGGGGTTGGAGAAGTGGCAAGACGGCCTTAGAACCGCACTACCGCTTTTGAGGATGGTATATTGGACGTTAATGTAAAAAGAAAAAGTTTTTCAAAAATATATCTTTTTTATGTTAATTTTTGGGACAGTATATATGAAATGGGGTTGGAGAAGTGGCAAGACGGCCTTAGAACCGCACTACCGCTTTTGAGGATGGTATATTGGGCGTTAATGTAAATAGAAAATAAAATATATTTTTTTTTTTAATTTTTGGAGTATAATGGGAAAAAGATTAAAAGACTAACCGCTTTTGAGATATATTGGCGTTAATGTAATAGAAAAAGTAAAAAAAATATTTTATTTTATTTTTATTTTTTTGGGACAAAGATTAAATGGGGTATGGGGTGGCTTTAGAACCGCACTACGCTTGATGGTATTGGACGTAAAAAAGAAAAAGTAAAAAATTTTTTATGTTAATTTTTGGGACAGTAAGTTAAATGGGTTGGGTCAAAAATTAAACCGACTTTTTAGGAGGTATTTGGACGTTAATGTAAAAGAGAAAGTTTAAAAAAATCTTTTTATGTTTTTTTGGGACAGTAATTAAAAATGAAATTTTTGAGAAGTGGAGAACCGCATTTTTGGGACAAACGTTATAAAATTTTTTTGAGTTAAAAAAAGTGAAGAGAAAACGCACTACCCTACGTTGAGAGGCGTTAAAAAAAAAAGAATATATTTTAAAAATATTTTTTTTATTTTTAATTTTTTTTTGGGTAAAAAGTTATAAAATGGGGTTGGAGTGGCAAGACGCCTTAGAACCGTAACTACGCTTTTTATTGGGAATATATTGGGCGTTAATGTAAAAAGAAAAAGTTTTCAAAAATATATCTTTTTATGTTAATTTTTGGGACAGTATATATGAAATGGGGTTGGAGAAGTGGCAAGACGGCCTTAGAACCGCACTACCGCTTTTGAGGATGGTATATTGGACGTTAATGCAAAAAGAAAAAGTTTTTCGAATATATATCTTTTTATGTTAATTTTTGGGACAGTAAAGTTGAAATGGGGTTGGAGAAGTGGCAAGACGGCCTTAGAACCGCACTACCGCTTTTTAGGATGGTATATTGGACGTTAATGTAAAAAGAAAAAGTTTTCAAAAATATATCTTTTTATGTTAATTTTTGGGACAGTATATATGAAATGGGGTTGGAGAAGTGGCAAGACGGCCTTAGAACCGCACTACCGCTTTTGAGGATGGTATATTGGGCGTTAATGTAAAAAGACGCCTTAGAACCGCACTAAACCGCTTTTTGGAGGATTGTATAATTGGGCGTTAATTGTAAAAAAGAAAAAGTTTTAACAAAAATATATCTTTTTTATGTTAATTTTTGGGACAGTTAAGATTAAATGGGGTTGGAGAAGTGGCAAGACGGCCTTAGAACCGCACTACCGCTTTTGAGGATGGTATATTGGACGTTAATGCAAAAAGAAAAAGTTTTTCGAATATATATCTTTTTATGTTAATTTTTGGGACAGTAAAGGTGAAATTGGGTTGGAGAAGTGGCAAGACGGCCTTAGAACCGCACTACCGCTTTTGAGGATGGTATATTGGGTGTTATGGTAAAAAGAAAAAGCTTTAACAAAAATGTATCTTTTTTATGTTAATTTTTGGGACAGTAAAGTTGAAATGGGGTTGGAGAAGTGGCAAGACGGCCTTAGAACCGCACTACCGCTTTTGAGGATGGTATATTGGACGTTAATGCAAAAAGAAAAAGTTTTTCGAATATATATCTTTTTATGTTAATTTTTGGGACAGTAAAGTTGAAATGGCAATTACAATTACAATTACAAAAACATTTGTATAGCAATAATATAAAATAGCCAATTGAAAGATGAAATGGGGTTGGAGAAGTGGCAAGACGGCCTTAGAACCGCACTACCGCTTTTGAGGATGGTATATTGGGTGTTATGGTAAAAAGAAAAAGCTTTAACAAAAATGTATCTTTTTTATGTTAATTTTTGGGACAGTAAAGTTGAAATGGGGTTGGAGAAGTGGCAAGACGGCCTTAGAACCGCACTACCGCTTTTTAGGATGGTATATTGGACGTTAATGTAAAAAGAAAAAGTTTTCAAAAATATATCTTTTTATGTTAATTTTTGGGACAGTATATATGAAATGGGGTTGGAGAAGTGGCAAGACGGCCTTAGAACCGCACTACCGCTTTTGAGGATGGTATATTGGGCGTTAATGTAAAAAGAAAGTTAAAAAAAAACATTTTTATGTTAATTTTTGGGACAGTAAAGATGAAATGGGGTTGGAGAAGTGGCAAGACGGCCTTAGAACCGCACTACCGCTTTTGAGGATGGTAAAATTGTGGCGGGGGGGGGGGGGCGGGCGTTATGGTAAAAAGAAAAAGTTTTAACAAAATATTTCTTTTTATGTTAAATTTGGAGACGTAAAGTTGAAATGGGATGGAGAAGTGGCAAGAACGGCCTAGAACCGTTATTACCAGTTTTTGAGAGTTATATTGGGCGTTAATGTAAAAGAAAAAGTTTTCAAAAATATATCTTTTTATGTTAATTTTTGGGACAGTATATATGAAATGGGGTTGGAGAAGTGGCAAGACGGCCTTAGAACCGCACTACCGCTTTTGAGGATGGTATATTGGACGTTAATGTAAAAAGAAAAAGTTTTAACAAAAATATATCTTTTTTATGTTAATTTTTGGGACAGTAAAGTTGAAATGGGGTTGGAGAAGTGGCAAGACGGCCTTAGAACCGCACTACCGCTTTTGAGGATGGTATATTGGGCGTTAATGTAAAAAGAAAAAGTTTTTCAAAAATATATCTTTTTTATGTTAATTTTTGGGACAGTAAAGATGAAATGGGGTTGGAGAAGTGGCAAGACGGCCTTAGAACCGCACTACCGCTTTTGAGGATGGTATATTGGGCGTTAATGTAAAAAGAAAAAAGTTTTTCAAAAATATACCTTTTTATGTTAATTTTTGGGACAGTAAAGGTGAAATGGGGTTGGAGAAGTGGCAAGACGGCCTTAGAACCGCACTACCGCTTTTGAGGATGGTATATTGGACGTTAATGCAAAAAGAAAAAGTTTTTCGAATATATATCTTTTTATGTTAATTTTTGGGACAGTAAAGTTGAAATGGGGTTGGAGAAGTGGCAAGACGGCCTTAGAACCGCACTACCGCTTTTGAGGATGGTATATTGGACGTTAATGTAAAAAGAAAAAGTTTTTCAAAAATATATCTTTTTTATGTTAATTTTTGGGACAGTAAAGTTGAAATGGGGTTGGAGAAGTGGCAAGACGGCCTTAGAACCGCACTACCGCTTTTGAGGATGGTATATTGGACGTTAATGTAAAAAGAAAAAGTTTTCAAAAATATATCTTTTTTATGTTAATTTTTGGGACAGTAAAGATGAAATGGGGTTGGAGAAGTGGCAAGACGGCCTTAGAACCGCACTACCGCTTTTGAGGATGGTATATTGGGCGTTAATGTAAAAAGAAAAAGTTTTTCAAAAATATATCTTTTTATGTTAATTTTTGGGACAGTAAAGGTGAAATGGGGTTGGAGAAGTGGCAAGACGGCCTTAGAACCGCACTACCGCTTTTGAGGATGGTATATTGGGCGTTAATGTAAAAAGAAAAAGTTTTTCAAAAATATATCTTTTTATGTTAATTTTTGGGACAGTAAAGATGAAATGGGGTTGGAGAAGTGGCAAGACGGCCTTAGAACCGCACTACCGCTTTTGAGGATGGTATATTGGGCGTTAATGTAAAAAGAAAAAGTTTTTCAAAAATATATCTTTTTTATGTTAATTTTTGGGACAGTAAAGATGAAATGGGGTTGGAGAAGTGGCAAGACGGCCTTAGAACCGCACTACCGCTTTTGAGGATGGTATATTGGACGTTAATGCAAAAAGAAAAAGTTTTTCGAATATATATCTTTTTATGTTAATTTTTGGGACAGTAAAGGTGAAATTGGGTTGGAGAAGTGGCAAGACGGCCTTAGAACCGCACTACCGCTTTTTAGGATGGTATATTGGACGTTAATGTAAAAAGAAAAAGTTTTTCAAAAATATATCTTTTTTATGTTAATTTTTGGGACAGTAAAGATGAAATGGGGTTGGAGAAGTGGCAAGACGGCCTTAGAACCGCACTACCGCTTTTGAGGATGGTATATTGGGCGTTAATGTAAAAAGAAAAAGTTTAAAAAAACATTTTTATGTTAATTTTTGGGACAGTAAAGGTGAAATGGGGTTGGAGAAGTGGCAAGACGGCCTTAGAACCGCACTACCGCTTTTGAGGATGGTATATTGGGCGTTAATGTAAAAAGAAAAAGTTTTTCAAAAATATATCTTTTTTATGTTAATTTTTGGGACAGTAAAGATGAAATGGGATTGGAGAAGTGGCAAGACGGCCTTAGAACCGCACTACCGCTTTTGAGGATGGTATATTGGGCGTTAATGTAAAAAGAAAATGTTTTAACAAAAATATATCTTTTTTATGTTAATTTTTGGGACAGTAAAGGTGAAATGGGGTTGGAGAAGTGGCAAGACGGCCTTAGAACCGCACTACCGCTTTTGAGGATGGTATATTGGGCGTTAATGTAAAAAGAAAAAGTTTTTCAAAATATATCTTTTTTATGTTAATTTTTGGGACAGTAAAGATGAAATGGGGTTGGAGAAGTGGCAAGACGGCCTTAGAACCGCACTACCGCTTTTGAGGATGGTATATTGGGCGTTAATGTAAAAAGAAAAAGTTTTTCAAAAATATATCTTTTTATGTTAATTTTTGGGACAGTAAAGATGAAATGGGGTTGGAGAAGTGGCAAGACGGCCTTAGAACCGCACTACCGCTTTTGAGGATGGTATATTGGGCGTTAATGTAAATAGAAAAAGTTTTAACAAAAATATATCTTTTTTATGTTAATTTTTGGGACAGTTAAGATTAAATGGGGTTGGAGAAGTGGCAAGACGGCCTTAGAACCGCACTACCGCTTTTGAGGATGATATATTGGGCATTAATGTAAAAAAAGTTTTTTCAAAAATATGTCTTATATATGTTAATTTTTGGGACAGTAAAGGTGAAATGGGGTTGGAGAAGTGGCAAGACGGCCTTAGAACCGCACTACCGCTTTTGAGGATGGTATATTGGGCGTTATGGTAAAAAGAAAAAGTTTTAACAAAAATATATCTTTTTTATGTTAATTTTTGAGACAGTAAAGTTGAAATGGGATTGGAGAAGTGGCAAGACGGCCTTAGAACCGTATTACCGCTTTTGAGGATGTTATATTGGGCGTTAATGTAAAAAGAAAAAGTTTTTAAAAAGTATATCTTTTTATATTAATTTTGTTCATATTAGTTTTTTTAATTATTTGTAAAGATGAAAGAAATACACAGTATTATCAAATAAAACGATCGAGTCGGTCTTTTGATAGAATCGACAATTTTGAGGGCGGGTTTTTTGAAAGTACTGTATTTGGAAAGCAGTAAAACTGTGATCGATTTAATCATTACAATTATGCATGCACAAAACGAAGAACTATCCAATACACATGCTGATGGAGAGGAAGAAATAATTTGCAATATTCAATAATTGGGTGTTGGGCCCACACGCACCCAATTATCGAGGTATTGCTTCTGGTGAAGTCGCAGGTGAATCACATCGGCCTTAAAACCGAGGTGATGCACCCTGTGATCCTCAAAGAAGTGACAGCTGAGTCACATCGGACGTAGACCCGAAGTGATGCAGACTGCGAGAAGGCAGCGTTAGTCGGTCCTATATATACCCGAGTAGCGGTGGGGAGATACTTTCTACACACTACGTTACACGTTCACCGCTCGCGTTGACGGCATCAATGTCGCAGGGCGGGTCGTATAAAAACTTGTTTGATTTATACTATTAGTTCGAATAAATATTTGCAATAAGATTTAATAGCGTTACAAACCTTTCAATCACAGCTATTATAAATACTAGACATTTTTAGGGGTTTTATTATTCCATCATGAAACAACAAAAATCCAAATAATGTTATTATCAAACTAACTGGGGAAAATATTTCTATTAAGATTTTTAAATGTGCGAGTACAAATATTTATTTGATACTAGCAGCAAGCCCGTCCTTTGTACGGGTTGTAGGATTCAGTTTAATAAAGAAAGATAATCATACCAAAATCTAAACCTGAAATCCTAAACAAATCAATACAAAGAAAATAAATCGATACCCAGCCTTATTATTTAGCATTACTTTACAATTAAATAGATTAAAACATTAAAACCATTATTATAATTAGTTATACGTTAAAATAACTTTTTACTATAGTATGATTTCGAAATGGGTTTAAAATCAATGACCAATATAAACTAACTAATTGTTTGTTTGTTGTTGACAGCTGTTAACACTAACGCAATAATTGTTAGTGTTAACAGCTGTAATAATTATAACTGTGTAATAATTATTATTAGTTAACAATTAAATGGTAGTGTTTAACAATTAATTTAGTTAGTAAACTAACTAATATTGATATGACAGCTGATTGTTTTTATTTCTATTAAATCTTCAAACTAAAAAGACAGTGGTTATTATCAGTAGGTTATTCATTGAAAACTGAATCAAAATGCGAGTAATATCGCGTAAAAGTGGGGTTTTAAATGCTTGTTATTTACTTTTCAAGAGGCGGCGGGCGATTTCAAGCATTTATAAACCTTCTCTGGAATTTAGAGAATACATGAAATAAGTTTCATTGTAATCAGTTCTCTCGTTTTGTCGGAGAAGACGGCGAAAATGCCACCTGGAGCGTCACAGACAAACAGATAAAAATAGAGATAAGACCGGTTTCGGCTTCTCTAACACACGAAAAGTAAAAATAACTAAAAAATGACTAATTCTGAGCAATGTACAGACAAAACTCTAATTTTATTTATATAGATATATATCTCTATATATAAAATTGAATGTATGTATGTATGTATGTATGTCCTTTATGCGTTGCCAAACTACTCATCCGATCGCCATGAAATTTTAGGAAGTTGCTCTATATGTGTCCGGGAAGGTTTTAGTGAAAAAATATTTTCGAAAACCCCATAAGTTTCTATTTTATGGCGTTTTAAATTTCTAATGTTAACCTTATGGAGAGTAAGTTTGTTTACAAATTGTCTACAATGAAAACATTTGATTTCTTAGCTACAGCTGATTGGTTTACTTTCCATTAGCAATACCGTATGCTTTACTATCCAATGCCATCTGAATCATTCATTAAGGTTAAACTATGAAGTAAATGTGTACTGTAAAAAATGAACAGCTTTATTCACCACGTTAATAGTTAACGGTTTTGGGGGATTATGTATTTATATTTTTATTTTCTGTCTGATTAAAGTCACGTGTTTATATGATAATTACAATGTTTATATTATTAGGTTTATTATAATAATCAGCTGTTGTATATCTTTCCTATAAAAGCCGTATTACAGTTAGGTTTCGTTTGGGTTTGGATTGGATTTGAAAATTGTGAATTAATCCACTCAGATTTATTTGTTTTATGGGAATGATATTAATATGTTTTATCGTTTCAGTATTGTTATTCACTATGCAGCGACCCAGAATATATAACCTTTCACAATGAAGCCGTATTGCTATTCGACTTCAGAACATGGCCAATCTTAAAGTTAACATGTGTTTACTGTGAGGCGTTACGAAGTTCGCCGGGTCAGCTAGTATATGAATACAGTAAATAAGGTTTTGGAGACGTCTGATAATTAATGGAAAATTTCCATTTATAATAACTTATTTACAATGCATCGGTGCAAAATGTATACTCTATTATAACTCGCGCCGCCACTCGTTAAAAGATAATTACGGGTAATAATGACGCTCGCCAGCCGAGCGGCCGGTGAACGTTGATTGCCGTGCAGGCCGGGCGAGAGTTGGTTGCACCATTGTTCTACTACGCTTCACTGCTAAGCACCGAGCCACGTACGCGAGTACATCAACTGAAACTCTTGCTGACAAAGCTAAGCGGATAAAGGATAGTTTAAAAAAAGTACCAGTGAAGAATTCAAAATTTAAAAAATCAAACTCAATCAACAATCTATTGAAAAAATCAATTGGAAACAATCCTGTATATTTTAAATTGCGCCAGAGAAGTGTCCTGCAAGTTTGTGAAGAGGAAAAGAAGACAGAAGACGGGAAAGAAGTGAAAAGAGAAGAGAGAAGAAAAATTAAAGAGGATTTGAAAAGATGAAAGAGGGAAATCAAGAAAAAGGATTGAGAAGAAGTAAAAAAGAAGCGTTAAAAAGAAGAATTAAAAACAAAAAACAAAAAAACAGAAGACAAAGTTTTGAAAATCCTAAATGAAATGAAGATATCCAAAATAATGAGGCCGTTGGTGGAAAAAAGAATCAAATTCATAAAATAAAGAAGAATGTTTAATATATGCTGGTTGTAAAGCAGGACGAGCGCGTCCTTTTATTCAGAGAGCAGGTGTACTTTTCGGTTATCCTGCAAATTGTATACCTGCTCATCCAAGAAAATCCTACCACCAAAAATTGTTTTTGGTGAGGAGGGAGGGCAGAGTTCATTGGGAACTTTCCCATAATTTTAATCTATTAATAAACTGTAATAAAACGTTTCCCTATAACCTAAAAAAACATCAAAAACAAAAAAAACACAGTCATTGAAGAGAATGTTTGCGGGATGAGTATGTAGTATCCATATGTACTGCGCGCAACCTTCTCTATAAATAATTCTTATGTTACAGGTGTGTATATTGCATGTCAAATCACCCTCCAGCTGTCGCGGCTCACACCTGCCGGGGCCACACCCGCTGCGGTTCACACCTGTCGCAGTTCACACCTGCACACATTCTTCCACCCGCTATCCACACCCGACTGATGCATCACATTAGCTGTGGCTGCCACTGCGGCATAACCTATACCACCCTGTTCATGTATGCGAGGTTAACATGAGCTTGGAGTCTTGTGGAAAAGTGGGGAGGTGGCAGGAGGGTGGCGGTACCTATCATGTACACCTTTGTTGCTTCAGTATACATCCTGATCTTTCACATCTTGTGCACATCCCATTGATGAAGCTTTCCCTACAGTTACAGAACAGTCTTATTTATTCCGAAACCTTTAAAATTTAATACCAAACAAATGGACAACCCACAGTACAGTATCTTCTACTTCATCGCTTCAAATATTTTTCTATATTTTTCAAGAAATTGATGCTGGAATTGAGGTTTCTACACAATTACAAGAATATGAAATAAGTAGCACTACGTCTTCAGATTGAATTGAAGCAATTCTTCTGTCTTTGATAGAGTAAATTCAATGAATTAAGATTGTTATTTAAAAATCCATTTCAGTGACCTTGAACTTGACCTAGAACTACAACTGACGTCACCTGTGACGTCACGTCACGCTCTACCACCTCCCGGCTACCCTCCAGTGGTACGGAAACCCCACTTCCGGTCTGACTGCCCTACTAATATGAAATATAAACCTCTTGTTTGGAAGGGTTGATAAATCATAATTAAAATCCTGGCTTAATTTACACCCGAAGGGTGTCAGGTTTTTCAAATATCGTGCAATCAGGAGAAATATTAAAATCATAATCAGCTGTATTCTAGCATAGTCTTATTCATAAATACTTATACTTTCACAAAATAATCAAACCCTTTCTTAGTACCCTTAAGGAACTTAAGAAGAATATTTTTGTCAGGATATACAATCTAGCTCACTACAGTTTTTCAGAAATTACATCCATCAGTCAGTGAGTCAATCTGATATGGCTCTTATAAGTATGGATACTTATTATATCAAATATTGTCTATTACGAACAATATTTGACATCCGTGGGCCTTAAAACGAAAATAATCATCTCAAGTTAAGGTTTTGTCTTGTGACGACCACGGTAATAACACTATTATATTGGAAATAAAAACAACTTTCTCCGTTACCATATGTAGTAAATCTAACTGATTCCTAACATTTGTATGCATTTAATTGAGTACTTAAGCTCACTAGAACAAGTGAGAGCTTATTTTTTTATTTTGTTTATATTTGTACTTTTCGCTGAAATGGCAACCAACACAGGTAGGGGACAGGTATATTTTTATTTTCATTTAAATTATACTCGTATTTCACTAAAGAAACAAAATATTCAAAATTTTGAATCAGCAGTTTGTCGGATCGGCACTTTGACGCCCTCCTTGCATTAGAAATCATGTATAATAGTAAGGACAAGAACGAGATAGACTCCAAAATTAAAAAGTAATGTGTGAGGACTAATAAAAGGCTCATATAACACCTCATATAACAAATTTATACTGACTGATCACAGTTTCTCAAAAACTATAGTGAGTTAAACCATGGCACAAATATTCTTTATAGGCACTACATGCAAAAGGGGTTTAAATTATTTTACCAAAAAATTCCAAAACTTAAGTGCTTAATTAATAATTAATTAATCCTACCAATCAGAGTCTTTGTTGTATTCTCTACAAGGCTGATAAGGTTTAGGGCAGTTTACATTGAGTATATATACATATATATTTATATTAATATTGCAGCTATTTAAAATAACTTATTTAAATAGAAAACATAAATATACATATTACAAGCTGAAAGCATTTATTATCCATGAATATTTGTAGTTTGTACAAAATATCGGAGATTAGTTTAAGATTCGACAATTGAACTGTAGTTTCGGTAATTTTCTGGCAATATCTGTTAAATAATGTCTAGAAGTTAGAATCTTCAGTGATTAAATTTAATTAAAAAACTAAGAATTTTATTGAAGAAAGAGTGTTTTAATAAAATTTATATCAAAAACACAACCAATTCGACAGCGAGTTCCTGCAAAGCATGTAATACTGCGTGCTACGCAGGCTTCTACAGTCACTTCTAGAGCGGACTGTACTCAGCCCTTTACTCGCTTTATGAAACCTTGGCGTAGTTAAACAGTTGATTTTTATAACATTCTCAGCGTTGTGAAACCTTGGCATTATGAATTTTTGATATTTAGAGGATTTTTAGACTTACTCGGCATTTTGAAACACTCCCGTTAGTTTGAACCTAAAACAATACACGATTGAAAACAAAAAATTGAAATCAGTGAAAAAACTTACAAACAATACCATGCATCCATAGTCACGCACACAAAAACAAAACACATCCACTCGTCGCAAAGACTCAAAGACAATGACAAAGATTGTTGTTTTTGTAAGAAGTAGACATGTATTGTTTCTTGTGTGCATGACTATTGGTGTATTGTTATTGCATGATGTTAGTGCATGACTATTGTTTGTAAGATTTTTTTTACTGCTTTAAACTTTTTGACATGGATATGTCTTAGCTGTGGGGGGGCTGTTAGTGATTTTTAAGGTGGAAAGTATGTAACAGGTTTCCATTGACCAGGTCTATTGTATTGAATTTGTAATATAAAAGAATAAGAACAGCTTTTTAGATGAACTGAAAACATTCCCTTTAGACATATCCATGATCTAACCTATTTCCCACAGGCAAGTAAATACAAACATTTTTGTCTTCAGCATTATACCGGCTTAATCCAAATTATTTATAATCGTATTAAGTTTTAGGTTCTAGTTGGCCTGACGACAGGTTCGGGTTAAAGATCCCAAAACGTTTTGAAACTTTGTTTTACTTAAAAAACGAGATAGAAATGTCCGTGATAAAAAGTCCAAATAACATTTGTTGCAACAAAATATTTATGAAAGGAATTATTAAAAAAATAATTTTATTATTTAAACTGTTTATTACTCAGATTTAAAACACTGACAGTAAAATATTTACTTCAATTCTTATTCCTAAATCTATTCCTGAGATTAATTCTGTTATTTCATTAGAATAGACAATACACATCACATTAGTAAAATCATCACAATGTTAACCACATCAAACATCACAATCAATTACTGGGTAAGAAACGATTAAAAGACTTACAGAGTGATGTGATCCGTTGGTAAAAGAGAGCTGTAAACCCATTACATAATGCCTGTGAGGGGCATAACCCCTTACAGGCTGCTTAGAGCTAACTTAGCAACTGTTTCCATCTTTTAATAAGTTTTGATAAAACTTAAATACTACTTCAAAATAAAAAGCATACATATGTTAATGGAATGATTTAATAAACTTGATTAAGACTACTGCTTGAAATACACACGATTAAAACTAGCCTACATTATAACAACAATCTTAAAACTAAATAACATTTTTAAACTGTATGTAAATCATTTTAACAAAAGGCCTGGAAAAACTCCAATAGAAAAAGCAACGTACTAACAAATAATATAATAAGTAACTATTAAAGTATTAATTATGGAGAACTTAAAAATAAAATATCTATGGAGTATAACATGCATTCTTTACAATAATAATGAAGTAATGTTAATCAAGTAAATCGATGATGTGTATAACTATTATTTGTATCGGGAAAATAAAAAAAGTTAACAAATTTTATTCTTAAGACACTTTGATCATCAATTTTTCCACAGAAAAATTAATTTCTTCCCAATTACAACACAAGTTATTTTTGAACATTCACATTTGTTAAGAAAAGATATAAACTATGCATATAATATAGCACAGATCTACTTGTTCAGTGTTTGGGGCTAAAACGCCTTGTAACTCATGGGGAAATAAAAATAACAATCGCACGCAAAAAAGTTTTGTGTCACATCTATGATGCAATGTGAAACCAACTGATTTTACTTCCTTTTGCAAGCTTAAAACAACAAATAAACTAGTAAAAGATAAAACATATTTCAATAGAGTAAAACCTCACTAACTCAAAAGTCCATGTACCGTTTCGCTACAATTAATAGCTGACAGAGTGCCTTAATCTTATGGTGCTAGTGCGTTAGCCTTCAAGCTAAAAGGATGGCTGAAACGAGCCAAGATTGACAGTCGATCTATAGACTTTAGGCTGTCTCAAAGTCAAAGACCTGAGTAGAGCTGGGGTTGGGGTAGCTTGATATTGTTTACTCATTAGTAGAAGAATGTCACATCACATTCCAAAACTGTCACTTCGTCTCTTACTTGGTATAGCATTGGCTGAGAACATGATCAGATGCATTTTAAAATTGAATTCACTTTGTTACTGTACTGGTTTTCTTTTTTATTTGTTTTTATTCATTTAATTTAATGATTTCAACTTTTGTTGTGTATTGTTTGGAAACGAGTAGGAGAAAAAAGGAAGCGAGTGTCTGGTTTTAATGGAACTGAAATTAGATGCGTTGAAGCGACTACAAAAAGGTGAAAACGTAAATTTAATCGCTTCAGAATTACATGTTGGACGGTCTACAGTATTAATTAATTAAAACCCATGACAAATTGCAATGTTCTGGACTCAACAACCGCTGGGTCCAAAAAGTGTAAAGTTAGTGAGGGTTTACTGCATTTAAAAAATAATAAATATTTGTTCATCAAAACACACATACGATTATTAAATAAGCTGTGGTTGTCACCTACTACCAGATGGATGTTAAGTCCAGCTATTTTTCTTCTTGAAAACTAAGTTCTGAACTTTTATAGTTTAACTAATGCTACTGGATTAATTGTTATGTATTTTATTATTACCAGTCATTTTTCAGATATTGTCACAAGAAGTTAAAAATAGCTACATAAAAGAAATGCCATGATTCAAAACTTGTATTAAATATACTTTAAAAGCCTCCAAAAAAGTTTTACACAAAACCCTTATTGCATTAAATTTACATTAAAAAACCATTACGGTAGATTCTTTGGTTTTGAATCTAGCCTCAAAATCGCTTTAAACATTCAAAGTAATATTTATAAACAGACTTTTTAAATCTTAGAAACATTAACTGTATAGTAATATTTTTATAAACACAACTGCAATGGAAACATGTTTCAGAGGGTATACTGCACAGGTACGTATCCTACCACTCCTTTCTCCTACACACCTATGAATCTAGACGCCCATTTATTACATGACATTACCCTTCATATTTTTTGAGGCTGAATGCACATAGAGTTTCTCTTTCCAAAGATCAAACTGCGAAGAAACTAAACAGTAATAACACATACCCACTGAAACAAATTTTCCTAAAATTTTACTTAAACACCTCCAATTTAAAAATGATATTTCTAACTTAACCTAAGGGCCACTTTTAGAACATTGAAGATTATTTTTTTGTCACAGGCTCTCTTGAAGGCTTTAATACGGTGAATCCGATGGCATACATCACTAGTGTCAGAATGTTGGGGATGAAGTAGATAGAGCTCCAGTATCGGAGGCAGACGTCAATACGAAGGAGCGAGAACGCCATCGACCAATAAGAGAAGTGAAGCATTTTCCACCAGTAGCGGAAGAACACCCATGGATAGTGCAGCTGTAATCATATAAGGGTTCATTTCATAATAAAATCAAGCGCTTCTACGACAATAATTCTTGATTATCCAAGGGCGGCTCAACCATTGTCTTGAAATCCTACTTAATTTTTCATCACTCTCCTGGTCACTTTAGTGTGTGCGCAGGGGCGCACCCACAAGGGGGCTAAAGACACTATAGCCCCCTCAAGAAAAAAATTAATAAAACGATCCTTCCGAACATATCCTACTTTTCCAACTTCAGCAAATCAAGACATACCTAGGAAACACAAAGTCTGAGAGTAGGCTGTATGGCTTAGCCAATCTCACTATTACCAGAAAAATTCCAGTTGACACAGACTTAAATTTCTTTTGTAAGACATCTGATATAACAAGATTTTGTTAATATAAAACCTAAAATCTTATTCAATCTAGTCTAGGGTTTATCCTTCATTCCTGTAGCCCCTACTTAAAACTTGCATTCAAAAAGTTAAAATTAAATTAAAGTAATGCCTTAAAATACCGGTTTTTAAAGGTCAGCACCCTCCATAATAATTTTCTGATTGCGCCACTGTGTTTGTGTGCAATAGTGCGAACCTATGGCAATTCCGTACCTTTTAGATTGGCGCGGTGTAGTTTTTGCACATTGATGTTTTCATAAAATTGTTTACTATATATTAAACCTAATGATAACAGTAACACTTATTAGTTATTGTGTCTGTGATCAATCTCAGACAAACTCACCATCACATTCGGCCAATAATGATGACCGACCACTTGTAAAAAAGTCTAAAAATAAAAATAATCCAAACTATATAACCTGTGATCGCTTTTAAAAGACGAGATAGTTCCCAACATCAGGATTAGTATGTAGTTCTTAAAACCACCGCTAGAAAGCTGTAGGTCCCTGGTTCTAAAATTCTAGTCAATTGACCTCCAGTGGCGATTCACGTGCACGTCGATCTGATTCGTTAAACCGGGAGAGGGTTAAAGTAAAAGAATGTACTTTTGTTAAGTTGTGTAACTTATACAAGGTGTTTGTTCATTATGATTAGTAAAATTCTTTTATGGTGATAATACTGAAAAATCCTTTGTTTAGCCTCCAGACGCCCAAGAAAGCCTCCGTCTGAGAAAGCGCTTATTTGGCTATAAAAAGCATACTCTAGCAGCACGACAGAGAACTTCACGAAGCATTGGTTTATGCATTAGATCGCAGATGGCAGCACCGTGACAGTAATCGTGGACTAAGCATCGCCAAATATGAACGCAATAAATAGACGCTTATAATCACTTTTTACTGCCATCGACACAGGCGTGTCGATTGCCACTCAGAGGGTTAATACTCGTATCTTGAAATAGTAGGTTCTAAATTAAATAAACCCAAGTTTGTTAAATAGTAGTGGAATAATGTGCAATTTGTAATACACATCATAATATTGTTAATCTATATTTTATCGAATATTTATATAATACAGTGGAACTTGGTTATAACGTCATTGAAGGGACCACACAATTAATGACGCTATATCAGAGTGACGCTATAAAAGAAGTTACATAATTTTAATTTAAAACCGAGGAAAAATAGGGAAACACATTTTTTACATGAAATTACGACATTTATTGAAGGTAATTTGAAATACACCGTAAGTTTATATTTATGACTGACTGACTACTCTACTATATAAAAAATCGAATTTGAAAATATTGCAATGAAGTTCGGCTTGGTGAATTCAACTGTTGGTTCGATTTTAAAAAACAAGCCTGAACACACGTCTGCTATCTTACGTCCCTCCTCACTCGCTCTTATAACTCACACCTTTTCTTCAGCAAAACCTTTCTCTTAACACTTGCCATTATTTTTCAATACTGTATTCGTAAATTAAAATAACGAAAAACAAACTGTAAAAGACATACACTGAACTAACGATATCTACACAAACTGTACGTACGAACGGCATCAAAGTGCTTTGATGCGACGTGAGTCACTGACACTGACCTTGATGACCGGCGAAAGCGGATATAGGGTAGGGGAGGGGGTTGGGGTGGTTAGCGGTAAGACAGCAATAAAATGCCGTTTCTAAAAATAGAATGTAGCTAAACAATAGCCGCAGCCCTCACGTTGCACCACCGACCGAACTTTCTCTATTTAGTTATATGTTGCCTTCATCTCGGCCCGATTTTCTTGACGTTATATATGAGGTTTGAGAATTTACTGACGATATATCCGAGGTTTTTCCCTATGTAAA